>OZ020502.1:13692472-14257011 GCA_963971365.1 Lasioglossum villosulum | reverse complement strand
TATGGAATTGACGCAGAATCATCGAGTTTGCATGCAGGGACGCGCTAAAATCGATTTCACGCAAGCGACGACGAATTTTCGTGTAGAAGTTCTTTTCTGTGTCAGAATGAACATTCGCTTGCATAAACGATGCATATGCATCGAAACGTATGGAATTGACACAGAAACAACGAGTTTGCATGCACGAACGCGTTACAATCGATTTCACGCAAGCGACGACGAATGTTCGTGTACAAGTTATTTTCTGTTCCACAATGAAGATTCGAATGCGAAAACGAGGCATCTGCATCAAATTGTACGGAATTGACGCAAAAACACCGAATTCGCATGCAAGAACGCGTTACAACCGATTTCATGCAAGCGACGACGAATGTTCGTGTACAAGTTCTCTTCTGTGTCAGAATGAAGATTCGCTTTCATAAACGATGCATCTGCATCGAAACGTATGGAATTGACAAAGAAACGTCGGGTTTGCAGGTAGGACCGCGTTACAATCGATTTCGTGCAGGCGACGACGAATGTACGTGTAGAAGTGATTTTCTGTTCTGGAATGAAGATTCGAATGCGAAAACGGGGCATCTGCATCAAATTGTACGGGATTGACGCAAAAACACCGAATTCGCATGCAAGAACGCGTTACAACCGATTTCATGCAAGCGACGACGAATGTTCGTGTACAAGTTATTTTCTGTTCGAGAATATGCTTTCACGTGCAGAATCGCAGCATCCTCATCGAAACGTATGGAATTCACACAGAAACATCGAGTTTGCATGCAGGATCGCATCACAATCGATTTCATGGAAGCGACGACGATTGTACGTGTACAAGTTATTTTCTGTTCCACAATGAAGATTCGCGTGCAGAGACGATACATCCGCATCGAAATGTATGGAATTGACACAGAAACAACGAGTTTACAGGTAGGACCGCGTTACAATCGATTTGATGCAAGTGACGATGAATGTTCGTGTACAAGTTATTTTCTGTTCCACAATGAAGATTCGAATGCGAAAACGAGGCATCTGCATCAAATTGTACGGAATTGACGCAAAAACACCGAATTCGCATGCAAGAACGCGTTACAACCGATTTCATGCAAGCGACGACGAATGTTCGTGTACAAGTTCTCTTCTGTGTCAGAATGAAGATTCGCTTTCATAAACGATGCATCTGCATCGAAACGTATGGAATTGACACAGAAACGTCGGGTTTGCAGGTAGGACCGCGTTACAATCGATTTCGTGCAGGCGACGACGAATGTACGTGTAGAAGTGATTTTCTGTTCTGGAATGAAGATTCGAATGCAAAAACGATGCATCTGCATCAAATTGTACGGGATTGACGCAAAAACACCGAATTCGCATGCAAGAACGCGTTACAACCGATTTCATGCAAGCGACGACGAATGTTCGTGTACAAGTTCTTTTCTGTGTCAGAATGAAGATTCGCTTTCATAAACGATGCATCTGCATCGAAACGTATGGAATTGACACAGAAACAACGAGTTTGCCGGTAGGACCGCGTTACAATCGATTTCATGCACACGACGACGAATGTTCGTGTACAAGTTATTTTCTGTTCCAGAATGAAGATTCGCGTGCAGAGACGATACATCCGCCTCGAAATGTATGGAATTGACACAGAAACATCGAATGTGCATGCAGGAACGCGTTACAATCGAGTTCATGCAAGCGCTTACGATCTCTCGTGTACAAGTTATTTTCTGTTCCAGAATGAAGATTCGAATGCGAAAACGAGGCATCTGCATCAAATTGTACGGAATTGACGCAAAAACACCGAATTCGCATGCAAGAACGCGTTACAACCGATTTCATGCAAGCGACGACGAATGTTCGTGTACAAGTTATTTTATATTCCAGAATAAAGATCCGCGTGCAAACAGGATGCATCCGCATCGAAATGTATGGAATTGACACAGAAACAACGAGTTTGCAGGTAGGAACGCGTTACAATCGATTTCATGCAAGCGACGACGAATGTTCGTGTACAAGTTATTTTCTGTTCGAGACTGCTTTCACGTGCAAAATCGCTGCATCCGCATCGAAACGTATGGAATTGACACAGAAACATCGGGTTTGCAGGTAGGACCGCGTTACAATCGATTTCATGCAAGCGACGACGAATGTACGTGTAGAAGTGATTTTCTGTTCTGGAATGATCATTCGCAAGCAAAATTGCTGCATCCTCATCGAAACGTATGGAATTCACACAGAAACATCGAGTTTGCATGCAGGATCGCGTCACAATCGATTTCACGCAAGCGACGACGAATGTTCGTGTACAAGTTATTTTCTGTTCCAGTTGAAGATTCGCGTGCAGAGACGATACATCCGCCTCGAAATGTATGGAATTGACGCAAAAACATCGAATTCTCATGCAGGAACGCGTAACAATCGATTTCATGAAAGCGACGACGATTGTACGTGTACAAGTTATTTTCTGTTGCAGAATGATGATTCGAATGCGAAATCGAGGCATCTGCATCGAAACGTATGGAAGTCACACAGAAACATCGAGTTTGCATGCAGGATCGCGTCACTATCGATTTCATGGAAGCAACGACGATTGTAACTGTACAAGTTATTTTCTGTTCCACAATGAAGATTCGAATGCGAAAACGAGGCATCTGCATCAAATTATACGGAATTGACGCAAAAACATCGAATTCGCATGCAAGTACGCGTTACAACCGATTTCATGCAAGCGACGACGAATGTTCGTGTACAAGTTATTTTCTGTTCGAGAATATGCTTTCGCGTGCAGAATCGCTGCATCCTCATCGAAACGTATGGAATTGACACAGAAACATCGAATGTGCATGCAGGAACGCGTTACAATCGAGTTCATGCAAGCGCCGACAATCTCTCGTGTACAAGTTATTTTCTGTGTCAGAATGAAGATTCGCTTGCATAAACGATGCATATGCATCGAAACGTATGGAATTGACACAGAAACGTCGGGTTTGCAGGTAGGACCGCGTTACAATCGATTTCATGCAAGCGACGACGAATGTTCGTGTACAAGTTATTTTCTGTTCGAGATTGTGCTTTAACGTGCAAAATCGCTGCATCCTCATCGAAACGTATGGAATTCACACAGAAACATCGAGTTTGCATGCAGGATCGCGTCACAATCGATTTCATGGAAGCGACGACGATTGTACGTGTACAAGTTATTTTCTGTTCCACAATGAAGATTCGAATGCGAAAACAAGGCATCTGCATCAAAACCTATGGAATTGACGCAGAAACGCGTTACAATCGAGTTCATGCAAGCGTCGACGAATGTTCGTGTACAAGTTCTTTTCTGTTCCAGAATGAATATTCGCGTGCAGAGACGATACATCCGCATCGAAATGTATGGAATTGACACAGAAACAACGAGTTTGCAGGTAGGAACGCGTTACAATCGATTTCATGCAAGCGACGACGAATGTTCGTGTACAAGTTCTTTTCTGTGTCAGAATGAAGATTCGGTTTCATAAACGATGCATCTGCATCGAAACGTATGGAATTGACACAGAAACATCGAATGTGCATGCAGGAACGCGTTACAATCGAGTTCATGCAAGCGCCGACGATCTCTCGTGTACAAGTTATTTTCTGTTCCAGAATGAAGATTCGCGTGCAGAGACGATACATCCGCATCGAAATGTATGGAATTGACGCAAAAACATCGATTTCTCATGCAGGAACGCGTAACAATCGATTTCATGAAAGCGACGACGATTGTACGTGTACAAGTTATTTTTTGTTCCAGAATGAAGATTCGCGTGCAGAGACGATACATACGCATCGAAATGTATGGAATTGACGCAAAAACATCGATTTCTCATGCAGGAACGCGTAACAATCGATTTCATGAAAGCGACGACGATTGTACGTGTACAAGTTATTTTCTGTTGCAGAATGATGATTCGAATGCGAAATCGAGGCATCTGCATCTAAACGTATGGAATTCACACAGGAACATCGAGTTTGCATGCAGGATCGCGTCACAATCGATTTCATGGAAGCGACGACGATTGTACGTGTACAAGTTATTTTCTGTTCCACAATGAAGATTCGAATGCGAAAACGAGGCATCTGCATCGAAACGTATGGAATTGACGCAGTAACGCGTTACAATGGAGTTAATGCAAGCGTCGACGAATGTTCGTGTACAAGATATTTTATGTTCCAGAATGAAGATCCGCGTGCAGAGACGATACATCCGCATCGAAACGTATGGAATTAACGCAGAATCATCGAGTTTGCATGCAGGGACGCGCTACAATCGATTTCACGCAAGCGACGACGAATGTTCGTGTAGAAGTTCTTTTCTGTGTCAGAATGAACATTCGCTTGCATAAACGATGCATTTGCATCGAAACGTATGGAATTGACACAGAAACAACGAGTTTGCATGCACGAACGCGTTACAATCGATTTCACGCAAGCGACGACGAATGTTCGTGTACAAGTTATTTTCTGTTCCAGAATGATGATTCGAATGCGAAAACGAGGCATCTGCATCGAAACGTATGGAATTGACGCAGAAACGCGTTACAATGGAGTTCATGCAAGCGTCGATGAATGTTCGTGTACAAGTTATTTTATGTTCCAGAATGAAGATCCGCGTGCAAAAAGGATGCGTCCGCATCGAAATGTATGGAATTGACACAGAAACAACGAGTTTACAGGTAGGACCGCGTTACAATCGATTTCATGCAAGTGACGATGAATGTTCGTGTACAAGTTATTTTCTGTTCCACAATGAAGATTCGAATGCGAAAACGAGGCATCTGCATCAAATTGTACGGAATTGACGCAAAAACACCGAATTCGCATGCAAGAACGCGTTACAACCGATTTCATGCAAGCGACGACGAATGTTCGTGTACAAGTTCTCTTCTGTGTCAGAATGAAGATTCGCTTTCATAAACGATGCATCTGCATCGAAACGTATGGAATTGACACAGAAACGTCGGGTTTGCAGGTAGGACCGCGTTACAATCGATTTCGTGCAGGCGACGACGAATGTACGTGTAGAAGTGATTTTCTGTTCTGGAATGAAGATTCGAATGCGAAAACGGGGCATCTGCATCAAATTGTACGGGATTGACGCAAAAACACCGAATTCGCATGCAAGAACGCGTTACAACCGATTTCATGCAAGCGACGACGAATGTTCGTGTACAAGTTATTTTCTGTTCGAGAATATGCTTTCACGTGCAGAATCGCAGCATCCTCATCGAAACGTATGGAATTCACACAGAAACATCGAGTTTGCATGCAGGATCGCATCACAATCGATTTCATGGAAGCGACGACGATTGTACGTGTACAAGTTATTTTCTGTTCCACAATGAAGATTCGCGTGCAGAGACGATACATCCGCATCGAAATGTATGGAATTGACACAGAAACAACGAGTTTACAGGTAGGACCGCGTTACAATCGATTTGATGCAAGTGACGATGAATGTTCGTGTACAAGTTATTTTCTGTTCCACAATGAAGATTCGAATGCGAAAACGAGGCATCTGCATCAAATTGTACGGAATTGACGCAAAAACACCGAATTCGCATGCAAGAACGCGTTACAACCGATTTCATGCAAGCGACGACGAATGTTCGTGTACAAGTTCTCTTCTGTGTCAGAATGAAGATTCGCTTTCATAAACGATGCATCTGCATCGAAACGTATGGAATTGACACAGAAACGTCGGGTTTGCAGGTAGGACCGCGTTACAATCGATTTCGTGCAGGCGACGACGAATGTACGTGTAGAAGTGATTTTCTGTTCTGGAATGAAGATTCGAATGCGAAAACGATGCATCTGCATCAAATTGTACGGGATTGACGCAAAAACACCGAATTCGCATGCAAGAACGCGTTACAACCGATTTCATGCAAGCGACGACGAATGTTCGTGTACAAGTTCTTTTCTGTTCCACAATGAAGATTCGAATGCGAAAACGAGGCATCTGCATCAAATTGTACGGAATTGACGCAAAAACACCGAATTCGCATGCAAGAACGCGTTACAACCGATTTCATGCAAGCGACGACGAATGTTCGTGTACAAGTTATTTTCTGTTCCACAATGAAGATTCGAATGCGAAAACGAGGCATCTGCATCAAATTGTACGGAATTGACGCAAAAACACCGAATTCGCATGCAAGAACGCGTTACAACCGATTTCATGCAAGCGACGACGAATGTTCGTGTACAAGTTCTCTTCTGTGTCAGAATGAAGATTCGCTTTCATAAACGATGCATCTGCATCGAAACGTATGGAATTGACACAGAAACGTCGGGTTTGCAGGTAGGACCGCGTTACAATCGATTTCGTGCAGGCGACGACGAATGTACGTGTAGAAGTGATTTTCTGTTCTGGAATGAAGATTCGAATGCGAAAACGGGGCATCTGCATCAAATTGTACGAGATTGACGCAAAAACACCGAATTCGCATGCAAGAACGCGTTACAACCGATTTCATGCAAGCGACGACGAATGTTCGTGTACAAGTTATTTTCTGTTCGAGAATATGCTTTCACGTGCAGAATCGCAGCATCCTCATCGAAACGTATGGAATTCACACAGAAACATCGAGTTTGCATGCAGGATCGCATCACAATCGATTTCATGGAAGCGACGACGATTGTACGTGTACAAGTTATTTTCTGTTCCACAATGAAGATTCGCGTGCAGAGACGATACATCCGCATCGAAATGTATGGAATTGACACAGAAACAACGAGTTTACAGGTAGGACCGCGTTACAATCGATTTGATGCAAGTGACGATGAATGTTCGTGTACAAGTTATTTTCTGTTCCACAATGAAGATTCGAATGCGAAAACGAGGCATCTGCATCAAATTGTACGGAATTGACGCAAAAACACCGAATTCGCATGCAAGAACGCGTTACAACCGATTTCATGCAAGCGACGACGAATGTTCGTGTACAAGTTCTCTTCTGTGTCAGAATGAAGATTCGCTTTCATAAACGATGCATCTGCATCGAAACGTATGGAATTGACACAGAAACGTCGGGTTTGCAGGTAGGACCGCGTTACAATCGATTTCGTGCAGGCGACGACGAATGTACGTGTAGAAGTGATTTTCTGTTCTGGAATGAAGATTCGAATGCAAAAACGATGCATCTGCATCAAATTGTACGGGATTGACGCAAAAACACCGAATTCGCATGCAAGAACGCGTTACAACCGATTTCATGCAAGCGACGACGAATGTTCGTGTACAAGTTCTTTTCTGTGTCAGAATGAAGATTCGCTTTCATAAACGATGCATCTGCATCGAAACGTATGGAATTGACACAGAAACAACGAGTTTGCCGGTAGGACCGCGTTACAATCGATTTCATGCACACGACGACGAATGTTCGTGTACAAGTTATTTTCTGTTCCAGAATGAAGATTCGCGTGCAGAGACGATACATCCGCCTCGAAATGTATGGAATTGACACAGAAACATCGAATGTGCATGCAGGAACGCGTTACAATCGAGTTCATGCAAGCGCTTACGATCTCTCGTGTACAAGTTATTTTCTGTTCCAGAATGAAGATTCGAATGCGAAAACGAGGCATCTGCATCAAATTGTATGGAATTGACGCAAAAACACCGAATTCGCATGCAAGAACGCGTTACAACCGATTTCATGCAAGCGACGACGAATGTTCGTGTACAAGTTATTTTATATTCCAGAATAAAGATCCGCGTGCAAACAGGATGCATCCGCATCGAAATGTATGGAATTGACACAGAAACAACGAGTTTGCAGGTAGGAACGCGTTACAATCGATTTCATGCAAGCGACGACGAATGTTCGTGTACAAGTTATTTTCTGTTCGAGACTGCTTTCACGTGCAAAATCGCTGCATCCGCATCGAAACGTATGGAATTGACACAGAAACATCGGGTTTGCAGGTAGGACCGCGTTACAATCGATTTCATGCAAGCGACGACGAATGTACGTGTAGAAGTGATTTTCTGTTCTGGAATGATCATTCGCAAGCAAAATTGCTGCATCCTCATCGAAACGTATGGAATTCACACAGAAACATCGAGTTTGCATGCAGGATCGCGTCACAATCGATTTCACGCAAGCGACGACGAATGTTCGTGTACAAGTTATTTTCTGTTCCAGTTGAAGATTCGCGTGCAGAGACGATACATCCGCCTCGAAATGTATGGAATTGACGCAAAAACATCGAATTCTCATGCAGGAACGCGTAACAATCGATTTCATGAAAGCGACGACGATTGTACGTGTACAAGTTATTTTCTGTTGCAGAATGATGATTCGAATGCGAAATCGAGGCATCTGCATCGAAACGTATGGAAGTCACACAGAAACATCGAGTTTGCATGCAGGATCGCGTCACTATCGATTTCATGGAAGCAACGACGATTGTAACTGTACAAGTTATTTTCTGTTCCACAATGAAGATTCGAATGCGAAAACGAGGCATCTGCATCAAATTGTACGGAATTGACGCAAAAACATCGAATTCGCATGCAAGTACGCGTTACAACCGATTTCATGCAAGCGACGACGAATGTTCGTGTACAAGTTATTTTCTGTTCGAGAATATGCTTTCGCGTGCAGAATCGCTGCATCCTCATCGAAACGTATGGAATTGACACAGAAACATCGAATGTGCATGCAGGAACGCGTTACAATCGAGTTCATGCAAGCGCCGACAATCTCTCGTGTACAAGTTATTTTCTGTGTCAGAATGAAGATTCGCTTGCATAAACGATGCATATGCATCGAAACGTATGGAATTGACACAGAAACGTCGGGTTTGCAGGTAGGACCGCGTTACAATCGATTTCATGCAAGCGACGACGAATGTTCGTGTACAAGTTATTTTCTGTTCGAGATTGTGCTTTAACGTGCAAAATCGCTGCATCCTCATCGAAACGTATGGAATTCACACAGAAACATCGAGTTTGCATGCAGCATCGCGTCACAATCGATTTCATGGAAGCGACGACGATTGTACGTGTTCAAGTTATTTTCTGTTCCACAATGAAGATTCGAATGCGAAAACAAGGCATCTGCATCAAAACCTATGGAATTGACGCAGAAACGCGTTACAATGGAGTTAATGCAAGCGTCGACGAATGTTCGTGTACAAGATATTTTATGTTCCAGAATGAAGATCCGCGTGCAGAGACGATACATCCGCATCGAAACGTATGGAATTGACGCAGAATCATCGAGTTTGCATGCAGGGACGCGCTACAATCGATTTCACGCAAGCGACGACGAATGTTCGTGTAGAAGTTCTTTTCTGTGTCAGAATGAACATTCGCTTGCATAAACGATGCATATGCATCGAAACGTATGGAATTGACACAGAAACAACGAGTTTGCATGCACGAACGCGTTACAATCGATTTCACGCAAGCGACGACGAATGTTCGTGTACAAGTTACTTTCTGTTCCAGAATGATGATTCGAATGCGAAAACGAGGCATCTGCATCGAAACGTATGGAATTGACGCAGAAACGCGTTACAATGGAGTTCATGCAAGCGTCGATGAATGTTCGTGTACAAGTTATTTTATGTTCCAGAATGAAGATCCGCGTGCAAAAAGGATGCGTCCGCATCGAAATGTATGGAATTGACACAGAAACAACGAGTTTACAGGTAGGACCGCGTTACAATCGATTTCATGCAAGTGACGATGAATGTTCGTGTACAAGTTATTTTCTGTTCCACAATGAAGATTCGAATGCGAAAACGAGGCATCTGCATCAAATTGTACGGAATTGACGCAAAAACACCGAATTCGCATGCAAGAACGCGTTACAACCGATTTCATGCAAGCGACGACGAATGTTCGTGTACAAGTTCTCTTCTGTGTCAGAATGAAGATTCGCTTTCATAAACGATGCATCTGCATTGAAACGTATGGAATTGACACAGAAACGTCGGGTTTGCAGGTAGGACCGCGTTACAATCGATTTCGTGCAGGCGACGACGAATGTACGTGTAGAAGTGATTTTCTGTTCTGGAATGAAGATTCGAATGCGAAAACGGGGCATCTGCATCAAATTGTACGGGATTGACGCAAAAACACCGAATTCGCATGCAAGAACGCGTTACAACCGATTTCATGCAAGCGACGACGAATGTTCGTGTACAAGTTATTTTCTGTTCGAGAATATGCTTTCGCGTGCAGAATCGCTGCATCCTCATCGAAACGTATGGAATTGACACAGAAACATCGAATGTGCATGCAGGAACGCGTTACAATCGAGTTCATGCAAGCGCCGACGATCTCTCGTGTACAAGTTATTTTCTGTGTCAGAATGAAGATTCGCTTGCATAAACGATGCATATGCATCGAAACGTATGGAATTGACACAGAAACGTCGGGTTTGCAGGTAGGACCGCGTTACAATCGATTTCATGCAAGCGACGACGAATGTTCGTGTACAAGTTATTTTCTGTTCGAGATTGTGCTTTAACGTGCATAATCGCTGCATCCTCATCGAAACGTATGGAATTCACACAGAAACATCGAGTTTGCATGCAGGATCGCGTCACAATCGATTTCATGGAAGCGACGACGATTGTACGTGTACAAGTTATTTTCTGTTCCACAATGAAGATTCGAATGCGAAAACAAGGCATCTGCATCAAAACCTATGGAATTGACGCAGAAACGCGTTACAATCGAGTTCATGCAAGCGTCGACGAATGTTCGTGTACAAGTTCTTTTCTGTTCCAGAATGAATATTCGCGTGCAGAGACGATACATCCGCATCGAAATGTATGGAATTGACACAGAAACAACGAGTTTGCAGGTAGGAACGCGTTACAATCGATTTCATGCAAGCGACGACGAATGTTCGTGTACAAGTTCTTTTCTGTGTCAGAATGAAGATTCGGTTTCATAAACGATGCATCTGCATCGAAACGTATGGAATTGACACAGAAACATCGATTGTGCATGCAGGAACGCGTTACAATCGAGTTCATGCAAGCGCCGACGATCTCTCGTGTACAAGTTATTTTCTGTTCCAGAATGAAGATTCGCGTGCAGAGACGATACATCCGCATCGAAACGTATGGAATTGACACAGAAACAACGAGTTTGCATGCACGAACGCGTTACAATCGATTTCACGCAAGCGACGACGAATGTTCGTGTACAAGTTACTTTCTGTTCCAGAATGATGATTCGAATGCGAAAACGAGGCATCTGCATCGAAACGTATGGAATTGACGCAGAAACGCGTTACAATGGAGTTCATGCAAGCGTCGATGAATGTTCGTGTACAAGTTATTTTATGTTCCAGAATGAAGATCCGCGTGCAAAAAGGATGCGTCCGCATCGAAATATATGGAATTGACACAGAAACAACGAGTTTACAGGTAGGACCGCGTTACAATCGATTTCATGCAAGTGACGATGAATGTTCGTGTACAAGTTATTTTCTGTTCCACAATGAAGATTCGAATGCGAAAACGAGGCATCTGCATCAAATTGTACGGGATTGACGCAAAAACACCGAATTCGCATGCAAGAACGCGTTACAACCGATTTCATGCAAGCGACGACGAATGTTCGTGTACAAGTTATTTTCTGTTCGAGAATATGCTTTCACGTGCAGAATCGCTGCATCCTCATCGAAACGTATGGAATTCACACAGAAACATCGAGTTTGCATGCAGGATCGCATCACAATCGATTTCATGGAAGCGACGACGATTGTACGTGTACAAGTTATTTTCTGTTCCACAATGAAGATTCGCGTGCAGAGACGATACATCCGCATCGAAATGTATGGAATTGACACAGAAACAACGAGTTTACAGGTAGGACCGCGTTACAATCGATTTGATGCAAGTGACGATGAATGTTCTCGTACAAGTTATTTTCTGTTCCACAATGAAGATTCGAATGCGAAAACGAGGCATCTGCATCAAATTGTACGGAATTGACGCAAAAACACCGAATTCGCATGCAAGAACGCGTTACAACCGATTTCATGCAAGCGACGACGAATGTTCGTGTACAAGTTCTCTTCTGTGTCAGAATGAAGATTCGCTTTCATAAACGATGCATCTGCATCGAAACGTATGGAATTGACACAGAAACGTCGGGTTTGCAGGTAGGACCGCGTTACAATCGATTTCGTGCAGGCGACGACGAATGTACGTGTAGAAGTGATTTTCTGTTCTGGAATGAAGATTCGAATGCGAAAACGATGCATCTGCATCGAATTGTACGGGATTGACGCAAAAACACCGAATTCGCATGCAAGAACGCGTTACAACCGATTTCATGCAAGCGACGACGAATGTTCGTGTACAAGTTCTTTTCTGTGTCAGAATGAAGATTCGCTTTCATAAACGATGCATCTGCATCGAAACGTATGGAATTGACACAGAAACAACGAGTTTGCCGGTAGGACCGCGTTACAATCGATTTCATGCACACGACGACGAATGTTCGTGTACAAGTTATTTTCTGTTCCAGAATGAAGATTCGCGTGCAGAGACGATACATCCGCATCGAAATGTATGGAATTGACACAGAAACATCGAATGTGCATGCAGGAACGCGTTACAATCGAGTTCATGCAAGCGCCGACGATCTCTCGTGTACAAGTTATTTTCTGTGTCAGAATGAAGATTCGCTTGCATAAACGATGCATATGCATCGAAACGTATGGAATTGACACAGAAACGTCGGGTTTGCAGGTAGGACCGCGTTACAATCGATTTCATGCAAGCGACGACGAATGTTCGTGTACAAGTTATTTTCTGTTCGAGATTGTGCTTTAACGTGCATAATCGCTGCATCCTCATCGAAACGTATGGAATTCACACAGAAACATCGAGTTTGCATGCAGGATCGCGTCACAATCGATTTCATGGAAGCGACGACGATTGTACGTGTACAAGTTATTTTCTGTTCCACAATGAAGATTCGAATGCGAAAACAAGGCATCTGCATCAAAACCTATGGAATTGACGCAGAAACGCGTTACAATCGAGTTCATGCAAGCGTCGACGAATGTTCGTGTACAAGTTCTTTTCTGTTCCAGAATGAATATTCGCGTGCAGAGACGATACATCCGCATCGAAATGTATGGAATTGACACAGAAACAACGAGTTTGCAGGTAGGAACGCGTTACAATCGATTTCATGCAAGCGACGACGAATGTTCGTGTACAAGTTCTTTTCTGTGTCAGAATGAAGATTCGGTTTCATAAACGATGCATCTGCATCGAAACGTATGGAATTGACACAGAAACATCGATTGTGCATGCAGGAACGCGTTACAATCGAGTTCATGCAAGCGCCGACGATCTCTCGTGTACAAGTTATTTTCTGTTCCAGAATGAAGATTCGCGTGCAGAGACGATACATCCGCATCGAAACGTATGGAATTGACACAGAAACAACGAGTTTGCATGCACGAACGCGTTACAATCGATTTCACGCAAGCGACGACGAATGTTCGTGTACAAGTTACTTTCTGTTCCAGAATGATGATTCGAATGCGAAAACGAGGCATCTGCATCGAAACGTATGGAATTGACGCAGAAACGCGTTACAATGGAGTTCATGCAAGCGTCGATGAATGTTCGTGTACAAGTTATTTTATGTTCCAGAATGAAGATCCGCGTGCAAAAAGGATGCGTCCGCATCGAAATGTATGGAATTGACACAGAAACAACGAGTTTACAGGTAGGACCGCGTTACAATCGATTTCATGCAAGTGACGATGAATGTTCGTGTACAAGTTATTTTCTGTTCCACAATGAAGATTCGAATGCGAAAACGAGGCATCTGCATCAAATTGTACGGGATTGACGCAAAAACACCGAATTCGCATGCAAGAACGCGTTACAACCGATTTCATGCAAGCGACGACGAATGTTCGTGTACAAGTTATTTTCTGTTCGAGAATATGCTTTCACGTGCAGAATCGCTGCATCCTCATCGAAACGTATGGAATTCACACAGAAACATCGAGTTTGCATGCAGGATCGCATCACAATCGATTTCATGGAAGCGACGACGATTGTACGTGTACAAGTTATTTTCTGTTCCACAATGAAGATTCGCGTGCAGAGACGATACATCCGCATCGAAATGTATGGAATTGACACAGAAACAACGAGTTTACAGGTAGGACCGCGTTACAATCGATTTGATGCAAGTGACGATGAATGTTCTCGTACAAGTTATTTTCTGTTCCACAATGAAGATTCGAATGCGAAAACGAGGCATCTGCATCAAATTGTACGGAATTGACGCAAAAACACCGAATTCGCATGCAAGAACGCGTTACAACCGATTTCATGCAAGCGACGACGAATGTTCGTGTACAAGTTCTCTTCTGTGTCAGAATGAAGATTCGCTTTCATAAACGATGCATCTGCATCGAAACGTATGGAATTGACACAGAAACGTCGGGTTTGCAGGTAGGACCGCGTTACAATCGATTTCGTGCAGGCGACGACGAATGTACGTGTAGAAGTGATTTTCTGTTCTGGAATGAAGATTCGAATGCGAAAACGATGCATCTGCATCGAATTGTACGGGATTGACGCAAAAACACCGAATTCGCATGCAAGAACGCGTTACAACCGATTTCATGCAAGCGACGACGAATGTTCGTGTACAAGTTCTTTTCTGTGTCAGAATGAAGATTCGCTTTCATAAACGATGCATCTGCATCGAAACGTATGGAATTGACACAGAAACAACGAGTTTGCCGGTAGGACCGCGTTACAATCGATTTCATGCACACGACGACGAATGTTCGTGTACAAGTTATTTTCTGTTCCAGAATGAAGATTCGCGTGCAGAGACGATACATCCGCATCGAAATGTATGGAATTGACACAGAAACATCGAATGTGCATGCAGGAACGCGTTACAATCGAGTTCATGCAAGCGCCGACGATCTCTCGTGTACAAGTTATTTTCTGTTCCAGAATGAAGTTTCGAATGCGAAAACGAGGCATCTGCATCAAATTGTACGGAATTGACGCAAAAACACCGAATTCGCATGCAAGAACGCGTTACAACCGATTTCATGCAAGCGACGACGAATGTTCGTGTACAAGTTATTTTCTGTTCCAGAATGATGATTCGAATGCGAAAACGAGGCATCTGCACCGAACCGTATGGAATTGACGCAGATACGCGTTACAATCAAGTTCATGCAAGCGTCGACGAATGTTCGTGTACAAGTTATTTTATATTCCAGAATAAAGATCCGCGTGCAAACAGGATGCATCCGCATCGAAATGTATGGAATTGACACAGAAACAACGAGTTTGCAGGTAGGAACGCGTTACAATCGATTTCATGCAAGCGACGACGAATGTTCGTGTACAAGTTATTTTCTGTTCGAGACTGCTTTCACGTGCAAAATCGCTGCATCCGCATCGAAACGTATGGAATTGACACAGAAACATCGGGTTTGCAGGTAGGACCGCGTTACAATCGATTTCATGCAAGCGACGACGAATGTACGTGTAGAAGTGATTTTCTGTTCTGGAATGATCATTCGCAAGCAAAATTGCTGCATCCTCATCGAAACGTATGGAATTCACACAGAAACATCGAGTTTGCATGCAGGATCGCGTCACAATCGATTTCACGCAAGCGACGACGAATGTTCGTGTACAAGTTATTTTCTGTTCCAGTTGAAGATTCGCGTGCAGAGACGATACATACGCATCGAAATGTATGGAATTGACGCAAAAACATCGATTTCTCATGCAGGAACGCGTAACAATCGATTTCATGAAAGCGACGACGATTGTACGTGTACAAGTTATTTTCTGTTGCAGAATGATGATTCGAATGCGAAATCGAGGCATCTGCATCTAAACGTATGGAAGTCACACAGAAACATCGAGTTTGCATGCAGGATCGCGTCACAATCGATTTCATGGAAGCGACGACGATTGTACGTGTACAAGTTATTTTCTGTTCCACAATGAAGATTCGAATGCGAAAACGAGGCATCTGCATCGAAACGTATGGAATTGACGCAGAAACGCGTTACAATGGAGTTAATGCAAGCGTCGACGAATGTTCGTGTACAAGATATTTTATGTTCCAGAATGAAGATCCGCGTGCAGAGACGATACATCCGCATCGAAACGTATGGAATTGACGCAGAATCATCGAGTTTGCATGCAGGGACGCGCTACAATCGATTTCACGCAAGCGACGACGAATGTTCGTGTAGAAGTTCTTTTCTGTGTCAGAATGAACATTCGCTTGCATAAACGATGCATATGCATCGAAACGTATGGAATTGACACAGAAACAACGAGTTTGCATGCACGAACGCGTTACAATCGATTTCACGCAAGCGACGACGAATGTTCGTGTACAAGTTACTTTCTGTTCCAGAATGATGATTCGAATGCGAAAACGAGGCATCTGCATCGAAACGTATGGAATTGACGCAGAAACGCGTTACAATGGAGTTCATGCAAGCGTCGATGAATGTTCGTGTACAAGTTATTTTCTGTTCCACAATGAAGATTCGAATGCGAAAACGAGGCATCTGCATCAAATTGTACGGGATTGACGCAAAAACACCGAATTCGCATGCAAGAACGCGTTACAACCGATTTCATGCAAGCGACGACGAATGTTCGTGTACAAGTTATTTTCTGTTCGAGAATATGCTTTCACGTGCAGAATCGCTGCATCCTCATCGAAACGTATGGAATTCACACAGAAACATCAAGTTTGCATGCAGGATCGCATCACAATCGATTTCATGGAAGCGACGACGATTGTACGTGTACAAGTTATTTTCTGTTCCACAATGAAGATTCGCGTGCAGAGACGATACATCCGCATCGAAATGTATGGAATTGACGCAAAAACATCGAATTCTCATGCAGGAACGAGTAACAATCGATTTCATGAAAGCGACGACGATTATACGTGTACAAGTTATTTTCTGTTCCAGAATGATGATTCGAATGCGAAAACGAGGCATCTGCATCGAAACGTATGGAATTGACGCAGAAACAACGAGTTTGCAGGTGGGACCGCGTTACAATCGATTTCATGCAAGCGACGACGAATGTTCGTGTACAAGTTATTTTCTGTTCGCGATTGTGCTTTCACGTGTAAATCGCTGCATCCTCTTCGAAACGTATGGAATTCACACAGAAACATCGAGTTTGCATGCAGGATCGCGTCACAACCTATTTCATGCAAGCGACGACGAATGTTCGTGTACAAGTTCTTTTCTGTGTCAGAATGAAGATTCGCTTTCATAAACGATGCATCTGCATCGAAACGTATGGAATTGACACAGAAACAACGAGTTTGCCGGTAGGACCGCGTTACAATCGATTTCACGCAAGCGACGACGAATGTTCGTGTACAAGTTATTTTCTGTTCCAGAATGATGATTCGAATGCGAAAACGAGGCATCTGCATCGAAACGTATGGAATTGACGCAGAAACGCGTTACAATGGAGTTAATGCAAGCGTCGATGAATGTTCGTGTACAAGTTATTTTATGTTCCAGAATGAAGATCCGCGTGCAAAAAGGATGCGTCCGCATCGAAATGTATGGAATTGACACAGAAACAACGAGTTTACAGGTAGAACCGCGTTACAATCGATTTCACGCAAGCGACGACGAATGTTCGTGTACAAGTTATTTTCTGTTCCACAATGAAGATTCGAATGCGAAAACGAGGCATCTGCATCAAAACCTATGGAATTGACGCAGAAACGCGTTACAATCGAGTTCATGCAAGCGTCGACGAATGTTCGTGTACAAGTTCTTTTCTGTGTCAGAATGAAGATTCGCTTTCATAAACGATGCATCTGCATCGAAACGTATGGAATTGACACAGAAACAACGAGTTTGCCGGTAGGACCGCATTACAATCGATTTCATGCACGCGACGACGAATGTTCGTGTACAAGATATTTTATGTTCCAGAATGAAGATCCGCGTGCAGAGACGATACATCCGCATCGAAACGTATGGAATTGACGCAGAATCATCGAGTTTGCATGCACGAACGCGTTACAATCGATTTCACGCAAGCGACGACGAATGTTCGTGTACAAGTTATTTTCTGTTCCAGAATGATGATTCGAATGCGAAAACGAGGCATCTGCATCGAAACGTATGGAATTGACGCAGAAACGCGTTACAATGGAGTTCATGCAAGCGTCGATGAATGTTCGTGTACAAGTTATTTTCTGTTCCAGAATGAAGATTCGCGTGCAGAGACGATACATCCGCATCGAAATGTATGGAATTGACGCAAAAACATCGATTTCTCATGCAGGAACGCGTAACAATCGATTTCATGAAAGCGACGACGATTGTACGTGTACAAGTTATTTTCTGTTGCAGAATGATGATTCGAATGCGAAATCGTGGCATCTGCATCTAAACGTATGGAATTCACACAGGAACATCGAGTTTGCATGCAGGATCGCGTCACAATCGATTTCATGGAAGCGACGACGATTGTACGTGTACAAGTTATTTTCTGTTCCACAATGAAGATTCGAATGCGAAAACGAGGCATCTGCATCGAAACGTATGGAATTGACGCAGAAACGCGTTACAATGGAGTTAATGCAAGCGTCGACGAATGTTCGTGTACAAGATATTTTATGTTCCAGAATGAAGATCCGCGTGCAGAGACGATACATCCGCATCGAAACGTATGGAATTGACGCAGAATCATCGAGTTTGCAGGCAGGGACGCGCTACAATCGATTTCACGCAAGCGACGACGAATGTTCGTGTAGAAGTTCTTTTCTGTGTCAGAATGAACATTCGCTTGCATAAACGATGCATATGCATCGAAGCGTATGGAATTGACACAGAAACAACGAGTTTGCATGCACGAACGCGTTACAATCGATTTCACGCAAGCGACGACGAATGTTCGTGTACAAGTTATTTTCTGTTCCAGAATGATGATTCGAATGCGAAAACGAGGCATCCGCATCGAAACGTATGGAATTGACGCAGAATCATCGAGTTTGCAGGCAGGGACGCGCTACAATCGATTTCACGCAAGCGTCGATGAATGTTCGTGTACAAGTTATTTTATGTTCCAGAATGAAGATCCGCGTGCAAAAAGGATGCGTCCGCATCGAAATGTATGGAATTGACACAGAAACAACGAGTTTACAGGTAGGACCGCGTTACAATCGATTTCATGCAAGTGACGATGAATGTTCGTGTACAAGTTATTTTCTGTTCCACAATGAAGATTCGAATGCGAAAACGAGGCATCTGCATCAAATTGTACGGAATTGACGCAAAAACACCGAATTCGCATGCAAGAACGCGTTACAACCGATTTCATGCAAGCGACGACGAATGTTCGTGTACAAGTTCTCTTCTGTGTCAGAATGAAGATTCGCTTTCATAAACGATGCATCTGCATCGAAACGTCTGGAATTGACACAGAAACGTCGGGTTTGCAGGTAGGACCGCGTTACAATCGATTTCGTGCAGGCGACGACGAATGTACGTGTAGAAGTGATTTTCTGTTCTGGAATGAAGATTCGAATGCGAAAACGAGGCATCTGCATCGAAACGTATGGAATTGACGCAGAAACGCGTTACAATGGAGTTCATGCAAGCGTCGATGAATGTTCGTGTACAAGTTATTTTCTGTTCCAGAATGAAGATTCGCGTGCAGAGACGATACATCCGCATCGAAATGTATGGAATTGACGCAAAAACATCGATTTCTCATGCAGGAACGCGTAACAATCGATTTCATGAAAGCGACGACGATTGTACGTGTACAAGTTATTTTCTGTTCCACAATGAAGATTCGAATGCGAAAACGAGGCATCTGCATCAAATTGTACGGAATTGACGCAAAAACACCGAATTCGCATGCAAGAACGCGTTACAACCGATTTCATGCAAGCGACGACGAATGTTCGTGTACAAGTTCTCTTCTGTGTCAGAATGAAGATTCGCTTTCATAAACGATGCATCTGCATCGAAACGTATGGAATTGACACAGAAACGTCGGGTTTGCAGGTAGGATCGCGTTACAATCGATTTCGTGCAGGCGACGACGAATGTACGTGTAGAAGTGATTTTCTGTTCTGGAATGAAGATTCGAATGCGAAAACGATGCATCTGCATCAAATTGTACGGGATTGACGCAAAAACACCGAATTCGCATGCAAGAACGTGTTACAACCGATTTCATGCAAGCGACGACGAATGTTCGTGTACAAGTTCTTTTCTGTGTCAGAATGAAGATTCGCTTTCATAAACGATGCATCTGCATCGAAACGTATGGAATTGACACAGAAACAACGAGTTTGCCGGTAGGACCGCGTTACAATCGATTTCATGCACACGACGACGAATGTTCGTGTACAAGTTATTTTCTGTTCCAGAATGAAGATTCGCGTGCAGAGACGATACATCCGCATCGAAATGTATGGAATTGACACAGAAACATCGAATGTGCATGCAGGAACGCGTTACAATCGAGTTCATGCAAGCGCCGACGATCCGTCGTGTACAAGTTATTTTCTGTTCCAGAATGAAGATTCGAATGCGAAAACGAGGCATCTGCATCAAATTGTACGGAATTGACGCAAAAACACCGAATTCGCATGCAAGAACGCGTTACAACCGATTTCATGCAAGCGACGACGAATGTTCGTGTACAAGTTATTTTCTGTTCCAGAATGATGATTCGAATGCGAAAACGAGGCATCTGCACCGAACCGTATGGAATTGACGCAGATACGCGTTACAATCAAGTTCATGCAAGCGTCGACGAATGTTCGTGTACAAGTTATTTTATATTCCAGAATAAAGATCCGCGTGCAAACAGGATGCATCCGCATCGAAATGTATGGAATTGACACAGAAACAACGAGTTTGCAGGTAGGAACGCGTTACAATCGATTTCATGCAAGCGACGACGAATGTTCGTGTACAAGTTATTTTCTGTTCGAGACTGCTTTCACGTGCAAAATCGCTGCATCCGCATCGAAACGTATGGAATTGACACAGAAACATCGGGTTTGCAGGTAGGACCGCGTTACAATCGATTTCATGCAAGCGACGACGAATGTACGTGTAGAAGTGATTTTCTGTTCTGGAATGATCATTCGCAAGCAAAATTGCTGCATCCTCATCGAAACGTATGGAATTCACACAGAAACATCGAGTTTGCATGCAGGATCGCGTCACAATCGATTTCACGCAAGCGACGACGAATGTTCGTGTACAAGTTATTTTCTGTTCCAGTTGAAGATTCGCGTGCAGAGACGATACATCCGCCTCGAAATGTATGGAATTGACGCAAAAACATCGAATTCTCATGCAGGAACGCGTAACAATCGATTTCATGAAAGCGACGACGATTGTACGTGTACAAGTTATTTTCTGTTGCAGAATGATGATTCGAATGCGAAATCGAGGCATCTGCATCGAAACGTATGGAAGTCACACAGAAACATCGAGTTTGCATGCAGGATCGCGTCACAATCGATTTCATGGAAGCAACGACGATTGTAACTGTACAAGTTATTTTCTGTTCCACAATGAAGATTCGAATGCGAAAACGAGGCATCTGCATCAAATTGTACGGAATTGACGCAAAAACATCGAATTCGCATGCAAGTACGCGTTACAACCGATTTCATGCAAGCGACGACGAATGTTCGTGTACAAGTTATTTTCTGTTCGAGAATATGCTTTCGCGTGCAGAATCGCTGCATCCTCATCGAAACGTATGGAATTGACACAGAAACATCGAATGTGCATGCAGGAACGCGTTACAATCGAGTTCATGCAAGCGCCGACGATCTCTCGTGTACAAGTTATTTTCTGTGTCAGAATGAAGATTCGCTTGCATAAACGATGCATATGCATCGAAACGTATGGAATTGACACAGAAACGTCGGGTTTGCAGGTAGGACCGCGTTACAATCGATTTCATGCAAGCGACGACGAATGTTCGTGTACAAGTTATTTTCTGTTCGAGATTGTGCTTTAACGTGCAAAATCGCTGCATCCTCATCGAAACGTATGGAATTCACACAGAAACATCGAGTTTGCATGCAGGATCGCGTCACAATCGATTTCATGGAAGCGACGACGAATGTTCGTGTACAAGTTATTTTCTGTTCCACAATGAAGATTCGAATGCGAAAACGAGGCATCTGCATCAAAACCTATGGAATTGACGCAGAAACGCGTTACAATCGAGTTCATGCAAGCGCCGACGATCTCTCGTGTACAAGTTATTTTCTGTTCCAGAATGAAGATTCGCGTGCAGAGACGATACATCCGCATCGAAATGTATGGAATTGACGCAAAAACATCGATTTCTCATGCAGGAACGCGTAACAATCGATTTCATGAAAGCGACGACGATTGTACGTGTACAAGTTATTTTCTGTTGCAGAATGATGATTCGAATGCGAAATCGAGGCATCTGCATCTAAACGTATGGAATTCACACAGAAACATCGAGTTTGCATGCAGGATCGCGTCACAATCGATTTCATGGAAGCGACGACGATTGTACGTGTACAAGTTATTTTCTGTTCCACAATGAAGATTCGAATGCGAAAACGAGGCATCTGCATCGAAACGTATGGAATTGACGCAGAAACGCGTTACAATGGAGTTAATGCAAGCGTCGACGAATGTTCGTGTACAAGATATTTTATGTTCCAGAATGAAGATCCGCGTGCAGAGACGATACATCCGCTTCGAAACGTATGGAATTGACGCAGAATCATCGAGTTTGCATGCAGGGACGCGCTACAATCGATTTCACGCAAGCGACGACGAATGTTCGTGTAGAAGTTCTTTTCTGTGTCAGAATGAACATTCGCTTGCATAAACGATGCATATGCATCGAAACGTATGGAATTGACACAGAAACAACGAGTTTGCATGCACGAACGCGTTACAATCGATTTCACGCAAGCGACGACGAATGTTCGTGTACAAGTTATTTTCTGTTCCAGAATGATGATTCGAATGCGAAAACGAGGCATCTGCATCGAAACGTATGGAATTGACGCAGAAACGCGTTACAATGGAGTTCATGCAAGCGTCGATGAATGTTCGTGTACAAGTTATTTTATGTTCCAGAATGAAGATCCGCGTGCAAAAAGGATGCGTCCGCATCGAAATGTATGGAATTGACACAGAAACAACGAGTTTACAGGTAGGACCGCGTTACAATCGATTTCATGCAAGTGACGATGAATGTTCGTGTACAAGTTATTTTCTTTTCCACAATGAAGATTCGAATGCGAAAACGAGGCATCTGCATCAAATTGTACGGAATTGACGCAGAAACACCGAATTCGCATGCAAGAACGCGTTACAACCGATTTCATGCAAGCGACGACGAATTTTCGTGTACAAGTTCTCTTCTGTGTCAGAATGAAGATTCGCTTTCATAAACGATGCATCTGCATCGAAACGTATGGAATTGACACAGAAACGTCGGGTTTGCAGGTAGGACCGCGTTACAATCGATTTCGTGCAGGCGACGACGAATGTACGTGTAGAAGTGATTTTCTGTTCTGGAATGAAGATTCGAATGCGAAAACGAGGTATCTGCATCAAATTGTACGGGATTGACGCAAAAACACCGAATTCGCATGCAAGAACGCGTTACAACCGATTTCATGCAAGCGACGACGAATGTTCGTGTACAAGTTATTTTCTGTTCGAGAATATGCTTTCACGTGCAGAATCGCTGCATCCTCATCGAAACGTATGGAATTCACACAGAAACATCGAGTTTGCATGCAGGATCGCATCACAATCGATTTCATGAAAGCGACGACGATTATACGTGTACAAGTTATTTTCTGTTCCAGAATGATGATTCGAATGCGAAAACGAGGCATCTGCATCGAAACGTATGGAATTGACGCAGAAACAACGAGTTTGCAGGTAGGACCGCGTTATAATCGATTTCATGCAAGCGACGACGAATGTTCGTGTACAAGTTCTTTTCTGTGTCAGAATGAAGATTCGCTTTCATAAACGATGCATCTGCATCGAAACGTATGGAATTGACACAGAAACAACGAGTTTGCCGGTAGGACCGCGTTACAATCGATTTCATGCACGCGACGACGAATGTTCGTGTACAAGTTATTTTCTGTTCCAGAATGAAGATTCGCGTGCAGAGACGATACATCCGCATCGAAATGTATGGAATTGACGCAAAAACATCGAATTCTCATGCAGGAACGCGTAACAATCGATTTCATGAGAGCGACGACGATTATACGTGTACAAGTTATTTTCAGTTCCAGAATGATGATTCGAATGCGAAAACGAGGCATCTGCATCGAAACGTATGGAATTGACGCAGAAACAACGAGTTTGCAGGTAGGACCGCGTTACAATCGATTTCATGCAAGCGACGACGAATGTTCGTGTACAAGTTCTTTTCTGTGTCACAATGAAGATTCGCTTTCATAAAAAGTGCATCTGCATCGAAACGTATGGAATTGACACAGAAACAACGAGTTTGCCGGTAGGACCGCGTTACAATCGATTTCATGCACGCGACGACGAATGTTCGTGTACAAGTTATTTTCTGTTCCAGAATGAAGATTCGCGTGCAGAGACGATACATCCGCATCGAAATGTATGGAATTGACGCAAAAACATCGAATTCTCATGCAGGAACGCGTAACAATCGATTTCATGAAAGCGACGACGAATGTTCGTGTACAAGTTATTTTCTGTTGCAGAATGATGATTCGAATGCGAAATCGAGGCATCTGCATCGAAACGAATGGAAGTCACACAAAAACATCGAGTTTGCATGCAGGATCGCGTCACAATCGATCTCATGGAAGCAACGACGATTGTAACTGTACAAGTTATTTTCTGTTCCAGAATGATGATTCGAATGCGAAAACGAGGCATCTGCATCGAAATGTATGGAATTATGGCAGAAACGCGTTACAATCGAGTTCATGGAAGCCACGACGATTGTACGTGTACAAGTTATTTTCTGTTCCACAATGAAGATTCGAATGCGAAAACGAGGCATCTGCATCAAATTGTACGGAATTGACGCAAAAACATCGAATTCGCATGCAAGAATGCGTTACAACCGATTTCATGCAAGCGACGACGAATGTTCGTGTACTAGTTATTTTCTGTTCCAGAATGATGATTCGAATGCGAAAACGAGGCATCTGCACCGAACCGTATGGAATTGACGCAGATACGCGTTACAATCGAGTTCATGCAAGCGTCGACGAATGTTCGTGTACAAGTTATTTTATATTCCAGAATAAAGATCCGCGTGCAAACAGGATGCATCCGCATCGAAATGTATGGAATTGACACAGAAACAACGAGTTTGCAGGTAGGAACGCGTTACAATCGATTTCATGCAAGCGACGACGAATGTTCGTGTACAAGTTATTTTCTGTGTCAGAATGAAGATTCGCTTTCATAAATGATGCATCTGCATCGAAACGTATGGAATTGACACAGAAACATCGAATGTGCATGCGGGAACGCGTTACAATCGAGTTCATGCAAGCGCCGACGATCTCTCGTGTACAAGTTATTTTCTGTTCTAGAATGATGATTCGAATGCGAAAACGAGGCATCTGCATCGAAACGTATGGAATTGACGCAGAAACGCGTTACAATCGATTTCATGCAAGCGACGACGAATGTTCGTGTACAAGTTCTTTTCTGTGTCAGAATGAAGATTCGCTTTCATAAACGATGCATCTGCATCGAAACGTATGGAATTGACACAGAAACATCGAATGTGCATGCGGGAACGCGTTACAATCGAGATCATGCAAGCGCCGACGATCTCTCGTGTACAAGTTATTTTCTGTTCCAGAATGAAGATTCGCGTGCAGAGACGATACATCCGCATCGAAATGTATGGAATTGACGCAAAAACATCGAATTCTCATGCAGGAACGCGTAACAATCGATTTCATGAAAGCGACGACGATTGTACGTGTACAAGTTATTTTCTGTTGCAGAATGATGATTCGAATGCGAAATCGAGGCATCTGCATCGAAACGAATGGAAGTCACACAGAATCATCGAGTTTGCATGCAGGACCGCGTTACAATCGATTTCGTGCAAGCGACGACGAATGTACGTGTACTAGTTATTTTCTGTTCGAGAATATGCTTTCACTTGCAGAATCGCTGCATCCTCATCGAAACGTATGGAATTGACACAGAAACATCGAATGTGCATGCAGGAACGCGCTACAATCGAGTTCATGCAAGCGCCGACGATCTCTCGTGTACAAGTTATTTTCTGTTCCAGAATGAAGATTCGCGTGCAGAGATGATACATCCGCATGGAAACGTATGGAATTGACACAGAAACATCGAATGTGCATGCAAGAACGCGTTACAACCGATTTCATGCAAGCGACGACGAATGTTCGTGTACAAGTTCTTTTCTGTGTCAGAATGAAGATTCGCTTTCATAAACGCAACGAATTGACGCAGAAACAACTAGTTTGCAGGTAGGACCGCGTTACAATCGAGTTCATGCAAGCGTCGACGAATGTTCGTGTAGAAGTTCTTTTCTGTGTCAGAACGAAGATTCGCTTGGAAAAACGATGCATCTGCATCGAAACGTATGGAATTGACACAGAAACATCGGGTTTGCAGGCAGGACCGCGTTACAATCGATTTCATGCAAGCGACGACGAATGTACGTGTAGAAGTTATTTTCTGTTCCAGAATGATGATTCGAATGCGAAAACGAGGCATTTGCGTCGAAACGTATGGAATTGACGCAGAAACGCGTTACAATCGAGTTCATGCAAGCGTCGACGAATGTACGTGTAGAAGTGATTTTCTGTTCTGCAATGATCATTCGCAAGCAAAATTGCTGCATCCTCATCGAAACGTATGGAATTCACACAGAAACATCGAGTTTGCCGGTAGGACCGCGTTACAATCGATTTCATGCAAGTGACGACGAATGTTCGTGTACAAGTTATTTTCTGTTCCACAATGAAGATTCGAATGCGAAAACGAAGCATCTGCATCAAATTGTACGGAATTGACGCAAAAACATCGAATTCGCATGCAAGTACGCGTTACAACCGATTTCATGCAAGCGACGACGAATGTTCGTGTACAAGTTATTTTCTGTTCGAGAATATGCTTTCGCGTGCAGAATCGCTGCATCCTCATCGAAACGTATGGAATTGACACAGAAACATCGAATGTGCATGCAGGAACGCGTTACAATCGAGTTCATGCAAGCGCCGACGATCTCTCGTGTACAAGTTATTTTCTGTTCCAGAATGATGATTCGAATGCGAAAACGAGGCATCTGCATCGAAACGTATGGAATTGACGCAGAAACGCGTTACAACCGATTTCATGCAAGCGTCGACGAATGTTCGTGTACAAGTTATTTTATGTTCCAGAATGATGTTTCGAATGCGAAAACGAGGCATCTGCACCGAACCGTATGGGATTGACGCAGATACGCGTTACAATCGAGTTCATGCAAGCGTCGACGAATGTACGTGTAGAAGTGATTTTCTGTTCTGCAATGATCATTCGCACGCAAAATTGCTGCATCCTCATCGAAACGTATGGAATTCACACAGAAACATCGAGTTTGCCGGTAGGACCGCGTTACAATCGATTTCATGCAAGTGACGACGAATGTTCGTGTACAAGTTATTTTCTGTTCCACAATGAAGATTCGAATGCGAAAACGAGGCATCTGCATCAAATTGTACGGAATTGACTCAAAAACATCGAATCCGCATACAAGAACGCGTTACAACCGATTTCATGCAAGCGTCGACGAATGTTCGTGTACAAGTTATTTTATGTTCCAGAATGAAGATCAGCGTGCAAAAAGGATCCGTCCGCATCGAAATGTATGGAATTGACACAGAAACAACGAGTTTACATGTAGGACCGCGTTACAATCGATTTCATGCAAGTGACGATGAATGTTCGTGTACAAGTTATTTTCTGTTCCACAATGAAGATTCGAATGCGAAAACGAGGCATCTGCATCAAATTGTACGGAAATGACGCAAAAACATCGAATTCGCATACAAGAACGCGTTACAACCGATTTCATGCAAGCGACGACGAATGTTCGTGTACTAGTTATTTTCTGTTCCAGAATGATGTTTCGAATGCGAAAACGAGGCATCTGAACCGAACCGTATGGGATTGACGCAGATACGCGTTACAATCGAGTTCATGCAAGCGTCGACGAATGTTCGTGTACAAGTTATTTTATGTTCCAGAATGAAGATCCGCGTGCAAACAGGATTCATCCGCATCGAAATGTATGCAATTGACACAGAAACAACGAGTTTGCAGGTAGGAACGCTTTACAATCGATTTCATGCGAGCGACGACGAATGTTCGTGTACTAGTTATTTTCTGTTCGAGAATATGCTTTCACGTGCAGAATCGCTGCATCCTCATCGATACGTATCGAATTGACACAGAAACATCGAATGTGCATGCAGGAACGCGTTACAATCGAGTTCATGCAAGCGCCGACGATCTCTCGTGTACAAGTTATTTTCTGTTCCAGAATGAAGATTCGCGTGCAGAGACTATACATCCGCATGGAAACGTATGGAATTGACGCAGAATCATCGAGTTTGCATGCAGGACCGCGTTACAATCGATTTCGTGCAAGCGACGACGAATGTACGTGTAGAAGTGATTTTCTGTTCTGGAATGAAGATTCGAATGCGAAAACGAGACATCTGCATCAAATTGTACGGAATTGACGCAAAAACACCGAATTCGCATGCAAGAACGCGTTACAACCGATTTCATGCAAGCGACGACGAATGTTCGTGTACAAGTTATTTTCTGTGTCAGAATGAAGATTCGCTTTCATAAACGATGCATCTGCATCGAAACGTATGGAAGTCACACAGAATCATCGAGTTTGCATGCAGGACCGCGTTACAATCGATTTCGTGCAAGCGACGACGAATGTACGTGTACTAGTTATTTTCTGTTCGAGAATATGCTTTCACTTGCAGAATCGCTGCATCCTCATCGAAACGTATGGAATTGACACAGAAACATCGAATGTGCATGCAGGAACGCGCTACAATCGAGTTCATGCAAGCGCCGACGATCTCTCGTGTACAAGTTATTTTCTGTTCCAGAATGAAGATTCGCGTGCAGAGATGATACATCCGCATGGAAACGTATGGAATTGACACAGAAACATCGAATGTGCATGCAAGAACGCGTTACAATCGATTTCGTGCAAGCGACGACGAATGTACGTGTAGAAGTGATTTTCTGTTCTGGAATGAAGATTCGAATGCGAAAACGAGGCATCTGCATCAAATTGTACGGAATTGACGCAAAAACACCGAATTCGCATGCAAGAACGCGTTACAACCGATTTCATGCAAGCGACGACGAATGTTCGTGTACAAGTTATTTTCTGTGTCAGAATGAAGATTCGCTTGCATAAACGATGCATATGCATCGAAACGTATGGAATTGACACAGAAACGTCGGGTTTGCAGGTAGGACCGCGTTACAATCGATTTCGTGCAAGCGACGACCAATGTACGTGTAGAAGTGATTTTCTGTTCTGGAATGATCATTCGCAAGCACAATTGCTGCATCCTCATCGAAACGTATGGAATTCACACAGAAACATCGAGTTTGCCTGCAGGATCGCGTCACAATCGATTTCATGGAAGCGACGACGATTGTACGTCTACAAGTTATTTTCTGTTCCACAATGAAGATTCGAATGCGAAAACGAGGCATCTGCATCAAATTGTACGGAATTGACGCAAAAACATCGAATTCGCATGCAAGAACGCGTTACAACCGATTTCATGCAAGCGACGACGAATGTTCGTGTACAAGTTCTTTTCTGTGTCAGAATGAAGATTCGCTTTCATAAACGATGCATCTGCATCGAAACGTATGGAATTGACACAGAAACAACGAGTTTGCCGGTAGGACCGCGGTACAATCGATTTCATGCACGCGACGACGAATGTTCGTGTACAAGTTATTTTCTGTTCCAGAATGAAGATTCGCGTGCAGAGACGATACATCCGCATCGAAATGTATGGAATTGACGCAAAAACATCGAATTCTCATGCAGGAACGCGTAACAATCGATTTCATGAAAGCGACGACGATTGTACGTGTACAAGTTATTTTCTGTTGCAGAATGATGATTCGAATGCGAAATCGAGGCATCTGCATCGAAACGTATGGAAGTCACACAGAATCATCGAGTTTGCATGCAGGACCGCGTTACAATCGATTTCGTGCAAGCGACGACGAATGTACGTGTACTAGTTATTTTCTGTTCGAGAATATGCTTTCACTTGCAGAATCGCTGCATCCTCATCGAAACGTATGGAATTGACACAGAAACATCGAATGTGCATGCAGGAACGCGCTACAATCGAGTTCATGCAAGCGCCGACGATCTCTCGTGTACAAGTTATTTTCTGTTCCAGAATGAAGATTCGCGTGCAGAGATGATACATCCGCATGGAAACGTACGGAATTGACACAGAAACATCGAATGTGCATGCAAGAACGCGTTACAACCGATTTCATGCAAGCGACGACGAATGTTCGTGTACAAGTGCTTTTCTGTGTCAGAATGAAGATTCGCTTTCATAAACGCAACGAATTGACGCAGAAACAACTAGTTTGCAGGTAGGACCGCGTTACAATCGAGTTCATGCAAGCGTCGACGAATGTTCGTGTAGAAGTTCTTTTCTGTGTCAGAACGAAGATTCGCTTGGAAAAACGATGCATCTGCATCGAAACGTATGGAATTGACACAGAAACATCGGGTTTGCATGCAGGACCGCGTTACAATCGATTTCATGCAAGCGACGACGAATGTACGTGTAGAAGTTATTTTCTGTTCCAGAATGATGATTCGAATGCGAAAACGAGGCATTTGCGTCGAAACGTATGGAATTGACGCAGAAACGCGTGACAATCGAGTTCATGCAAGCGTCGACGAATGTACGTGTAGAAGTGATTTTCTGTTCTGCAATGATCATTCGCAAGCAAAATTGCTGCATCCTCATCGAAACGTATGGAATTCACACAGAAACATCGAGTTTGCCGGTAGGACCGCGTTACAATCGATTTCATGCAAGTGACGACGAATGTTCGTGTACAAGTTATTTTCTGTTCCACAATGAAGATTCGAATGCGAAAACGAGGCATCTGCATCAAATTGTACGGAATTGACGCAAAAACATCGAATTCGCATGCAAGTACGCGTTACAACCGATTTCATGCAAGCGACGACGAATGTTCGTGTACAAGTTATTTTCTGTTCGAGAATATGCTTTCGCGTGCAGAATCGCTGCATCCTCATCGAAACGTATGGAATTGACACAGAAACATCGAATGTGCATGCAGGAACGCGTTACAATCGAGTTCATGCAAGCGCCGACGATCTCTCGTGTACAAGTTATTTTCTGTTCCAGAATGATGATTCGAATGCGAAAACGAGGCATCTGCATCGAAACGTATGGAATTGACGCAGAAACGCGTTACAATCGAGTTCATGCAAGCGTCGACGAATGTTCGTGTACAAGTTATTTTATGTTCCAGAATGAAGATCCGCGTGCAAAAAGGATGCGTCCGCATCGAAATGTATGGAATTGACACAGAAACATCGAATGTGCATGCAGGAACGCGTTACAATCGAGTTCATGCAAGCGCCGACGATCTCTCGTGTACAAGTTATTTTCTGTTCCAGAATGAAGATTCGCGTGCAGAGACTATACATCCGCATGGAAACGTATGGAATTGACGCAGAATCATCGAGTTTGCATGCAGGACCGCGTTACAATCGATTTCGTGCAAGCGTCGACGAATGTTCGTGTACAAGTTATTTTATGTTCCAGAATGAAGATCCGCGTGCAAAAAGGATGCGTCCGCATCGAAATGTATGGAATTGACACAGAAACAACGAGTTTACATGTAGGACCGCGTTACAATCGATTTCATGCAAGTGACGATGAATGTTCGTGTACAAGTTATTTTCTGTTCCACAATGAAGATTCGAATGCGAAAACGAGGCATCTGCATCAAATTGTACGGAAATGACGCAAAAACATCGAATTCGCATACAAGAACGCGTTACAACCGATTTCATGCAAGCGACGACGAATGTTCGTGTACTAGTTATTTTCTGTTCCAGAATGATGTTTCAAATGCGAAAACGAGGCATCTGAACCGAACCGTATGGGATTGACGCAGATACGCGTTACAATCGAGTTCATGCAAGCGTCGACGAATGTTCGTGTACAAGTTATTTTATGTTCCAGAATGAAGATCCGCGTGCAAACAGGATTCATCCGCATCGAAATGTATGCAATTGACACAGAAACAACGAGTTTGCAGGTAGGAACGCTTTACAATCGATTTCATGCAAGCGACGACGAATGTACGTGTAGAAGTGATTTTCTGTTCTGCAATGATCATTCGCAAGCAAAATTGCTGCATCCTCATCGAAACGTGTGGAATTCACACAGAAACATCGAGTTTGCCGGTAGGACCGCGTTACAATCGATTTCATGCAAGTGACGACGAATGTTCGTGTACAAGTTATTTTCTGTTCCACAATGAAGATTCGAATGCGAAAACGAGGCATCTGCATCAAATTGTACGGAATTGACTCAAAAACATCGAATTCGCATACAAGAACGCGTTACAACCGATTTCATGCAAGCGACGACGAATGTTCGTGTACTAGTTATTTTCTGTTCGAGAATATGCTTTCACGTGCAGAATCGCTGCATCCTCATCGATACGTATGGAATTGACACAGAAACATCGAATGTGCATGCAGGAACGCGTTACAATCGAGTTCATGCAAGCGCCGACGATCTCTCGTGTACAAGTTATTTTCTGTTCCAGAATGAAGATTCGCGTGCAGAGACTATACATCCGCATGGAAACGTATGGAATTGACGCAGAATCATCGAGTTTGCATGCAGGACCGCGTTACAATCGATTTCGTGCAAGCGACGACGAATGTACGTGTAGAAGTGATTTTCTGTTCTGGAATGAAGATTCGAATGCGAAAACGAGGCATCTGCATCAAATTGTACGGAATTGACTATAAAACATCGAATTCGAATACAAGAACGCGTTACAACCGATTTCATGCAAGCGACGACGAATGTTCGTGTACTAGTTATTTTCTGTTCGAGAATATGCTTTCACTTGCAGAATCGCTGCATCCTCATCGAAACGTATGGAATTGACACAGAAACATCGAATGTGCATGCAGGAACGCGCTACAATCGAGTTCATGCAAGCGCCGACGATCTCTCGTGTACAAGTTATTTTCTGTTCCAGAATGAAGATTCGCGTGCAGAGATGATACATCCGCATGGAAACGTATGGAATTGACGCAGAATCATCGAGTTTGCATGCAGGAACGCGTTACAATCGATTTCACGCAAGCGACGACGAATGTTCGTGTACAAGTTCTTTTCTGTGTCAGAATGAAGATTCGCTTGCATAAACGATGCATATGCATCGAAACGTATGGAATTGACGCAGAAACACGTTACAATCGAGTTCATGCAAGCGTCGACGAATGTTCGTGTACAAGTTATTTTCTGTGTCAGAATGAATATTCGCTTGCATAAACGATGCATCTGCATCGAAACGTATGGAATTGACACTGAAACATCGGGATTGCAGGTAGGACCGCGTTACAATCGATTTTATGCAAGCGACGACGAATGTTCGTGTACTAGTTATTTTCTGTTCCAGAATGATGTTTCGAATGCGAAAACGAGGCATCTGCACCGAACCGTATGGGATTGACGCAGATACGCGTTACAATCGAGTTCATGCAAGCGTCGACGAATGTTCGTGTACAAGTTATTTTATGTTCCGGAATGAAGATCCGCGTGCAAACAGGATGCATCCGCATCGAAATGTATGCAATTGACACAGAAACAACGAGTTTGCAGGTAAGAACGCGTTACAATCGATTTCATGCAAGCGACGACGAATGTACGTGTAGAAGTGATTTTCTGTTCTGCAATGATCATTCGCAAGCAAAATTGCTGCATCCTCATCGAAACGTATGGAATTCACACAGAAACATCGAGTTTGCCGGTAGGACCGCGTTACAATCGATTTCATGCAAGTGACGACGAATGTTCGTGTACAAGTTATTTTCTGTTCCACAATGAAGATTCGAATGCGAAAACGGCAATAATTCTAAATAAATCTGCAATAAATTGTACGGAATTGACTCAAAAACATCGAATTCGCATACAAGAACGCGTTACAACCGATTTCATGCAAGCGACGACGAATGTTCGTGTACTAGTTATTTTCTGTTCGAGAATATGCTTTCACGTGCAGAATCGCTGCATCTGCATCGAAACGTATGGAATTGACACAGAAACAACGAGTTTGCCGGTAGGACCGCGTTACAATCGATTTCATGCACGCGACGACGAATGTTCGTGTACAAGTTATTTTCTGTTCCAGAATGAAGATTCGCGTGCAGAGACGATACATCCGCATCGAAATGTATGGAATTGACGCAAAAACATCGAATTCTCATGCAGGAACGCGTAACAATCGATTTTATGAAAGCGACGACGAATGTTCGTGTACAAGTTATTTTCTGTTGCAGAATGATGATTCGAATGGGAAATCGAGGCATCTGCATCGAAACGAATGGAAGTCACACAAAAACATCGAGTTTGCATGCAGGATCGCGTCACAATCGATTTCATGGAAGCAACGACGATTGTAACTGTACAAGTTATTTTCTGTTCCAGAATGATGATTCGAATGCGAAAACGAGGCATCTGCATCGAAATGTATGGAATTATGGCAGAAACGCGTTACAATCGAGTTCATGGAAGCCACGACGATTGTACGTGTACAAGTTATTTTCTGTTCCACAATGAAGATTCGAATGCGAAAACGAGGCATCTGCATCAAATTGTACGGAATTGACGCAAAAACATCGAATTCGCATGCAAGAATGCGTTACAACCGATTTCATGCAAGCGACGACGAATGTTCGTGTACTAGTTATTTTCTGTTCCAGAATGATGATTCGAATGCGAAAACGAGGCATCTGCACCGAACCGTATGGAATTGACGCAGATACGCGTTACAATCGAGTTCATGCAAGCGTCGACGAATGTTCGTGTACAAGTTATTTTATATTCCAGAATAAAGATCCGCGTGCAAACAGGATGCATCCGCATCGAAATGTATGGAATTGACACAGAAACAACGAGTTCGCAGGTAGGAACGCGTTACAATCGATTTCATGCAAGCGACGACGAATGTTCGTGTACAAGTTATTTTCTGTTCGAGACTGCTTTCACGTGCAAAATCGCTGCATCCGCATCGAAACGTATGGAATTGACACAGAAACATCGGGTTTGCAGGTAGGACCGCGTTACAATCGATTTCATGCAAGCGACGACGATTGTACGTGTAGAAGTGATTTTCTGTTCTGGAATGATCATTCGCAAGCAAAATTGCTGCATCCTCATCGAAACGTATGGAATTCACACAGAAACATCGAGTTTGCATGCAGGATCGCGTCACAATCGATTTCACGCAAGCGACGACGAATGTTCGTGTACAAGTTATTTTCTGTTCCAGTTGAAGATTCGCGTGCAGAGACGATACATCCGCCTCGAAATGTATGGAATTGACGCAAAAACATCGAATTCTCATGCAGGAACGCGTAACAATCGATTTCATGAAAGCGACGACGATTGTACGTGTAGAAGTGATTTTCTGTTCTGGAATGATCATTCGCAAGCAAAATTGCTGCATCCTCATCGAAACGTATGGAATTCACACAGAAACATCGAGTTTGCATGCAGGAACGCGTAACAGTCGAGTTCATGCAAGCGACGACGAATGTTTGTGTACAAATTATTTTTTGTTCGAGAATGTGCTTTCCGGTGCAAAACTCGCTGCATCCGCATCGAAACGTACGGATTTGACGCAAACACATCGAATTTGCATGCAGTAACGCGTTACAATCGATTTCATGCAAGCAACGACGAATGTTCGTGTACAAGTTAATTTATGTTCTAGAATGAAGATCCGCGTGCAAAAAGGATGCATCCGCATCGAAATGTATGGAATTGACGCAGAAACATCGAATTTGCATGCAGGAACGCGTAACAGTCGAGTTCATGCAAGCGACGACGAATGATCCTGTGCAAGTTATTTTATGTTCCAGAATGAAGATCCGCGTGCAAAAAGGATGCATCCGCATCGAAATGTATGGAATTGACGCAGAAACATCGAATTCGCATGCAGGAACGCGTTACAATCCAGTTCACGCAATCGACGACTAATGTATGCGTACAAGTTATTGTCTATTCCAAAATGTTCTTCAAGTGCAAAATCGCTGCATCCGCATCGAAACGTATGGAATTCACGCAGAATCATCGAATTTGCATGCAGAAACGCGTTACAATCGAGTTCATCCAAGCGACGACGAATGTCAGTGTACAAGTTATTTTATGTTCCAGAATGAAGATCCGCGTGCAAAAAGGATGCATCCGCATCGAAATGTATGGAATTGACGCAGAAACATCGAATTCGCATGCAGGAACGCGTTACAATCGATTTCGTGCAAGCGACGACGAATGTACGTGTAGAAGTGATTTTCTGTTCTGGAATGAAGATTCGAATGCGAAAACGAGGCATCTGCATCAAATTGTACGGAATTGACGCAAAAACACCGAATTCGCATGCAAGAACGCGTTACAACCGATTTCATGCAAGCGACGACGAATGTTCGTGTACAAGTTATTTTCTGTGTCAGAATGAAGATTCGCTTGCATAAACGATGCATATGCATCGAAACGTATGGAATTGACACAGAAACGTCGGGTTTGCAGGTAGGACCGCGTTACAATCGATTTCGTGCAAGCGACGACCAATGTACGTGTAGAAGTGATTTTCTGTTCTGGAATGATCATTCGCAAGCACAATTGCTGCATCCTCATCGAAACGTATGGAATTCACACAGAAACATCGAGTTTGCCTGCAGGATCGCGTCACAATCGATTTCATGGAAGCGACGACGATTGTACGTCTACAAGTTATTTTCTGTTCCACAATGAAGATTCGAATGCGAAAACGAGGCATCTGCATCAAATTGTACGGAATTGACGCAAAAACATCGAATTCGCATGCAAGAACGCGTTACAACCGATTTCATGCAAGCGACGACGAATGTTCGTGTACAAGTTCTTTTCTGTGTCAGAATGAAGATTCGCTTTCATAAACGATGCATCTGCATCGAAACGTATGGAATTGACACAGAAACAACGAGTTTGCCGGTAGGACCGCGGTACAATCGATTTCATGCACGCGACGACGAATGTTCGTGTACAAGTTATTTTCTGTTCCAGAATGAAGATTCGCGTGCAGAGACGATACATCCGCATCGAAATGTATGGAATTGACGCAAAAACATCGAATTCTCATGCAGGAACGCGTAACAATCGATTTCATGAAAGCGACGACGATTGTACGTGTACAAGTTATTTTCTGTTGCAGAATGATGATTCGAATGCGAAATCGAGGCATCTGCATCGAAACGTATGGAAGTCACACAGAATCATCGAGTTTGCATGCAGGACCGCGTTACAATCGATTTCGTGCAAGCGACGACGAATGTACGTGTACTAGTTATTTTCTGTTCGAGAATATGCTTTCACTTGCAGAATCGCTGCATCCTCATCGAAACGTATGGAATTGACACAGAAACATCGAATGTGCATGCAGGAACGCGCTACAATCGAGTTCATGCAAGCGCCGACGATCTCTCGTGTACAAGTTATTTTCTGTTCCAGAATGAAGATTCGCGTGCAGAGATGATACATCCGCATGGAAACGTACGGAATTGACACAGAAACATCGAATGTGCATGCAAGAACGCGTTACAACCGATTTCATGCAAGCGACGACGAATGTTCGTGTACAAGTGCTTTTCTGTGTCAGAATGAAGATTCGCTTTCATAAACGCAACGAATTGACGCAGAAACAACTAGTTTGCAGGTAGGACCGCGTTACAATCGAGTTCATGCAAGCGTCGACGAATGTTCGTGTAGAAGTTCTTTTCTGTGTCAGAACGAAGATTCGCTTGGAAAAACGATGCATCTGCATCGAAACGTATGGAATTGACACAGAAACATCGGGTTTGCATGCAGGACCGCGTTACAATCGATTTCATGCAAGCGACGACGAATGTACGTGTAGAAGTTATTTTCTGTTCCAGAATGATGATTCGAATGCGAAAACGAGGCATTTGCGTCGAAACGTATGGAATTGACGCAGAAACGCGTGACAATCGAGTTCATGCAAGCGTCGACGAATGTACGTGTAGAAGTGATTTTCTGTTCTGCAATGATCATTCGCAAGCAAAATTGCTGCATCCTCATCGAAACGTATGGAATTCACACAGAAACATCGAGTTTGCCGGTAGGACCGCGTTACAATCGATTTCATGCAAGTGACGACGAATGTTCGTGTACAAGTTATTTTCTGTTCCACAATGAAGATTCGAATGCGAAAACGAGGCATCTGCATCAAATTGTACGGAATTGACGCAAAAACATCGAATTCGCATGCAAGTACGCGTTACAACCGATTTCATGCAAGCGACGACGAATGTTCGTGTACAAGTTATTTTCTGTTCGAGAATATGCTTTCGCGTGCAGAATCGCTGCATCCTCATCGAAACGTATGGAATTGACACAGAAACATCGAATGTGCATGCAGGAACGCGTTACAATCGAGTTCATGCAAGCGCCGACGATCTCTCGTGTACAAGTTATTTTCTGTTCCAGAATGATGATTCGAATGCGAAAACGAGGCATCTGCATCGAAACGTATGGAATTGACGCAGAAACGCGTTACAATCGAGTTCATGCAAGCGTCGACGAATGTTCGTGTACAAGTTATTTTATGTTCCAGAATGAAGATCCGCGTGCAAAAAGGATGCGTCCGCATCGAAATGTATGGAATTGACACAGAAACATCGAATGTGCATGCAGGAACGCGTTACAATCGAGTTCATGCAAGCGCCGACGATCTCTCGTGTACAAGTTATTTTCTGTTCCAGAATGAAGATTCGCGTGCAGAGACTATACATCCGCATGGAAACGTATGGAATTGACGCAGAATCATCGAGTTTGCATGCAGGACCGCGTTACAATCGATTTCGTGCAAGCGTCGACGAATGTTCGTGTACAAGTTATTTTATGTTCCAGAATGAAGATCCGCGTGCAAAAAGGATGCGTCCGCATCGAAATGTATGGAATTGACACAGAAACAACGAGTTTACATGTAGGACCGCGTTACAATCGATTTCATGCAAGTGACGATGAATGTTCGTGTACAAGTTATTTTCTGTTCCACAATGAAGATTCGAATGCGAAAACGAGGCATCTGCATCAAATTGTACGGAAATGACGCAAAAACATCGAATTCGCATACAAGAACGCGTCACAACCGATTTCATGCAAGCGACGACGAATGTTCGTGTACTAGTTATTTTCTGTTCCAGAATGATGTTTCAAATGCGAAAACGAGGCATCTGAACCGAACCGTATGGGATTGACGCAGATACGCGTTACAATCGAGTTCATGCAAGCGTCGACGAATGTTCGTGTACAAGTTATTTTATGTTCCAGAATGAAGATCCGCGTGCAAACAGGATTCATCCGCATCGAAATGTATGCAATTGACACAGAAACAACGAGTTTGCAGGTAGGAACGCTTTACAATCGATTTCATGCAAGCGACGACGAATGTACGTGTAGAAGTGATTTTCTGTTCTGCAATGATCATTCGCAAGCAAAATTGCTGCATCCTCATCGAAACGTGTGGAATTCACACAGAAACATCGAGTTTGCCGGTAGGACCGCGTTACAATCGATTTCATGCAAGTGACGACGAATGTTCGTGTACAAGTTATTTTCTGTTCCACAATGAAGATTCGAATGCGAAAACGAGGCATCTGCATCAAATTGTACGGAATTGACTCAAAAACATCGAATTCGCATACAAGAACGCGTTACAACCGATTTCATGCAAGCGACGACGAATGTTCGTGTACTAGTTATTTTCTGTTCGAGAATATGCTTTCACGTGCAGAATCGCTGCATCCTCATCGATACGTATGGAATTGACACAGAAACATCGAATGTGCATGCAGGAACGCGTTACAATCGAGTTCATGCAAGCGCCGACGATCTCTCGTGTACAAGTTATTTTCTGTTCCAGAATGAAGATTCGCGTGCAGAGACTATACATCCGCATGGAAACGTATGGAATTGACGCAGAATCATCGAGTTTGCATGCAGGACCGCGTTACAATCGATTTCGTGCAAGCGACGACGAATGTACGTGTAGAAGTGATTTTCTGTTCTGGAATGAAGATTCGAATGCGAAAACGAGGCATCTGCATCAAATTGTACGGAATTGACTATAAAACATCGAATTCGCATACAAGAACGCGTTACAACCGATTTCATGCAAGCGACGACGAATGTTCGTGTACTAGTTATTTTCTGTTCGAGAATATGCTTTCACTTGCAGAATCGCTGCATCCTCATCGAAACGTATGGAATTGACACAGAAACATCGAATGTGCATGCAGGAACGCGCTACAATCGAGTTCATGCAAGCGCCGACGATCTCTCGTGTACAAGTTATTTTCTGTTCCAGAATGAAGATTCGCGTGCAGAGATGATACATCCGCATGGAAACGTATGGAATTGACGCAGAATCATCGAGTTTGCATGCAGGAACGCGTTACAATCGATTTCACGCAAGCGACGACGAATGTTCGTGTACAAGTTCTTTTCTGTGTCAGAATGAAGATTCGCTTGCATAAACGATGCATATGCATCGAAACGTATGGAATTGACGCAGAAACACGTTACAATCGAGTTCATGCAAGCGTCGACGAATGTTCGTGTACAAGTTATTTTCTGTGTCAGAATGAATATTCGCTTGCATAAACGATGCATCTGCATCGAAACGTATGGAATTGACACTGAAACATCGGGATTGCAGGTAGGACCGCGTTACAATCGATTTTATGCAAGCGACGACGAATGTTCGTGTACTAGTTATTTTCTGTTCCAGAATGATGTTTCGAATGCGAAAACGAGGCATCTGCACCGAACCGTATGGGATTGACGCAGATACGCGTTACAATCGAGTTCATGCAAGCGTCGACGAATGTTCGTGTACAAGTTATTTTATGTTCCGGAATGAAGATCCGCGTGCAAACAGGATGCATCCGCATCGAAATGTATGCAATTGACACAGAAACAACGAGTTTGCAGGTAAGAACGCGTTACAATCGATTTCATGCAAGCGACGACGAATGTACGTGTAGAAGTGATTTTCTGTTCTGCAATGATCATTCGCAAGCAAAATTGCTGCATCCTCATCGAAACGTATGGAATTCACACAGAAACATCGAGTTTGCCGGTAGGACCGCGTTACAATCGATTTCATGCAAGTGACGACGAATGTTCGTGTACAAGTTATTTTCTGTTCCACAATGAAGATTCGAATGCGAAAACGGCAATAATTCTAAATAAATCTGCAATAAATTGTACGGAATTGACTCAAAAACATCGAATTCGCATACAAGAACGCGTTACAACCGATTTCATGCAAGCGACGACGAATGTTCGTGTACTAGTTATTTTCTGTTCGAGAATATGCTTTCACGTGCAGAATCGCTGCATCTGCATCGAAACGTATGGAATTGACACAGAAACAACGAGTTTGCCGGTAGGACCGCGTTACAATCGATTTCATGCACGCGACGACGAATGTTCGTGTACAAGTTATTTTCTGTTCCAGAATGAAGATTCGCGTGCAGAGACGATACATCCGCATCGAAATGTATGGAATTGACGCAAAAACATCGAATTCTCATGCAGGAACGCGTAACAATCGATTTTATGAAAGCGACGACGAATGTTCGTGTACAAGTTATTTTCTGTTGCAGAATGATGATTCGAATGGGAAATCGAGGCATCTGCATCGAAACGAATGGAAGTCACACAAAAACATCGAGTTTGCATGCAGGATCGCGTCACAATCGATTTCATGGAAGCAACGACGATTGTAACTGTACAAGTTATTTTCTGTTCCAGAATGATGATTCGAATGCGAAAACGAGGCATCTGCATCGAAATGTATGGAATTATGGCAGAAACGCGTTACAATCGAGTTCATGGAAGCCACGACGATTGTACGTGTACAAGTTATTTTCTGTTCCACAATGAAGATTCGAATGCGAAAACGAGGCATCTGCATCAAATTGTACGGAATTGACGCAAAAACATCGAATTCGCATGCAAGAATGCGTTACAACCGATTTCATGCAAGCGACGACGAATGTTCGTGTACTAGTTATTTTCTGTTCCAGAATGATGATTCGAATGCGAAAACGAGGCATCTGCACCGAACCGTATGGAATTGACGCAGATACGCGTTACAATCGAGTTCATGCAAGCGTCGACGAATGTTCGTGTACAAGTTATTTTATATTCCAGAATAAAGATCCGCGTGCAAACAGGATGCATCCGCATCGAAATGTATGGAATTGACACAGAAACAACGAGTTCGCAGGTAGGAACGCGTTACAATCGATTTCATGCAAGCGACGACGAATGTTCGTGTACAAGTTATTTTCTGTTCGAGACTGCTTTCACGTGCAAAATCGCTGCATCCGCATCGAAACGTATGGAATTGACACAGAAACATCGGGTTTGCAGGTAGGACCGCGTTACAATCGATTTCATGCAAGCGACGACGATTGTACGTGTAGAAGTGATTTTCTGTTCTGGAATGATCATTCGCAAGCAAAATTGCTGCATCCTCATCGAAACGTATGGAATTCACACAGAAACATCGAGTTTGCATGCAGGATCGCGTCACAATCGATTTCACGCAAGCGACGACGAATGTTCGTGTACAAGTTATTTTCTGTTCCAGTTGAAGATTCGCGTGCAGAGACGATACATCCGCCTCGAAATGTATGGAATTGACGCAAAAACATCGAATTCTCATGCAGGAACGCGTAACAATCGATTTCATGAAAGCGACGACGATTGTACGTGTAGAAGTGATTTTCTGTTCTGGAATGATCATTCGCAAGCAAAATTGCTGCATCCTCATCGAAACGTATGGAATTCACACAGAAACATCGAGTTTGCATGCAGGAACGCGTAACAGTCGAGTTCATGCAAGCGACGACGAATGTTTGTGTACAAATTATTTTTTGTTCGAGAATGTGCTTTCCGGTGCAAAACTCGCTGCATCCGCATCGAAACGTACGGATTTGACGCAAACACATCGAATTTGCATGCAGTAACGCGTTACAATCGATTTCATGCAAGCAACGACGAATGTTCGTGTACAAGTTAATTTATGTTCTAGAATGAAGATCCGCGTGCAAAAAGGATGCATCCGCATCGAAATGTATGGAATTGACGCAGAAACATCGAATTTGCATGCAGGAACGCGTAACAGTCGAGTTCATGCAAGCGACGACGAATGATCCTGTGCAAGTTATTTTATGTTCCAGAATGAAGATCCGCGTGCAAAAAGGATGCATCCGCATCGAAATGTATGGAATTGACGCAGAAACATCGAATTCGCATGCAGGAACGCGTTACAATCCAGTTCACGCAATCGACGACTAATGTATGCGTACAAGTTATTGTCTATTCCAAAATGTTCTTCAAGTGCAAAATCGCTGCATCCGCATCGAAACGTATGGAATTCACGCAGAATCATCGAATTTGCATGCAGAAACGCGTTACAATCGAGTTCATCCAAGCGACGACGAATGTCAGTGTACAAGTTATTTTATGTTCCAGAATGAAGATCCGCGTGCAAAAAGGATGCATCCGCATCGAAATGTATGGAATTGACGCAGAAACATCGAATTCGCATGCAGGAACGCGTAACAGTCGAGTTCATGCAAGCGACGACGAATGATCGTGTGCAAGTTCTTTTCTGTTCCGGAATGAATATTCGAGTGCAAAAACGATGCATCCGCATCGAAACGTATGGAATTGACGCAGAATCATCGAGTTTGGATGCGGGAACGCTTTACAATCGATTTCATGCAAGTGACGACGAATGTTCGTGTACAAGTTATTTTCTGTTCCACAATGAAGATTCGAATGCGAAAACGAGGCATCTGCATCAAATTGTACGGAATTGACGCAAAAACATCGAATTCGCATGCAAGTACGCGTTACAACCGATTTCATGCAAGCGACGACGAATGTTCGTGTACAAGTTATTTTCTGTTCGAGAATGTGCTTTCACGTGCAAAACAGCTGTGTTTCTATAGCAACGTAATGAATTGACGCAGAAACACCGAGTTTGCATGCAGAGACGCGGTACAATCGATTTCATGCAAGCAACGACGAATGTTCGTGTACAAGTTAATTTTTGTTCCAGAATGAAGATCCGCGTGCAAAAAGGATGCATCCGCATCGAAATGTATGGAATTCACGCAGAAACATCGAATTCGCATGCAGGAACGCGTTACAATCCAGTTCACGCAATCGACGACGAATGTCCGTGTACAAGTTATTTTATGTTCCAGAATGAAGATCCGCGTGCAAAAAGGATGCATCCGCATCGAAATGTATGGAATTGACGCAGAAACATCGAATTCGCATGCAGGAACGCGTAACAGTCGAGTTCATGCAAGCGACGACGAATGTTTGTGTACAAATTATTTTTTGTTCGAGAATGTGCTTTCCGGTGCAAAACTCGCTGCATCCGCATCGAAACGTACGGATTTGACGCAAACACATCGAATTTGCATGCAGTAACGCGTTACAATCGATTTCATGCAAGCAACGACGAATGTTCGTGTACAAGTTAATTTATGTTCTAGAATGAAGATCCGCGTGCAAAAAGGATGCATCCGCATCGAAATGTATGGAATTGACGCAGAAACATCGAATTTGCATGCAGGAACGCGTAACAGTCGAGTTCATGCAAGCGACGACGAATGATCCTGTGCAAGTTATTTTATGTTCCAGAATGAAGATCCGCGTGCAAAAAGGATGCATCCGCATCGAAATGTATGGAATTGACGCAGAAACATCGAATTCGCATGCAGGAACGCGTTACAATCCAGTTCACGCAATCGACGACTAATGTATGCGTACAAGTTATTGTCTATTCCAAAATGTTCTTCAAGTGCAAAATCGCTGCATCCGCATCGAAACGTATGGAATTCACGCAGAATCATCGAATTTGCATGCAGAAACGCGTTACAATCGAGTTCATCCAAGCGACGACGAATGTCAGTGTACAAGTTATTTTATAATCGAATTATCAGCATCGAAATGTATGGAATTGACGCAGAAACATCGAATTCGCATGCAGGAACGCGTAACAGTCGAGTTCATGCAAGCGACGACGAATGATCGTGTGCAAGTTCTTTTCTGTTCCGGAATGAATATTCGAGTGCAAAAACGATGCAACCGCATCGAAACGTATGGAATTGACGCAGAATCATCGAGTTTGCATGCGGGAACGCTTTACAATCGAGTTCATGCAAGCGACGACGAATGTTTGTGTACAAATTATTTTTTGTTCGAGAATGTGCTTTCCGGTGCAAAACTCGCTGCATCCGCATCGAAACGTACGGATTTGACGCAAACACATCGAATTTGCATGCAGTAACGCGTTACAATCGATTTCATGCAAGCAACGACGAATGTTCGTGTACAAGTTAATTTTTGTTCCAGAATGAAGATCCGCGTGCAAAAAGGATGCATCCGCATCGAAATGTATGGAATTCACGCAGAAACATCGAATTCGCATGCAGGAACGCGTTACAATCCAGTTCACGCAATCGACGACGAATGTCCGTGTACAAGTTATTTTCTGTTCGAGAATGTGCTTTCACGTGCAAAACAGCTGTGTTTCTATAGCAACGTAATGAATTGACGCAGAAACACCGAGTTTGCATGCAGAGACGCGTTACAATCGATTGCATGCAAGCAACGACGAATGTTCGTGTACAAGTTAATTTTTGTTCCAGAATGAAGATCCGCGTGCAAAAAGGATGCATCCGCATCGAAATGTATGGAATTGACGCAGAAACATCGAATTTGCATGCAGGAACGCGTAACAGTCGAGTTCATGCAAGCGACGACGAATCATCCTGTGCAAGTTATTTTATGTTCCAGAATGAAGATCCGCGTGCAAAAAGGATGCATCCGCATCGAAATGTATGGAATTGACGCAGAAACATCGAATTCGCATGCAGGAACGCGTTACAATCCAGTTTACGCAATCGACGACTAATGTATGCGTACAAGTTATTGTCTATTCCAAAATGTTCTTCAAGTGCAAAATCGCTGCATCCGCATCGAAACGTATGGAATTCACGCAGAATCATCGAATTTGCATGCAGAAACGCGTTACAATCGAGTTCATCCAAGCGACGACGAATGTCAGTGTACAAGTTATTTTATGTTCCAGAATGAAGATCCGCGTGCAAAAAGGATGCATCCGCATCGAAATGTATGGAATTGACGCAGAAACATCGAATTCGCATGCAGGAACGCGTTACAATCCAGTTCACGCAATCGACGACTAATGTATGCGTACAAGTTATTGTCTATTCCAAAATGTTCTTCAAGTGCAAAATCGCTGCATCCGCATCGAAACGTATGGAATTCACGCAGAATCATCGAATTTGCATGCAGAAACGCGTTACAATCGAGTTCATCCAAGCGACGACGAATGTCAGTGTACAAGTTATTTTATGTTCCAGAATGAAGATCCGCGTGCAAAAAGGATGCATCCGCATCGAAATGTATGGAATTGACGCAGAAACATCGAATTCGCATGCAGGAACGCGTAACAGTCGAGTTCATGCAAGCGACGACGAATGATCGTGTGCAAGTTCTTTTCTGTTCCGGAATGAATATTCGAGTGCAAAAACGATGCATCTGCATCGAAACGTATGGAATTGACGCAGAATCATCGAGTTTGGATGCGGGAACGCTTTACAATCGATTTCATGCAAGTGACGACGAATGTCCGTGTACAAGTTATTTTATGTTCCAGAATGAGGATCCGCTTGCAAAAAGGATGCATCCGCATCGAAACGTATGGAATTGACGCAGAATCATCGAGTTTGCATGCGGGAACGCTTTACAATCGATTTCATGCAAGTGACGACGAATGTCCGTGTACAAGTTAATTTATGTTCCAGAATGAAGATCCGCGTGCAAAAAGGATGCATCCGCATCGAAATGTATGGAATTGACGCAGAAACATCGAATTCGCATGTAGGAACGCGTAACAGTCGAGTTCATGCAAGCGACGACGAATGTTTGTGTACAAATTATTTTTTGTTCGAGAATGTGCTTTCCGGTGCAAAACTCGCTGCATCCGCATCGAAACGTACGGATTTGACGCAAACACATCGAATTTGCATGCAGTAACGCGTTACAATCGATTTCATGCAAGCAACGACGAATGTTCGTGTACAAGTTAATTTATGTTCCAGAATGAAGATCCGCGTGCAAAAAGGATGCATCCGCATCGAAATGTATGGAATTGACGCAGAAACATCGAATTTGCATGCAGGAACGCGTAACAGTCGAGTTCATGCAAGCGACGACGAATGATCCTGTGCAAGTTATTTTATGTTCCAGAATGAAGATCCGCGTGCAAAAAGGATGCATCCGCATCGAAATGTATGGAATTGACGCAGAAACATCGAATTCGCATGCAGGAACGCGTTACAATCCAGTTCACGCAATCGACGACTAATGTATGCGTACAAGTTATTGTCTATTCCAAAATGTTCTTCAAGTGCAAAATCGCTGCATCCGCATCGAAACGTATGGAATTCACGCAGAATCATCGAATTTGCATGCAGAAACGCGTTACAATCGAGTTCATCCAAGCGACGACGAATGTCAGTGTACAAGTTATTTTATGTTCCAGAATGAAGATCCGCGTGCAAAAAGGATGCATCCGCATCGAAATGTATGGAATTGACGCAGAAACATCGAATTCGCATGCAGGAACGCGTAACAGTCGAGTTCATGCAAGCGACGACGAATGATCGTGTGCAAGTTCTTTTCTGTTCCGGAATGAATATTCGAGTGCAAAAACGATGCATCCGCATCGAAACGTATGGAATTGACGCAGAATCATCGAGTTTGGATGCGGGAACGCTTTACAATCGATTTCATGCAAGTGACGACGAATGTCCGTGTACAAGTTATTTTATGTTCCAGAATGAGGATCCGCTTGCAAAAAGGATGCATCCGCATCGAAACGTATGGAATTGACGCAGAATCATCGAGTTTGCATGCGGGAACGCTTTACAATCGATGTCATGCAAGTGACGACGAATGTCCGTGTACAAGTTAATTTATGTTCCAGAATGAAGATCCGCGTGCAAAAAGGATGCATCCGCATCGAAATGTATGGAATTGACGCAGAAACATCGAATTCGCATGCAGGAACGCGTAACAGTCGAGTTCATGCAAGCGACGACGAATGATCGTGTGCAAGTTCTTTTCTGTTCCGGAATGAATATTCGAGTGCAAAAACGATGCAACCGCATCGAAACGTATGGAATTGACGCAGAATCATCGAGTTTGCATGCGGGAACGCTTTACAATCGAGTTCATGCAAGCGACGACGAATGTTTGTGTACAAATTATTTTTTGTTCGAGAATGTGCTTTCCGGTGCAAAACTCGCTGCATCCGCATCGAAACGTACGGATTTGACGCAAACACATCGAATTTGCATGCAGTAACGCGTTACAATCGATTTCATGCAAGCAACGACGAATGTTCGTGTACAAGTTAATTTATGTTCCAGAATGAAGATCCGCGTGCAAAAAGGATGCATCCGCATCGAAATGTATGGAATTCACGCAGAAACATCGAATTCGCATGCAGGAACGCGTTACAATCCAGTTCACGCAATCGACGACGAATGTCCGTGTACAAGTTATTTTCTGTTCGAGAATGTGCTTTCACGTGCAAAACAGCTGTTTTTCTATAGCAACGTAATGATATGACGCAGAAACACCGAGTTTGCATGCAGAGACGCGTTACAATCGATTTCATGCAAGCAACGACGAATGTTCGTGTACAAGTTAATTTTTGTTCCAGAATAAAGATCCGCGTGCAAAAAGGATGCATCCGCATCGAAATGTATGGAATTGACGCAGAAACATCGAATTTGCATGCAGGAACGCGTAACAGTCGAGTTCATGCAAGCGACGACGAATGATCCTGTGCAAGTTATTTTATGTTCCAGAATGAAGATCCGCGTGCAAAAAGGATGCATCCGCATCGAAATGTATGGAATTGACGCAGAAACATCGAATTCGCATGCAGGAACGCGTTACAATCCAGTTCACGCAATCGACGACTAATGTATGCGTACAAGTTATTGTCTATTCCAAAATGTTCTTCAAGTGCAAAATCGCTGCATCCGCATCGAAACGTATGGAATTCACGCAGAATCATCGAATTTGCATGCAGAAACGCGTTACAATCGAGTTCATCCAAGCGACGACGAATGTCAGTGTACAAGTTATTTTATGTTCCAGAATGAAGATCCGCGTGCAAAAAGGATGCATCCGCATCGAAATGTATGGAATTGACGCAGAAACATCGAATTCGCATGCAGGAACGCGTAACAGTCGAGTTCATGCAAGCGACGACGAATGATCGTGTGCAAGTTCTTTTCTGTTCCGGAATGAATATTCGAGTGCAAAAACGATGCATCCGCATCGAAACGTATGGAATTGACGCAGAATCATCGAGTTTGGATGCGGGAACGCTTTACAATCGATTTCATGCAAGTGACGACGAATGTCCGTGTACAAGTTATTTTATGTTCCAGAATGAGGATCCGCTTGCAAAAAGGATGCATCCGCATCGAAACGTATGGAATTGACGCAGAATCATCGAGTTTGCATGCGGGAACGCTTTACAATCGATGTCATGCAAGTGACGACGAATGTCCGTGTACAAGTTAATTTATGTTCCAGAATGAAGATCCGCGTGCAAAAAGGATGCATCCGCATCGAAATGTATGGAATTGACGCAGAAACATCGAATTCGCATGCAGGAACGCGTAACAGTCGAGTTCATGCAAGCGACGACGAATGATCGTGTGCAAGTTCTTTTCTGTTCCGGAATGAATATTCGAGTGCAAAAACGATGCATCCACATCGAAACGTATGGAATTGACGCAGAATCATCGAGTTTGCATGCGGGAACGCTTTACAATCGATTTCATGCAAGTGACGACGAATGTCCGTGTACAAGTTATTTTATGTTCCAGAATGAGTATCCGCTTGCAAAAAGGATGCATCCGCATCGAAATGTATGGAATTGACGCAGAAACATCGAATTCGCATGCAGGAACGCGTTACAATCGATTTCATGCAAGCGACGACGAATGATCGTGTGCAAGTTATTTTCTGTTCGAGAATGTGCTTTCACGTGCAAAACAGCTGTGTTTCTATAGCAACGTAATGAATTGACGCAGGAACACCGAGTTTGCATGCAGAGACGCGTTACAATCGATTTCATGCAAGCAACGACGAATGTTCGTGTACAAGTTAATTTTTGTTCCAGAATGAAGATCCGCGTGCAAAAAGGATGCATCCGCATCGGAATGTATGGAATTGACGCAGAATCATCGAATTTGCATGCAGGAACGCGTTACAATCGATTTAATGCAAACGACGACGAATGTCCGTGTACAAGTTATTTTATGTTCCAGAATGAAGATCCGCGTGCAAAAAGGATGCATCCGCATCGAAATGTACGGTATTGACTCAAAAACATCGAATTCGCATACAAGAACGCGTTACAACCGATTTCATGCAAGCGACGAAGAATGTTCGTGTACTAGTTATTTTCTGTTCGAGAATATGCTTTCACGTGCAGAATCGCTGCATCTGCATCGAAACGTATGGAATTGACACAGAAACAACGAGTTTGCCGGTAGGACCGCGTTACAATCGATTTCATGCACGCGACGACGAATGTTCGTGTACAAGTTATTTTCTGTTCCAGAATGAAGATCCGCGTGCAAAAAGGATGCATCCGCATCGAAATGTATGGAATTGACGCAGAAACATCGAATTTGCATGCAGGAACGCGTAACAGTCGAGTTCATGCAAGCGACGACGAATGATCCTGTGCAAGTTATTTTATGTTCCAGAATGAAGATCCGCGTGCAAAAAGGATGCATCCGCATCGAAATGTATGGAATTGACGCAGAAACATCGAATTCGCATGCAGGAACGCGTTACAATCCAGTTCACGCAATCGACGACTAATGTATGCGTACAAGTTATTGTCTATTCCAAAATGTTCTTCAAGTGCAAAATCGCTGCATCCGCATCGAAACGTATGGAATTCACGCAGAATCATCGAATTTGCATGCAGAAACGCGTTACAATCGAGTTCATCCAAGCGACGACGAATGTCAGTGTACAAGTTATTTTATGTTCCAGAATGAAGATCCGCGTGCAAAAAGGATGCATCCGCATCGAAATGTATGGAATTGACGCAGAAACATCGAATTCGCATGCAGGAACGCGTAACAGTCGAGTTCATGCAAGCGACGACGAATGATCGTGTGCAAGTTCTTTTCTGTTCCGGAATGAATATTCGAGTGCAAAAACGATGCATCCGCATCGAAACGTATGGAATTGACGCAGAATCATCGAGTTTGGATGCGGGAACGCTTTACAATCGATTTCATGCAAGTGACGACGAATGTCCGTGTACAAGTTATTTTATGTTCCAGAATGAGGATCCGCTTGCAAAAAGGATGCATCCGCATCGAAACGTATGGAATTGACGCAGAATCATCGAGTTTGCATGCGGGAACGCTTTACAATCGATGTCATGCAAGTGACGACGAATGTCCGTGTACAAGTTAATTTATGTTCCAGAATGAAGATCCGCGTGCAAAAAGGATGCATCCGCATCGAAATGTATGGAATTGACGCAGAAATATCGAATTCGCATGCAGGAACGCGTTACAATCCAGTTCACGCAATCGACGACGAATGTCCGTGTACAAGTTATTTTCTGTTCGAGAATGTGCTTTCACGTGCAAAACAGCTGTGTTTCTATAGCAACGTAATGAATTGACGCAGAAACACCGAGTTTGCATGCAGAGACGCGTTACAATCGATTTCATGCGAGCAACGACGAATGTTCGTGTACAAGTTAATTTTTGTTCCAGAATGAAGATCCGCTTGCAAAAAGGATGCATCCGCATCGGAATGTATGGAATTGACGCAGAATCATCGAATTTGCATGCAGGAACGCGTTACAATCGATTTAATGCAAACGACGACGAATGTCCGTGTACAAGTTATTTTATGTTCCAGAATGAAGATCCGCGTGCAAAAAGGATGCATCCGCATCGAAATGTATGGAATTGACGCAGAAACATCGAATTCGCATGCAGGAACGCGTAACAGTCGAGTTCATGCAAGCGACGACGAATGTTTGTGTACAAGTTATTTTCTGTTCGAGAATGTGCTTTCACGTTCAAAACAGCTGTGTTTCTATAGCAACGTAATGAATTGACGCAGAAACACCGAATTTGCATGCAGAGACTCGTTACAATCGATTTCATGCAAGCGACGACGAATGTCCGTGTACAAGTTATTTTATGTTCCAGAATGAAGATCCGCGTGCAAAAAGGATGCATCCGCATCGAAATGTACGGAATTGACGCAGAAACATCGAATTCGCATGTAGGAACGCGTTACAATCCAGTTCACGCAATCGACGACTAATGTATGCGTACAAGTTATTGTCTATTCCAAAATGTTCTTCAAGTGCAAAATCGCTGCATCCGAATCGAAACGTATGGAATTGCCGCAGAATCATCGAATTTGGATGCAGGAACGCGTTACAATCGATTTCATGCAAGCGACGACGAATGTTTGTGTACAAGTTACTTTCTGTTCGAGAATGTGCTTTCCGGTGCAAAACCGCTGCATCCGCATCGAAACGTACGGATTTGACGCAGAAACATCGAATTTGCATGCAGGAACGCGTTACAATCGATTTCATGCAAGCGACGACGAATGTTCGTGTAGAAGTTAATTTATGTTCCAGAATGAAGATCCGCATGCAAAAAGGATGCATCCGCATCGAAATGTATGGAATTGACGCAGAAACATCGAATTCGCATGCAGGAACGCGTTACAATCCAGTTCACGCAATCGACGACTAATGTATGCGTACAAGTTATTGTCTATTCCAAAATGTCCTTCAAGTGCAAAATCGCTGCATCTGCATCGAAACGTATGGAATTGCCGCAGAATCATCGAATTTGGATGCAGGAACGCGTTACAATCGATTTCATGCAAGCGACGACGAATGATCGTGTGCAAGTTCTTTTCTGATCCGGAATGAATATTCGAGTGCAAAAACGATGCATCCGCATCGAAACGTATGGAATTGACGCAGAATCATCGAGTTTGCATGCGGGAACGCTTTACAATCGATTTCATGCAAGTGACGACGAATGTCCGTGTACAAGTTATTTTATATTCCAGAATGAAGATCCGCGTGCAAAAAGGATGCATCCGCATCGGAATGTATGGAATTGACGCAGAAACATCGAATTCGCATGCAGGAACGCGTAACAGTCGAGTTCATGCAAGCGACGACGAATGTTTGTGTACAAATTATTTTTTGTTCGAGAATGTGTTTTCCGGTGCAAAACTCGCTGCATCCGCATCGAAACGTACGGATTTGACGCAAACACATCGAATTTGCATGCAGTAACGCGTTACAATCGATTTCATGCAAGCAACGACGAATGTTCGTGTACAAGTTAATTTATGTTCCAGAATGAAGATCCGCGTGCAAAAAGGATGCATCCGCATCGGAATGTATGGAATTGACGCAGAATCATCGAATTTGCATGCAGGAACGCGTTACAATCGATTTCATGCAAGCGACGACGAATGATCGTGTGCAAGTTATTTTATGTTCCAGAATGAAGATCCGCGTGCAAAAAGGATGCATCCGCATCGAAATGTATGGAATTGACGCAGAAACATCGAATTCGCATGCAGGAACGCGTTACAATCCAGTTCACGCAATCGACGACCAATCTATGCGTACAAGTTATTGTCTATTCCAAAATGTTCTTCAAGTGCAAAAAGGATGCATCCGCATCGAAATGTATGGAATTGACGCAGAAACATCGAATTCGCATGCAGGAACGCGTAACAGTCGAGTTGATGCAAGCGACGACGAATGATCGTGTGCAAGTTCTTTTCTGTTCCGGAATGAATATTCGAGTGCAAAAACGATGCATCCGCATCGAAACGTATGGAATTGACGCAGAATCATCGAGTTTGCATGCGGGAACGCTTTACAATCGATTTCATGCAAGTGACGACGAATGTCCGTGTACAAGTTATTTTATGTTCCAGAATGAAGATCCGCGTGCAAAAAGGATGCATCCGCATCGGAATGTATGGAATTGACGCAGAAACATCGAATTCGCATGCAGGAACGCGTAACAGTCGAGTTCATGCAATCGACGACCAATCTATGCGTACAAGTTATTGTCTATTCCAAAATGTTCTTCATGTGCAAAATCGCTGCATCCGCATCGAAACGTGTGGAATTGACGCAGAATCATCGAATTTGCATGCAGGAACGCGTAACAGTCGAGTTCATGCAATCGACGACCAATCTATGCGTACAAGTTATTGTCTATTCCAAAATGTTCTTCAAGTGCAAAATCGCTGCATCCGCATCGAAACGTGTGGAATTGACGCAGAATCATCGAATTTGCATGCAGGAACGCGTTACAATTGAGTTCGTGCAAGCGACGACGAATGATCGTGTGCAAGTTCTTTTCTGTTCCGGAATGAATATTCGAGTGCAAAAACGATGCATCCGCATCGAAACGTATGGAATTGACGCAGAATCATCGAGTTTGCATGCAGGAACGCTTTACAATCGATTTCATGCAAGCGACGACGAATGTCCGTGTACAAGTTATTTTATGTTCCAGAATGAAGATCCGCGTGCAAAAAGGATGCATCCGCCTAGGAATGTATGGAATTGACGCAGAATCATCGAATTCGCATGCAGGAACGCGTTACAATCGATTTCATGCAAGCGACGACGAATGTCCGTGTACAAGCTATTTTATGTTCCAGAATGAAGATCCGCGTGCAAAAAGGATGCATCCGCATCGAAATGTATGGAATTGACGCAGAAACATCAAATTCGCATGCAGGAACGCGTTACAATCCAGTTCACGCAATCGACGACTAATGTATGCGTACAAGTTATTGTCTATTCCAAAATGTTCTTCAAGTGCAAAATCGCTGCATCCGAATCGAAACGTATGGAATTGCCGCAGAATCATCGAATTTGGATGCAGGAACGCGTTACAATCGATTTCATGCAAGCGACGACGAATGATCGTGTGCAAGTTCTTTTCTGATCCGGAATGAATATTCGAGTGCAAAAACGATGCATCCGCATCGAAACGTATGGAATTGACGCAGAATCATCGAGTTTGCATGCGGGAACGCTTTACAATCGATTTCATGCAAGTGACGACGAATGTTTGTGTACAAATTATTTTTTGTTCGAGAATGTGCTTTCCGGTGCAAAACTCGCTGCATCCGCATCGAAACGTACGGATTTGACGCAAACACATCGAATTTGCATGCAGTAACGCGTTGCAATCGATTTCATGCAAGCAATGACGAATGTTCGTGTACAAGTTAATTTATGTTCCAGAATGAAGATCCGCGTGCAAAAAGGATGCATCCGCATCGGAATGTATGGAATTGACGCAGAATCATCGAATTTGCATGCAGGAACGCGTTACAATCGATTTCATGCAAGCGACGACGAATGATCGTGTGCAAGTTATTTTATGTTCCAGAATGAATATTCGAGTGCAAAAACGATGCATCCGCATCGAAACGTATGGAATTGACGCAGAATCATCGAGTTTGCATGCGGGAACGCTCTACAATCGATTTCATGCAAGTGACGACGAATGTCCGTGTACAAGTTATTTTATGTTCCAGAATGAAGATCCGCGTGCAAAAAGGATGCATCCGCATCGGAATGTATGGAATTGACGCAGAAACATCGAATTCGCATGCAGGAACGCGTAACAGTCGAGTTCATGCAATCGACGACCAATCTATGCGTACAAGTTATTGTCTATTCCAAAATGTTCTTCATGTGCAAAATCGCTGCATCCGCATCGAAACGTGTGGAATTGACGCAGAATCATCGAATTTGCATGCAGGAACGCGTAACAGTCGAGTTCATGCAATCGACGACCAATCTATGCGTACAAGTTATTGTCTATTCCAAAATGTTCTTCAAGTGCAAAATCGCTGCATCCGCATCGAAACGTGTGGAATTGACGCAGAATCATCGAATTTGCATGCAGAGACTCGTTACAATCGATTTCATGCAAGCGACGACGAATGTCCGTGTACAAGTTATTTTATGTTCCAGAATGAAGATCCGCGTGCAAAAAGGATGCATCCGCATCGAAATGTACGGAATTGACGCAGAAACATCGAATTCGCATGTAGGAACGCGTTACAATCCAGTTCACGCAATCGACGACTAATGTATGCGTACAAGTTATTGTCTATTCCAAAATGTTCTTCAAGTGCAAAATCGCTGCATCCGAATCGAAACGTATGGAATTGCCGCAGAATCATCGAATTTGGATGCAGGAACGCGTTACAATCGATTTCATGCAAGCGACGACGAATGTTTGTGTACAAGTTACTTTCTGTTCCAGAATGAAGATTCGAATGCGAAAACGAGGCATCCGCATCGAAACGTATGGAATTGACGCAGAAACATCGAGTTTGCATGCAGGAACGCGTCACAATCGAGTTCATGCAAGCGACGACGAATGATCGTGTGCACGTTCTTTTCTGTTCCGGAATGAATATTCGAGTGCAAAAACGATGCATCCGCATCGAAACGTATGGAATTGACGCCGAATCATCGAGTTTGCATGCGGGAACGCTTTACAATCGATTTCATGCAAGTGACGACGAATGTCCGTGTACAAGTTATTTTATGTTCCAGAATGAGTATCCGCTTGCAAAAAGGATGCATCCGCATCGAAATGTATGGAATTGACGCAGAAACATCGAATTCGCATGCAGGAACGCGTTACAATCGATTTCATGCAAGCGACGACGAATGATCGTGTGCAAGTTATTTTCTGTTCGAGAATGTGCTTTCACGTGCAAAACAGCTGTGTTTCTATAGCAACGTAATGAATTGAAGCAGAAACACCGAGTTTGCATGCAGAGACGCGTTACAATCGATTTCATGCAAGCAACGACGAATGTTCGTGTACAAGTTAATTTTTGTTCCAGAATGAAGATCCGCGTGCAAAAAGGATGCATCCGCATCGGAATGTATGGAATTGACGCAGAATCATCGAATTTGCATGCAGGAACGCGTTACAATCGATTTAATGCAAACGACGACGAATGTCCGTGTACAAGTTATTTTATGTTCCAGAATGAAGATCCGCGTGCAAAAAGGATGCATCCGCATCGAAATGTATGGAATTGACGCAGAAACATCGAATTCGCATGCAGGAACGCGTAACAGTCGAGTTCATGCAAGCGACGACGAATGTTTGTGTACAAGTTATTTTCTGTTCGAGAATGTGCTTTCACGTTCAAAACAGCTGTGTTTCTATAGCAACGTAATGAACTGACGCAGAAACACCGAATTTGCATGCAGAGACTCGTTACAATCGATTTCATGCAAGCGACGACGAATGTCCGTGTACAAGTTATTTTATGTTCCAGAATGAAGATCCGCGTGCAAAAAGGATGCATCCGCATCGAAATGTACGGTATTGACGCAGAAACATCGAATTCGCATGTAGGAACGCGTTACAATCCAGTTCACGCAATCGACGACTAATGTATGCGTACAAGTTATTGTCTATTCCAAAATGTTCTTCAAGTGCAAAATCGCTGCATCCGAATCGAAACGTATGGAATTGCCGCAGAATCATCGAATTTGGATGCAGGAACGCGTTACAATCGATTTCATGCAAGCGACGACGAATGTTTGTGTACAAGTTACTTTCTGTTCGAGAATGTGCTTTCCGGTGCAAAACCGCTGCATCCGCATCGAAACGTACGGATTTGACGCAGAAACATCGAATTTGCATGCAGGAACGCGTTACAATCGATTTCATGCAAGCGACGACGAATGTTCGTGTAGAAGTTAATTTATGTTCCAGAATGAAGATCCGCATGCAAAAAGGATGCATCCGCATCGAAATGTATGGAATTGACGCAGAAACATCGAATTCGCATGCAGGAACGCGTTACAATCCAGTTCACGCAATCGACGACTAATGTATGCGTACAAGTTATTATCTATTCCAAAATGTCCTTCAAGTGCAAAATCGCTGCATCTGCATCGAAACGTATGGAATTGCCGCAGAATCATCGAATTTGGATGCAGGAACGCGTTACAATCGATTTCATGCAAGCGACGACGAATGATCGTGTGCAAGTTCTTTTCTGATCCGGAATGAATATTCGAGTGCAAAAACGATGCATCCGCATCGAAACGTATGGAATTGACGCAGAATCATCGAATTTGCATGCAGGAACGCGTTACAATCGATTTAATGCAAACGACGACGAATGTCCGTGTACAAGTTATTTTATGTTCCAGAATGAAGATCCGCGTGCAAAAAGGATGCATCCGCATCGAAATGTATGGAATTGACGCAGAAACATCGAATTCGCATGCAGGAACGCGTAACAGTCGAGTTCATGCAAGCGACGACGAATGTTTGTGTACAAGTTATTTTCTGTTCGAGAATGTGCTTTCACGTTCAAAACAGCTGTGTTTCTATAGCAACGTAATGAACTGACGCAGAAACACCGAATTTGCATGCAGAGACTCGTTACAATCGATTTCATGCAAGCGACGACGAATGTCCGTGTACAAGTTATTTTATGTTCCAGAATGAAGATCCGCGTGCAAAAAGGATGCATCCGCATCGAAATGTACGGAATTGACGCAGAAACATCGAATTCGCATGTAGGAACGCGTTACAATCCAGTTCACGCAATCGACGACTAATGTATGCGTACAAGTTATTGTCTATTCCAAAATGTTCTTCAAGTGCAAAATCGCTGCATCCGAATCGAAACGTATGGAATTGCCGCAGAATCATCGAATTTGGATGCAGGAACGCGTTACAATCGATTTCATGCAAGCGACGACGAATGTTTGTGTACAAGTTACTTTCTGTTCGAGAATGTGCTTTCCGGTGCAAAACCGCTGCATCCGCATCGAAACGTACGGATTTGACGCAGAAACATCGAATTTGCATGCAGGAACGCGTTACAATCGATTTCATGCAAGCGACGACGAATGTTCGTGTAGAAGTTAATTTATGTTCCAGAATGAAGATCCGCATGCAAAAAGGATGCATCCGCATCGAAATGTATGGAATTGACGCAGAAACATCGAATTCGCATGCAGGAACGCGTTACAATCCAGTTCACGCAATCGACGACTAATGTATGCGTACAAGTTATTATCTATTCCAAAATGTCCTTCAAGTGCAAAATCGCTGCATCTGCATCGAAACGTATGGAATTGCCGCAGAATCATCGAATTTGGATGCAGGAACGCGTTACAATCGATTTCATGCAAGCGACGACGAATGATCGTGTGCAAGTTCTTTTCTGATCCGGAATGAATATTCGAGTGCAAAAACGATGCATCCGCATCGAAACGTATGGAATTGACGCAGAATCATCGAGTTTGCATGCGGGAACGCTTTACAATCGATTTCATGCAAGTGACGACGAATGTCCGTGTACAAGTTATTTTATATTCCAGAATGAAGATCCGCGTGCAAAAAGGATGCATCCGCATCGGAATGTATGGAATTGACGCAGAAACATCGAATTCGCATGCAGGAACGCGTAACAGTCGAGTTCATGCAAGCGACGACGAATGTTTGTGTACAAATTATTTTTTGTTCGAGAATGTGCTTTCCGGTGCAAAACTCGCTGCATCCGCATCGAAACGTACGGATTTGACGCAAACACATCGAATTTGCATGCAGTAACGCGTTACAATCGATTTCATGCAAGCAACGACGAATGTTCGTGTACAAGTTAATTTATGTTCCAGAATGAAGATCCGCGTGCAAAAAGGATGCATCCGCATCGGAATGTATGGAATTGACGCAGAATCATCGAATTTGCATGCAGGAACGCGTTACAATCGATTTCATGCAAGCGACGACGAATGATCGTGTGCAAGTTATTTTATGTTCCAGAATGAAGATCCGCGTGCAAAAAGGCTGCATCCGCATCGAAATGTATGGAATTGACGCAGAAACATCGAATTCGCATGCAGGAACGCGTTACAATCCAGTTCACGCAATCGACGACCAATCTATGCGTACAAGTTATTGTCTATTCCAAAATGTTCTTCAAGTGCAAAAAGGATGCATCCGCATCGAAATGTATGGAATTGACGCAGAAACATCGAATTCGCATGCAGGAACGCGTAACAGTCGAGTTGATGCAAGCGACGACGAATGATCGTGTGCAAGTTCTTTTCTGTTCCGGAATGAATATTCGAGTGCAAAAACGATGCATCCGCATCGAAACGTATGGAATTGACGCAGAATCATCGAGTTTGCATGCGGGAACGCTTTACAATCGATTTCATGCAAGTGACGACGAATGTCCGTGTACAAGTTATTTTATGTTCCAGAATGAAGATCCGCGTGCAAAAAGGATGCATCCGCATCGGAATGTATGGAATTGACGCAGAAACATCGAATTCGCATGCAGGAACGCGTAACAGTCGAGTTCATGCAATCGACGACCAATCTATGCGTACAAGTTATTGTCTATTCCAAAATGTTCTTCATGTGCAAAATCGCTGCATCCGCATCGAAACGTGTGGAATTGACGCAGAATCATCGAATTTGCATGCAGGAACGCGTAACAGTCGAGTTCATGCAATCGACGACCAATCTATGCGTACAAGTTATTGTCTATTCCAAAATGTTCTTCAAGTGCAAAATCGCTGCATCCGCATCGAAACGTGTGGAATTGACGCAGAATCATCGAATTTGCATGCAGGAACGCGTTACAATTGAGTTCGTGCAAGCGACGACGAATGATCGTGTGCAAGTTCTTTTCTGTTCCGGAATGAATATTCGAGTGCAAAAACGATGCATCCGCATCGAAACGTATGGAATTGACGCAGAATCATCGAGTTTGCATGCAGAAACGCTTTACAATCGATTTCATGCAAGCGACAACGAATGTCCGTGTACAAGTTATTTTATGTTCCAGAATGAAGATCCGCGTGCAAAAAGGATGCATCCGCCTAGGAATGTATGGAATTGACGCAGAATCATCGAATTCGCATGCAGGAACGCGTTACAATCGATTTCATGCAAGCGACGACGAATGTCCGTGTACAAGCTATTTTATGTTCCAGAATGAAGATCCGCGTGCAAAAAGGATGCATCCGCATCGAAATGTATGGAATTGACGCAGAAACATCAAATTCGCATGCAGGAACGCGTTACAATCCAGTTCACGCAATCGACGACTAATGTATGCGTACAAGTTATTGTCTATTCCAAAATGTTCTTCAAGTGCAAAATCGCTGCATCTGCATCGAAACGTACGGATTTGACGCAGAAACATCGAATTTGCATGCAGGAACGCGTTACAATCGATTTCATGCAAGCGACGACGAATGTTCGTGTAGAAGTTAATTTATGTTCCAGAATGAAGATCCGCATGCAAAAAGGATGCATCCGCATCGAAATGTATGGAATTGACGCAGAAACATCGAATTCGCATGCAGGAACGCGTTACAATCCAGTTCACGCAATCGACGACTAATGTATGCGTACAAGTTATTATCTATTCCAAAATGTCCTTCAAGTGCAAAATCGCTGCATCTGCATCGAAACGTATGGAATTGCCGCAGAATCATCGAATTTGGATGCAGGAACGCGTTACAATCGATTTCATGCAAGCGACGACGAATGATCGTGTGCAAGTTCTTTTCTGATCCGGAATGAATATTCGAGTGCAAAAACGATGCATCCGCATCGAAACGTATGGAATTGACGCAGAATCATCGAGTTTGCATGCGGGAACGCTTTACAATCGATTTCATGCAAGTGACGACGAATGTCCGTGTACAAGTTATTTTATATTCCAGAATGAAGATCCGCGTGCAAAAAGGATGCATCCGCATCGGAATGTATGGAATTGACGCAGAAACATCGAATTCGCATGCAGGAACGCGTAACAGTCGAGTTCATGCAAGCGACGACGAATGTTTGTGTACAAATTATTTTTTGTTCGAGAATGTGCTTTCCGGTGCAAAACTCGCTGCATCCGCATCGAAACGTACGGATTTGACGCAAACACATCGAATTTGCATGCAGTAACGCGTTACAATCGATTTCATGCAAGCGACGACGAATGATCGTGTGCAAGTTCTTTTCTGATCCGGAATGAATATTCGAGTGCAAAAACGATGCATCCGCATCGAAACGTATGGAATTGACGCAGAATCATCGAGTTTGCATGCGGGAACGCTTTACAATCGATTTCATGCAAGTGACGACGAATGTCCGTGTACAAGTTATTTTATATTCCAGAATGAAGATCCGCGTGCAAAAAGGATGCATCCGCATCGGAATGTATGGAATTGACGCAGAAACATCGAATTCGCATGCAGGAACGCGTTACAATCCAGTTCACGCAATCGACGACCAATCTATGCGTACAAGTTATTGTCTATTCCAAAATGTTCTTCAAGTGCAAAAAGGATGCATCCGCATCGAAATGTATGGAATTGACGCAGAAACATCGAATTCGCATGCAGGAACGCGTAACAGTCGAGTTGATGCAAGCGACGACGAATGATCGTGTGCAAGTTCTTTTCTGTTCCGGAATGAATATTCGAGTGCAAAAACGATGCATCCGCATCGAAACGTATGGAATTGACGCAGAATCATCGAGTTTGCATGCGGGAACGCTTTACAATCGATTTCATGCAAGTGACGACGAATGTCCGTGTACAAGTTATTTTATGTTCCAGAATGAAGATCCGCGTGCAAAAAGGATGCATCCGCATCGGAATGTATGGAATTGACGCAGAAACATCGAATTCGCATGCAGGAACGCGTAACAGTCGAGTTCATGCAATCGACGACCAATCTATGCGTACAAGTTATTGTCTATTCCAAAATGTTCTTCATGTGCAAAATCGCTGCATCCGCATCGAAACGTGTGGAATTGACGCAGAATCATCGAATTTGCATGCAGGAACGCGTAACAGTCGAGTTCATGCAATCGACGACCAATCTATGCGTACAAGTTATTGTCTATTCCAAAATGTTCTTCAAGTGCAAAATCGCTGCATCCGCATCGAAACGTGTGGAATTGACGCAGAATCATCGAATTTGCATGCAGGAACGCGTTACAATTGAGTTCGTGCAAGCGACGACGAATGATCGTGTGCAAGTTCTTTTCTGTTCCGGAATGAATATTCGAGTGCAAAAACGATGCATCCGCATCGAAACGTATGGAATTGACGCAGAATCATCGAGTTTGCATGCAGAAACGCTTTACAATCGATTTCATGCAAGCGACGACGAATGTCCGTGTACAAGTTATTTTATGTTCCAGAATGAAGATCCGCGTGCAAAAAGGATGCATCCGCCTAGGAATGTATGGAATTGACGCAGAATCATCGAATTCGCATGCAGGAACGCGTTACAATCGATTTCATGCAAGCGACGACGAATGTCCGTGTACAAGCTATTTTATGTTCCAGAATGAAGATCCGCGTGCAAAAAGGATGCATCCGCATCGAAATGTATGGAATTGACGCAGAAACATCAAATTCGCATGCAGGAACGCGTTACAATCCAGTTCACGCAATCGACGACTAATGTATGCGTACAAGTTATTGTCTATTCCAAAATGTTCTTCAAGTGCAAAATCGCTGCATCTGCATCGAAACGTATGGAATTGACGCAGAAACATCGAATTCGCATGTAGGAACGCGTTACAATCCAGTTCACGCAATCGACGACTAATGTATGCGTACAAGTTATTGTCTATTCCAAAATGTTCTTCAAGTGCAAAATCGCTGCATCCGAATCGAAACGTATGGAATTGCCGCAGAATCATCGAATTTGGATGCAGGAACGCGTTACAATCGATTTCATGCAAGCGACGACGAATGATCGTGTGCAAGTTCTTTTCTGATCCGGAATGAATATTCGAGTGCAAAAACGATGCATCCGCATCGAAACGTATGGAATTGACGCAGAATCATCGAGTTTGCATGCGGGAACGCTTTACAATCGATTTCATGCAAGTGACGACGAATGTCCGTGTACAAGTTATTTTATATTCCAGAATGAAGATCCGCGTGCAAAAAGGATGCATCCGCATCGGAATGTATGGAATTGACGCAGAAACATCGAATTCGCATGCAGGAACGCGTAACAGTCGAGTTCATGCAAGCGACGACGAATGTTTGTGTACAAATTATTTTTTGTTCGAGAATGTGCTTTCCGGTGCAAAACTCGCTGCATCCGCATCGAAACGTACGGATTTGACGCAAACACATCGAATTTGCATGCAGTAACGCGTTACAATCGATTTCATGCAAGCAATGACGAATGTTCGTGTACAAGTTAATTTATGTTCCAGAATGAAGATCCGCGTGCAAAAAGGATGCATCCGCATCGGAATGTATGGAATTGACGCAGAATCATCGAATTTGCATGCAGGAACGCGTTACAATCGATTTCATGCAAGCGACGACGAATGATCGTGTGCAAGTTATTTTATGTTCCAGAATGAAGATCCGCGTGCAAAAAGGATGCATCCGCATCGAAATGTATGGAATTGACGCAGACACATCGAATTCGCATGCAGGAACGCGTTACAATCCAGTTCACGCAATCGACGACCAATCTATGCGTACAAGTTATTGTCTATTCCAAAATGTTCTTCAAGTGCAAAAAGGATGCATCCGCATCGAAATGTATGGAATTGACGCAGAAACATCGAATTCGCATGCAGGAACGCGTAACAGTCGAGTTGATGCAAGCGACGACGAATGATCATGTGCAAGTTCTTTTCTGTTCCGGAATGAATATTCGAGTGCAAAAACGATGCATCCGCATCGAAACGTATGGAATTGACGCAGAATCATCGAGTTTGCATGCGGGAACGCTTTACAATCGATTTCATGCAAGTGACGACGAATGTCCGTGTACAAGTTATTTTATGTTCCAGAATGAAGATCCGCGTGCAAAAAGGATGCATCCGCATCGGAATGTATGGAATTGACGCAGAAACATCGAATTCGCATGCAGGAACGCGTAACAGTCGAGTTCATGCAATCGACGACCAATCTATGCGTACAAGTTATTGTCTATTCCAAAATGTTCTTCATGTGCAAAATCGCTGCATCCGCATCGAAACGTGTGGAATTGACGCAGAATCATCGAATTTGCATGCAGGAACGCGTAACAGTCGAGTTCATGCAATCGACGACCAATCTATGCGTACAAGTTATTGTCTATTCCAAAACTTTCTTCAAGTGCAAAATCGCTGCATCCGCATCGAAACGTGTGGAATTGACGCAGAATCATCGAATTTGCATGCAGGAACGCGTTACAATTGAGTTCATGCAAGCGAAGACGAATGATCGTGTGCAAGTTCTTTTCTGTTCCGGAATGAATATTCGAGTGCAAAAACGATGCATCCTCATCGAAACGTATGGAATTGACGCAGAATCATCGAGTTTGCATGCAGGAACGCTTTACAATCGATTTCATGCAAGCGACGACGAATGTCCGTGTACAAGTTATTTTATGTTCCAGAATGAAGATCCGCGTGCAAAAAGGATGCATCCGCATCGAAACGTATGGAATTGACGCAGAATCATCGAATTCGCATGCAGGAACGCGTAACAGTCGAGTTCATGCAAGCGACGACGAATGATCGTGTGCAAGTTCTTTTCTGTTCCGGAATGAATATTTGAGCGCAAAAACGATGCATCCGCATCGAAACGTATGGAATTGACGCAGAATCATCGAATTTGGATGCAGAGACGCGTTACAATCGATTTCATGCAAGCAACGACGAATGTTCGTGTACAAGTTATTTTATGTTCCAGAATGAAGATCCGCGTGCAAAAAGGATGCATCCGCCTAGGAATGTATGGAATTGACGCAGAATCATCGAATTTGGATGCAGAGACGCGTTACAATCGATTTCATGCAAGCAACGACGAATGTTCGTGTACAAGTTAATTTTTGTTCCAGAATGAAGATCCGCGTGCAAAAAGGATGCATCCGCCTAGGAATGTATGGAATTGACGCAGAAACATCGAATTCGCATGCAGGAACGCGTTACAATCCAGTTCACGCAATCGACGACTAATGTATGCGTACAAGTTATTGTCTATTCCACAATGTTCTTCAAGTGCAAAAACGATGCATCCGCATCGAAACGTATGGAATTGACGCAGAATCATCGAGTTTGCATGCAGGAACGCTTTACAACAATCGATTTCATGCAAGCGACTACGAATGTCCGTGTACAAGTTATTTTATGTTCCAGAATGAAGATCCGCGTGCAAAAAGGATGCATCCGCATCGAAATGTATGGAATTGACGCAGAATCATCGAATTTGCATGCAGGAACGCGTTACAATCGATTTCATGCAAGCGACTACGAATGATCGTGTGCAAGTTAATTTTTGTTCCAGAATGAAGATCCGCGTGCAAAAAGGATGCATCCGCATCGGAATGTATGGAATTGACGCAGAATCATCGAGTTTGCATGCAGAGACGCGTTACAATCGATTTAATGCAAACGACGACGAATGTCCGTGTACAAGTTATTTTATGTTCCAGAATGAAGATCCGCGTGCAAAAAGGATGCATCCGCATCGAAATGTACGGAATTGACGCAGAAACATCGAATTCGCATGTAGGAACGCGTTACAATCCAGTTCACGCAATCGACGACTAATGTATGCGTACAAGTTATTGTCTATTCCAAAATGTTCGTCAAGTGCAAAATCGCTGCATCTGAATCGAAACGTATGGAATTGCCGCAGAATCATCGAATTTGGATGCAGGAACGCGTTACAATCGATTTCATGCAAGCGACTACGAATGATCGTGTGCAAGTTAATTTTTGTTCCAGAATGAAGATCCGCGTGCAAAAAGGATGCATCCGCATCGGAATGTATGGAATTGACGCAGAATCATCGAGTTTGCATGCAGAGACGCGTTACAATCGATTTAATGCAAACGACGACGAATGTCCGTGTACAAGTTATTTTATGTTCCAGAATGAAGATCCGCGTGCAAAAAGGATGCATCCGCATCGAAATGTACGGAATTGACGCAGAAACATCGAATTCGCATGTAGGAACGCGTTACAATCCAGTTCACGCAATCGACGACTAATGTATGCGTACAAGTTATTGTCTATTCCAAAATGTTCGTCAAGTGCAAAATCGCTGCATCTGAATCGAAACGTATGGAATTGCCGCAGAATCATCGAATTTGGATGCAGGAACGCGTTACAATCGATTTCATGCAAGCGACGACGAATGATCGTGTGCAAGTTCTTTTCTGTTGCGGAATGAATATTCGCGTGCAAAAACGATGCATCCGAATCGAAACGTTCGGAATTGACACAGAAACATCGAGTTTGCATGCAGGAACGCGTTACAACCGATTTCATGCAAGCGACGACGAATGTACGTGTAGAAGTAATATTCTGTTCTTGAATGACCATTCGCAAGAAAACTCGCTGCATCCTCATCGAAACGTATGGAATTGACGCAAAAACATCGAATTCGCATGCAGGAACGGGTTACAATCGATTTCATGCAAGGGCCGACGAATGTTCGTGTACAAGTCCTTTTCTGTTCCAGAATGAAGATTCGCGTGCAAAAACGATACATCCGCATCGAAATGTATGGAATTGACGCAAAAACATCGAATTATCATGCAGGAACGCGTAACAATCACGTTCATGCAAGCGACGACGAATGTTCGTGTACAAGTTCTTTTCTGTTCGAGAATGATGATTCGCGTGCAAAAACGATGCATCTGCATCGAAACGTTCGGAATTGACACAGACACATCTAATTAGCATGCAGGAACGCGTTACAATCGATTTCACGCAAGCGACGACGACTGTTCGTGTACAAGTTATTTTATTTTCCGGAATGAAGATCTGCGTGCAAAAAGGATGCATCCGCGTGGAAATGTATGGAATTGACACAGAAACATCGAGTTTGCATGCAGGAACGCGTCACAATCGATTTCATGAGAGCGACGACTATTGTTCGTGTACAAGTTATTTTCTGTTACACAACGAAGATTCGAATGCGAAAACGAGGCATCTGCATCGAAACGTATAGAATTGACGTAGATACGCGTTACAATCGAGTTCATGCAAGCGTCGACGAATGTTCGTGTACAAGTTCTTTTCTCTTCCAGAATAAAGATTCGCGTGCAGAAACGATACATCCGCATCGAAATGTATGGAATTGACGCAAAAACATCGAATTCTCATGTAGGAACGCGTAACAATCGATTTCATGGAAGCGACGACGATTGTACGTGTACAAGTTACTTTCTGTTCCAGAACGAAGATTTGCGTGCAAAAAGGATGCATCCGCATCGAAATGTATGGAATTCACACAGAACCATCGAGTTTGCATGCAGGAACGCGTCACAATCGATTTCACGGAAGTGACGACGATTGTACGTGTACAAGTTACTTTATGTTCCAGAATGAAGATACGAATGCGAAAACGAGACATCTGCATCGAAACGTATGGAATTGACGCAGGAACGCGTTACAATCGAGTTCATGCAAGCGTCGACGAATGTTCGTGTACAAGTTCTTTTCTCTTCCAGAATGAAGATTCGCGTGCAGAAACGATACATCCGCATCGAAATGTATGGAATTGACGCAAAAACATCGAATTCTCATGCAGGAACGCGTAACAATCGATTTCATGGAAGCGACGACGATTGTACGTGTACAAGTTACTTTACGTTCCAGAATGAAGATCTGCGTGCAAAAAGGATGCATCCGCATCGAAATGTATGGAATTGACACAGAAACATCGAGTTTGCATGCAGGAACGCGTCACAATCGATTTCATGAGAGCGACGACTATTGTTCGTGTACAAGTTATTTTCTGTTACACAACGAAGATTCGAATGCGAAAACGAGGCATCTGCATCGAAACGTATGGAATTGACGTAGATACGCGTTACAATCGAGTTCATGCAAGCGTCGACGAATGTTCGTGTACAAGTTCTTTTCTCTTCCAGAATGAAGATTCGCGTGCAGAAACGATACATCCGCATCGAAATGTATGGAATTGACGCAAAAACATCGAATTCTCATGTAGGAACGCGTAACAATCGATTTCATGGAAGCGACGACGATTGTACGTGTACAAGTTACTTTCTGTTCCAGAATGAAGATTTGCGTGCAAAAAGGATGCATCCGCATCGAAATGTATGGAATTGACACAGAAACATCGAGTTTGCATGCAGGAACGCGTAACAATCGATTTCATGGAAGCGACGACGATTGTACGTGTACAAGTTACTTTATGTTCCAGAATGAAGATACGAATGCGAAAACGAGACATCTGCATCGAAACGTATGGAATTGACGCAGGAACGCGTTACAATCGAGTTCATGCAAGCGTCGACGAATGTTCGTGTACAAGTTATTTTATGTTCCAGAATGAAGAGCTGCGTGCAAAAAGGATGCATCCGCATCGAAATGTATGGAATTGACACAGAAACATCGAGTTTGCATGCAGGAACGCGTTACAATCGATTTCATGCAAGCGACGACGAATGTACGTGTAGAAGTAATTTTCTGTTCTGGAATGATCATTCGCAAGCAAAATCGTTGCATCCTCATCGAAACGTATGGAATTCACACAGAACCATCGAGTTTGCATGCAGGAACGCGTCACAATCGATTTCACGGAAGTGACGACGATTGTACGTGTACAAGTTACTTTATGTTCCAGAATGAAGATACGAATGCGAAAACGAGACATCTGCATCGAAACGTATGGAATTGACGCAGGAACGCGTTACAATCGAGTTCATGCAAGCGTCGACGAATGTTCGTGTACAAGTTACTTTCTGTTCCAGAATGAAGATTTGCGTGCAAAAAGGATGCATCCGCATCGAAATGTATGGAATTGACACAGAAACATCGAGTTTGCATGCAGGAACGCGTAACAATCGATTTCATGGAAGCGACGACGATTGTACGTGTACAAGTTACTTTATGTTCCAGAATGAAGATACGAATGCGAAAACGAGACATCTGCATCGAAACGTATGGAATTGACGCAGGAACGCGTCACAATCGAGTTCATGAGAGCGACGACTATTGTTCGTGTACAAGTTATTTTCTGTTACACAACGAAGATTCGAATGCGAAAACGAGGCATCTGCATCGAAACGTATGGAATTGACGTAGATACGCGTTACAATCGAGTTCATGCAAGCGTCGACGAATGTTCGTGTACAAGTTCTTTTCTCTTCCAGAATGAAGATTCGCGTGCAGAAACGATACATCCGCATCGAAATGTATGGAATTGACGCAAAAACATCGAATTCTCATGTAGGAACGCGTAACAATCGATTTCATGGAAGCGACGACGATTGTACGTGTACAAGTTACTTTCTGTTCCAGAATGAAGATTTGCGTGCAAAAAGGATGCATCCGCATCGAAATGTATGGAATTGACACAGAAACATCGAGTTTGCATGCAGGAACGCGTTACAATCGATTTCATGCAAGCGACGACGAATGTACGTGTAGAAGTAATTTTCTGTTCTGGAATGATCATTCGCAAGCAAAATCGTTGCATCCTCATCGAAACGTATGGAATTCACACAGAACCATCGAGTTTGCATGCAGGAACGCGTCACAATCGATTTCACGGAAGTGACGACGATTGTACGTGTACAAGTTACTTTATGTTCCAGAATGAAGATACGAATGCGAAAACGAGACATCTGCATCGAAACGTATGGAATTGACGCAGGAACGCGTTACAATCGAGTTCATGCAAGCGTCGACGAATGTTCGTGTACAAGTTACTTTCTGTTCCAGAATGAAGATTTGCGTGCAAAAAGGATGCATCCGCATCGAAATGTATGGAATTGACACAGAAACATCGAGTTTGCATGCAGGAACGCGTAACAATCGATTTCATGGAAGCGACGACGATTGTACGTGTACAAGTTACTTTATGTTCCAGAATGAAGATACGAATGCGAAAACGAGACATCTGCATCGAAACGTATGGAATTGACGCAGGAACGCGTCACAATCGAGTTCATGAGAGCGACGACTATTGTTCGTGTACAAGTTATTTTCTGTTACACAACGAAGATTCGAATGCGAAAACGAGGCATCTGCATCGAAACGTATGGAATTGACGTAGATACGCGTTACAATCGAGTTCATGCAAGCGTCGACGAATGTTCGTGTACAAGTTCTTTTCTCTTCCAGAATGAAGATTCGCGTGCAGAAACGATACATCCGCATCGAAATGTATGGAATTGACGCAAAAACATCGAATTCTCATGTAGGAACGCGTAACAATCGATTTCATGGAAGCGACGACGATTGTACGTGTACAAGTTACTTTCTGTTCCAGAATGAAGATTTGCGTGCAAAAAGGATGCATCCGCATCGAAATGTATGGAATTGACACAGAAACATCGAGTTTGCATGCAGGAACGCGTAACAATCGATTTCATGGAAGCGACGACGATTGTACGTGTACAAGTTACTTTATGTTCCAGAATGAAGATACGAATGCGAAAACGAGACATCTGCATCGAAACGTATGGAATTGACGCAGGAACGCGTTACAATCGAGTTCATGCAAGCGTCGACGAATGTTCGTGTACAAGTTATTTTATGTTCCAGAATGAAGATCTGCGTGCAAAAAGGATGCATCCGCATCGAAATGTATGGAATTGACACAGAAACATCGAGTTTGCATGCAGGAACGCGTTACAATCGATTTCATGCAAGCGACGACGAATGTACGTGTAGAAGTAATTTTCTGTTCTGGAATGACCATTCGCAAGCAAAATCGTTGCATCCTCATCGAAACGTATGGAATTCACACAGAACCATCGAGTTTGCATGCAGGAACGCGTCACAATCGATTTCACGGAAGTGACGACGATTGTACGTGTACAAGTTACTTTATGTTCCAGAATGAAGATACGAATGCGAAAACGAGACATCTGCATCGAAACGTATGGAATTGACGCAGGAACGAGTTACAATCGAGTTCATGCAAGCGTCGACGAATGTTCGTGTACAAGTTCTTTTCTCTTCCAGAATGAAGATTCGCGTGCAGAAACGATACATCCGCATCGAAATGTATGGAATTGACGCAAAAACATCGAATTCTCATGCAGGAACGCGTAACAATCGATTTCATGGAAGCGACGACGATTGTACGTGTACAAGTTACTTTATGTTCCAGAATGAAGATCTGCGTGCAAAAAGGATGCATCCGCATCGAAATGTATGGAATTGACACAGAAACATCGAGTTTGCATGCAGGAACGCGTCACAATCGATTTCATGAGAGCGACGACTATTGTTCGTGTACAAGTTATTTTCTGTTACACAATGAAGATTCGAATGCGAAACCGAGGCATCTGCGTCGAAACGTATGGAATTGACGTAGAAACGCGTTACAATCGAGTTCATGCAAGCGTCGACGAATGTTCGTGTACAAGTTCTTTTCTCTTCCAGAATGAAGATTCGCGTGCAGAAACGATACATCCGCATCGAAATGTATGGAATTGACGCAAAAACATCGAATTCTCATGCAGGAACGCGTAACAATCGATTTCATGGAAGCGACGACGATTGTACGTGTACAAGTTACTTTCTGTTCCAGAATGAAGATTTGCGTGCAAAAAGGATGCATCCGCATCGAAATGTATGGAATTGACACAGAAACATCGAGTTTGCATGCAGGAACGCGTCACAATCGATTTCATGGAAGCGACGACGATTGTACGTGTACAAGTTACTTTATGTTCCAGAATGAAGATACGAATGCGAAAACGAGACATCTGCATCGAAACGTATGGAATTGACGCAGGAACGCGTTACAATCGAGTTCATGCAAGCGTCGACGAATGTTCGTGTACAAGTTACTTTCTGTTCCAGAATGAAGATTTGCGTGCAAAAAGGATGCATCCGCATCGAAATGTATGGAATTGACACAGAAACATCGAGTTTGCATGCAGGAACGCGTAACAATCGATTTCATGGAAGCGACGACGATTGTACGTGTACAAGTTACTTTCTGTTCCAGAATGAAGATTTGCGTGCAAAAAGGATGCATCCGCATCGGAATGTATGGAATTGACACAGAAACATCGAGTTTGCATGCAGGAACGCGTCACAATCGATTTCATGGAAGCGACGACGATTGTACGTGTACAAGTTACTTTCTGTTCCAGAAGGAAGATTCGAATACGAAAACGAGGCATATGCATCGAAACGTATGGAATTGACGCAGGAACGCGTTACAATCGAGTTCATGCAAGCGTCGACGAATGTTCGTGTACAAGTTATTTTATGTTCCAGAATGAAGATCTGCGTGCAAAAAGGATGCATCCGCATCGAAATGTATGGAATTGACACAGAAACATCGAGTTTGCATGCAGGAACGCGTCACAATCGATTTCATGAGAGCGACGACTATTGTTCGTGTACAAGTTATTTTCTGTTACACAATGAAGATTCGAATGCGAAACCGAGGCATCTGCGTCGAAACGTATGGAATTGACGTAGAAACGCGTTACAATCGAGTTCATGCAAGCGTCGACGAATGTTCGTGTACAAGTTCTTTTCTCTTCCAGAATGAAGATTCGCGTGCAGAAACGATACATCCGCATCGAAATGTATGGAATTGACGCAAAAACATCGAATTCTCATGCAGGAACGCGTAACAATCGATTTCATGGAAGCGACGACGATTGTACGTGTACAAGTTACTTTCTGTTCCAGAATGAAGATTTGCGTGCAAAAAGGATGCATCCGCATCGAAATGTATGGAATTGACACAGAAACATCGAGTTTGCATGCAGGAACGCGTAACAATCGATTTCATGGAAGCGACGACGATTGTACGTGTACAAGTTACTTTATGTTCCAGAATGAAGATACGAATGCGAAAACGAGACATCTGCATCGAAACGTATGGAATTGACGCAGGAACGCGTTACAATCGAGTTCATGCATGCGTCGACGAATGTTCGTGTACAAGTTATTTTATGTTCCAGAATGAAGATCTGCGTGCAAAAAGGATGCATCCGCATCGAAATGTATGGATTTGACACAGAAACATCGAGTTTGCATGCGGGAACGCGTAACAATCGATTTCATGGAAGCGACGACGATTGTACGTGTACAAGTTACTTTATGTTCCAGAATGAAGATACGAATGCGAAAACGAGACATCTGCATCGAAACGTATGGAATTGACGCAGGAACGCGTTACAATCGAGTTCATGCATGCGTCGACGAATGTTCGTGTACAAGTTATTTTATGTTCCAGAATGAAGATTCGCGTGCAGAAACGATACATCCGCATCGAAATGTATGGAATTGACGCAAAAACATCGAATTCTCATGCAGGAACGCGTAACAATCGATTTCATGGAAGCGACGACGATTGTACGTGTACAAGTTACTTTCTGTTCCAGAATGAAGATTTGCGTGCAAAAAGGATGCATCCGCATCGAAATGTATGGAATTGACACAGAAACATCGAGTTTGCATGCAGGAACGCGTAACAATCGATTTCATGGAAGCGACGACGATTGTACGTGTACAAGTTACTTTATGTTCCAGAATGAAGATACGAATGCGAAAACGAGACATCTGCATCGAAACGTATGGAATTGACGCAGGAACGCGTTACAATCGAGTTCATGCATGCGTCGACGAATGTTCGTGTACAAGTTATTTTATGTTCCAGAATGAAGATCTGCGTGCAAAAAGGATGCATCCGCATCGAAATGTATGGAATTGACACAGAAACATCGAATTCTCATGTAGGAACGCGTAACAATCGATTTCATGGAAGCGACGACGATTGTACGTGTACAAGTTACTTTCTGTTCCAGAATGAAGATTTGCGTGCAAAAAGGATGCATCCGCATCGGAATGTATGGAATTGACACAGAAACATCGAGTTTGCATGCAGGAACGCGTCACAATCGATTTCATGGAAGCGACGACGATTGTACGTGTAGAAGTAATTTTCTGTTCTGGAATGATCATTCGCAAGCAAAATCGTTGCATCCTCATCGAAACGTATGGAATTCACACAGAACCATCGAGTTTGCATGCAGGAACGCGTCACAATCGATTTCACGGAAGTGACGACGATTGTACGTGTACAAGTTACTTTATGTTCCAGAATGAAGATACGAATGCGAAAACGAGACATCTGCATCGAAACGTATGGAATTGACGCAGGAACGCGTTACAATCGAGTTCATGCAAGCCTCGACGAATGTTCGTGTACAAGTTCTTTTCTCTTCCAGAATGAAGATTCGCGTGCAGAAACGATACATCCGCATCGAAATGTATGGAATTGACGCAAAAACATCGAATTCTCATGCAGGAACGCGTAACAATAGATTTCATGGAAGCGACGACGATTGTACGTGTACAAGTTACTTTATGTTCCAGAATGAAGATCTGCGTGCAAAAAGGATGCATCCGCTTCGAAATGTATGGAATTGACACAGAAACATCGAGTTTGCATGCAGGAACGCGTCACAATCGATTTCATGAGAGCGACGACTATTGCTCGTGTACAAGTTATTTTCTGTTACACAATGAAGATTCGAATGCGAAACCGAGGCATCTGCGTCGAAACGTATGGAATTGACGTAGAAACGCGTTACAATCGAGTTCATGCAAGCGTCGACGAATGTTCGTGTACAAGTTCTTTTCTCTTCCAGAATGAAGATTCGCGTGCAGAAACGATACATCCGCATCGAAATGTATGGAATTGACGCAAAAACATCGAATTCTCATGTAGGAACGCGTAACAATCGATTTCATGGAAGCGACGACGATTGTACGTGTACAAGTTACTTTCTGTTCCAGAATGAAGATTTGCGTGCAAAAAGGATGCATCCGCATCGAAATGTATGGAATTGACACAGAAACATCGAGTTTGCATGCAGGAACGCGTAACAATCGATTTCATGGAAGCGACGACGATTGTACGTGTACAAGTTACTTTATGTTCCAGAATGAAGATACGAATGCGAAAACGAGACATCTGCATCGAAACGTATGGAATTGACGCAGGAACGCGTTACAATCGAGTTCATGCAAGCGTCGACGAATGTTCGTGTACAAGTTATTTTATGTTCCAGAATGAAGATCTGCGTGCAAAAAGGATGCTTCCGCATCGAAATGTATGGAATTGACACAGAAACATCGAGTTTGCATGCAGGAACGCGTTACAATCGATTTCATGCAAGCGACGACGAATGTACGTGTAGAAGTAATTTTCTGTTCTGGAATGATCATTCGCAAGCAAAATCGTTGCATCCTCATCGGAACGTATGGAATACACACAGAACCATCGAGTTTGCATGCAGGAACGCGTCACAATCGATTTCACGGAAGTGACGACGATTGTACGTGTACAAGTTACTTTATGTTCCAGAATGAAGATACGAATGCGAAAACGAGACATCTGCATCGAAACGTATGGAATTGACGCAGGAACGCGTTACAATCGAGTTCATGCAAGCGTCGACGAATGTTCGTGTACAAGTTCTTTTCTCTTCCAGAATGAAGATTCGCGTGCAGAAACGATACATCCGCATCGAAATGTATGGAATTGACGCAAAAACATCGAATTCTCATGCAGGAACGCGTAACAATCGATTTCATGGAAGCGACGACGATTGTACGTGTACAAGTTACTTTATGTTCCAGAATGAAGATCTGCGTGCAAAAAGGATGCATCCGCATCGAAATGTATGGAATTGAGACAGAAACATCGAGTTTGCATGCAGGAACGCGTCACAATCGATTTCATGAGAGCGACGACTATTGTTCGTGTACAAGTTATTTTCTGTTACACAACGAAGATTCGAATGCGAAAACGAGGCATCTGCATCGAAACGTATGGAATTGACGTAGATACGCGTTACAATCGAGTTCATGCAAGCGTCGACGAATGTTCGTGTACAAGTTCTTTTCTCTTCCAGAATGAAGATTCGCGTGCAGAAACGATACATCCGCATCGAAATGTATGGAATTGACGCAAAAACATCGAATTCTCATGTAGGAACGCGTAACAATCGATTTCATGGAAGCGACGACGATTGTACGTGTACAAGTTACTTTCTGTTCCAGAATGAAGATTTGCGTGCAAAAAGGATGCAGCCGCATCGAAATGTATGGAATTGACACAGAAACATCGAGTTTGCATGCAGGAACGCGTAACAATCGATTTCATGGAAGCGACGACGATTGTACGTGTACAAGTTATTTTATGTTCCAGAATGAAGATACGAATGCGAAAACGAGACATCTGCATCGAAACGTATGGAATTGACGCAGGAACGCGTTACAATCGAGTTCATGCAAGCGTCGACGAATGTTCGTGTACAAGTTATTTTATGTTCCAGAATGAAGATCTGCGTGCAAAAAGGATGCATCCGCATCGAAATGTATGGAATTGACACAGAAACATCGAGTTTGCATGCAGGAACGCGTTACAATCGATTTCATGCAAGCGACGACGAATGTACGTGTAGAAGTAATTTTCTGTTCTGGAATGATCATTCGCAAGCAAAATCGTTGCATCCTCATCGAAACGTATGGAATTCACACAGAACCATCGAGTTTGCATGCAGGAACGCGTCACAATCGATTTCACGGAAGTGACGACGATTGTACGTGTACAAGTTACTTTATGTTCCAGAATGAAGATACGAATGCGAAAACGAGACATCTGCATCGAAACGTATGGAATTGACGCAGGAACGCGTTACAATCGAGTTCATGCAAGCGTCGACGAATGTTCGTGTACAAGTTCTTTTCTCTTCCAGAATGAAGATTAGCGTGCAGAAACGATACATCCGCATCGAAATGTATGGAATTGACGCAAAAACATCGAATTCTCATGCAGGAACGCGTAACAATCGATTTCATGGAAGCGACGACGATTGTACGTGTACAAGTTACTTTATGTTCCAGAATGAAGATCTGCGTGCAAAAAGAATGCATCCGCATCGAAATGTATGGAATTGACACAGAAACATCGAGTTTGCATGCAGGAACGCGTCACAATCGATTTCATGAGAGCGACGACTATTGTTCGTGTACAAGTTATTTTCTGTTACACAATGAAGATTCGAATGCGAAACCGAGGCATCTGCGTCGAAACGTATGGAATTGACGTAGAAACGCGTTACAATCGAGTTCATGCAAGCGTCGACGAATGTTCGTGTACGAGTTCTTTTCTCTTCCAGAATGAAGATTCGCGTGCAGAAACGATACATCCGCATCGAAATGTATGGAATTGACGCAAAAACATCGAATTCTCATGCAGGAACGCGTAACAATCGATTTCATGGAAGCGACGACGATTGTACGTGTACAAGTTACTTTATGTTCCAGAATGAAGATTCGAATGCGAAAACGAGGCATCTGCATGGAAATGTATGGAATTGACGTAGATACGCGTTACAATCGAGTTCATGCAAGCGTCGACGAATGTTCGTGTACAAGTTCTTTACTCTTCCAGAATGAAGATTCGCGTGCAGAAACGATACATCCGCATCGAAATGTATGGAATTGACGCAAAAACATCGAATTCTCATGTAGGAACGCGTAACAATCGATTTCATGGAAGCGACGACGATTGTACGTGTACAAGTTACTTTCTGTTCCAGAATGAAGATTTGCGTGCAAAAAGGATGCATCCGCATCGAAATGTATGGAATTGACACAGAAACATCGAGTTTGCATGCAGGAACGCGTAACAATCGATTTCATGGAAGCGACGACGATTGTACGTGTACAAGTTACTTTCTGTTCCAGAATGAAGATTTGCGTGCAAAAAGGATGCATCCGCATCGAAATGTATGGAATTGACACAGAAACATCGAGTTTGCATGCAGGAACGCGTTACAATCGATTTCATGCAAGCGACGACGAATGTACGTGTAGAAGTAATTTTCTGTTCTGGAATGATCATTCGCAAGCAAAATCGTTGCATCCTCATCGAAACGTATGGAATTCACACAGAACCATCGAGTTTGCATGCAGGAACGCGTCACAATCGATTTCACGGAAGTGACGACGATTGTACGTGTACAAGTTACTTTATGTTCCAGAATGAAGATACGAATGCGAAAACGAGACATCTGCATCGAAACGTATGGAATTGACGCAGGAACGCGTTACAATCGAGTTCATGCAAGCGTCGACGAATGTTCGTGTACAAGTTCTTTTCTGTTCGAGAATGATGATTCGCGTGCAGAAACGATACATCCGCATCGAAATGTATGGAATTGACGCAAAAACATCGAATTCTCATGCAGGAACGCGTAACAATCGATTTCATGGAAGCGACGACGATTGTACGTGTACAAGTTACTTTATGTTCCAGAATGAAGATCTGCGTGCAAAAAGGATGCATCCGCATCGAAATGTATGGAATTGACACAGAAACATCGAGTTTGCATGCAGGAACGCGTCACAATCGATTTCATGAGAGCGACGACTATTGTTCGTGTACAAGTTATTTTCTGTTACACAATGAAGATTCGAATGCGAAACCGAGGCATCTGCGTCGAAACGTATAGAATTAACGTAGAAACGCGTTACAATCGAGTTCATGCAAGCGTCGACGAATGTTCGTGTACAAGTTCTTTTCTGTTCGAGAATGATGATTCGCGTGCAGAAACGATACATCCGCATCGAAATGTATGGAATTGACGCAAAAACATCGAATTCTCATGCAGGAACGCGTAACAATCGATTTCATGGAAGCGACGACGATTGTACGTGTACAAGTTACTTTATGTTCCAGAATGAAGATCTGCGTGCAAAAAGGATGCATCCGCATCGAAATGTATGGAATTGACACAGAAACATCGAGTTTGCATGCAGGAACGCGTCACAATCGATTTCATGAGAGCGACGACTATTGTTCGTGTACAAGTTATTTTCTGTTACACAATGAAGATTCGAATGCGAAACCGAGGCATCTGCGTCGAAACGTATGGAATTAACGTAGAAACGCGTTACAATCGAGTTCATGCAAGCGTCGACGAATGTTCGTGTACAAGTTCTTTTCTCTTCCAGAATGAAGATTCGCGTGCAGAAACGATACATCCGCATCGAAATGTATGGAATTGACGCAAAAACATCGAATTCTCATGCAGGAACGCGTAACAATCGATTTCATGGAAGCGACGACGATTGTACGTGTACAAGTTACTTTATGTTCCAGAATGAAGATTCGAATGCGATAACGAGGCATCTGCATGGAAATGTATGGAATTGACACAGAAACATCGAGTTTGCATGCAGGAACGCGTCACAATCGATTTCATGAGAGCGACGACTATTGTTCGTGTACAAGTTATTTTCTGTTACACAACGAAGATTCGAATGCGAAAACGAGGCATCTGCATCGAAACGTATGGAATTGACGTAGATACGCGTTACAATCGAGTTCATGCAAGCGTCGACGAATGTTCGTGTACAAGTTCTTTTCTCTTCCAGAATGAAGATTCGCGTGCAGAAACGATACATCCGCATCGAAATGTATGGAATTGACGCAAAAACATCGAATTCTCATGTAGGAACGCGTAACAATCGATTTCATGGAAGCGACGACGATTGTACGTGTACAAGTTACTTTCTGTTCCAGAATGAAGATTTGCGTGCAAAAAGGATGCATCCGTATCGGAATGTATGGAATTGACACAGAAACATCGAGTTTGCATGCAGGAACGCGTCACAATCGATTTCATGGAAGCGACGACGATTGTACGTGTACAAGTTACTTTCTGTTCCAGAATGAAGATTTGCGTGCAAAAAGGATGCATCCGCATCGAAATGTATGGAATTGACGCAGCAACATCGAGTTTGCATGCAGGAACGCGTCACAATCGATTTCATGGAAGCGACGACGATTGTACGTGTACAAGTTACTTTCTGTTCCAGAAGGAAGATTCGAATACGAAAACGAGGCATCTGCATCGAAACGTATGGAATTGACGTAGAAACGCGTTACAATCGAGTTCATGCAAGCGTCGACGAATGTTCGTGTACAAGTTATTTTATGTTCCAGAATGAAGATCTGCGTGCAAAAAGGATGCATCCGCATCGAAATGTATGGAATTGACACAGAAACATCGAGTTTGCATGCAGGAACGCGTTACAATCGATTTCATGCAAGCGACGACGAATGTACGTGTAGAAGTAATTTTCTGTTCTGGAATGATCATTCGCAAGCAAAATCGTTGCATCCTCATCGAAACGTATGGAATTCACACAGAACCATCGAGTTTGCATGCAGGAACGCGTCACAATCGATTTCACGGAAGTGACGACGATTGTACGTCTACAAGTTACTTTATGTTCCAGAATGAAGATACGAATGCGAAAACGAGACATCTGCATCGAAACGTATGGAATTGACGCAGGAACGCGTTACAATCGAGTTCATGCAAGCGTCGACGAATGTTCGTGTACAAGTTCTTTTCTCTTCCAGAATGAAGATTCGCGTGCAGAAACGATACATCCGCATCGAAATGTATGGAATTGACGCAAAAACATCGAATTCTCATGTAGGAACGCGTAACAATCGATTTCATGGAAGCGACGACGATTGTACGTGTACAAGTTACTTTCTGTTCCAGAATGAAGATTTGCGTGCAAAAAGGATGCATCCGTATCGGAATGTATGGAATTGACACAGAAACATCGAGTTTGCATGCAGGAACGCGTCACAATCGATTTCATGGAAGCGACGACGATTGTACGTGTACAAGTTACTTTCTGTTCCAGAATGAAGATTTGCGTGCAAAAAGGATGCATCCGCATCGAAATGTATGGAATTGACACAGAAACATCGAGTTTGCATGCAGGAACGCGTCACAATCGATTTCATGGAAGCGACGACGATTGTACGTGTACAAGTTACTTTCTGTTCCAGAAGGAAGATTCGAATACGAAAACGAGGCATCTGCATCGAAATGTATGGAATTGACGCAAAAACATCGAATTCTCATGCAGGAACGCGTAACAATCGTGTTCATGCAAGCAACGACGAATGTTCGTGTACAAGTTCTTTTCTCTTCCAGAATGAAGATTCGCGTGCAGAAACGATACATCCGTATCGAAATGTATGGAATTGACGCAAAAACATCGAATTCTCATGCAGGAACGCGTAACAATCGATTTCATGGAAGCGACGACGATTGTACGTGTACAAGTTACTTTCTGTTCCAGAATGAAGATTCGCGTGCAGAAACGATACATCCGCATCGAAATGTATGGAATTGACGCAAAAACATCGAATTCTCATGCAGGAACGCGTAACAATCGATTTCATGGAAGCGACGACGATTGTACGTGTACAAGTTACTTTATGTTCCAGAATGAAGATACGAATGCGAAAACGAGACATCTGCATCGAAACGTATGGAATTGACGCAGGAACGCGTTACAATCGAGTTCATGCAAGCGACGACGAATGTTCGTGTACAAGTTCTTTTCTGTTCGAGAATGATGTATCGCGTGCAAAAACGACGCATCTCCATCGAACAGTACGGAATTGACACAGGAACATCTAATTAGCATGCAGGAACGCGTTACAATCGATTTCACGCAAGCGACGACTATTGTTCGTGTACAAGTTATTTTCTGTTACACAATGAAGATTCGAATGCGAAACCGAGGCATCTGCGTCGAAACGTATGGAATTGACGTAGAAACGCGTTACAATCGAGTTCATGCAAGCGTCGACGAATGTTCGTGTACAAGTTCTTTTCTCTTCCAAAATGGAGATTCGCGTGCAGAAACGATACATCCGCATTGAAATGTATGGAATTGACGCAAAAACATCGAATTCTCATGCAGGAGCGCGTAACAATCGATTTCATGGAAGCGACGACGATTGTACGTGTACAAGTTACTTTATGTTCCAGAATGAAGATCTGCGTGCAAAAAGGATGCATCCGCATCGAAATGTATGGAATTGACACAGAAACATCGAGTTTGCATGCAGGAACGCGTCACAATCGATTTCATGAGAGCGACGACTATTGTTCGTGTACAAGTTATTTTCTGTTACACAATGAAGATTCGGATGCGAAACCGAGGCATCTGCGTCGAAACGTATGGAATTGACGTAGAAACGCGTTACAATCTGGTTCATGCAAGCGTCGACGAATGTTCGTGTACAAGTTCTTTTCTGTTCGAGAATGATGATTCGCGTGCAAAAACGACGCATCTCCATCGAAAAGTACGGAATTGACACAGAAAAATCTAATTAGCATGCAGGAACGCGTTACAATCGATTTCACGCAAGCGACGACGACTGTTCGTGTACAAGTTATTTTATTTTCCAGAATGAAGATCTGCGTGCAAAAAGGATGCATCCGCATCGAAATGTATGGAATTGACACAGAAACATCGAGTTTGCATGCAGGAACGCGTCACAATCGATTTCATGGAAGCGACGACGATTGTACGTGTACAAGTTACTTTCTGTTCCAGAAGGAAGATTCGAATACGAAAACGAGGCATCTGCATCGAAACGTATGGAATTGACGTAGAAACGCGTTACAATCGAGTTCATGCAAGCGTCGACGAATGTTCGTGTACAAGTTATTTTATGTTCCAGAATGAAGATCTGCGTGCAAAAAGGATGCATCCGCATCGAAATGTATGGAATTGACACAGAAACATCGAGTTTGCATGCAGGAACGCGTTACAATCGATTTCATGCAAGCGACGACGAATGTACGTGTAGAAGTAATTTTCTGTTCTGGAATGATCAATCGCAAGCAAAATCGTTGCATCCTCATCGAAACGTATGGAATTCACACAGAACCATCGAGTTTGCATGCAGGAACGCGTCACAATCGATTTCACGGAAGTGACGACGATTGTACGTGTACAAGTTACTTTATGTTCCAGAATGAAGATACGAATGCGAAAACGAGACATCTGCATCGAAACGTATGGAATTGACGCAGGAACGCGTTACAATCGAGTTCATGCAAGCGTCGACGAATGTTCGTGTACAAGTTCTTTTCTCTTCCAGAATGAAGATTCGCGTGCAGAAACGATACATCCGCATCGAAATGTATGGAATTGACGCAAAAACATCGAATTCTCATGCAGGAACGCGTAACAATCGATTTCATGGAAGCGACGACGATTGTACGTGTACAAGTTACTTTATGTTCCAGAATGAAGATTTGCGTGCAAAAAGGATGCATCCGCATCGAAATGTATGGAATTGACACAGAAACATCGAGTTTGCATGCAGGAACGCGTAACAATCGATTTCATGGAAGCGACGACGATTGTACGTGTACAAGTTACTTTCTGTTCCAGAAGGAAGATTCGAATACGAAAACGAGGCATCTGCATCGAAACGTATGGAATTGACGTAGAAACGCGTTACAATCGAGTTCATGCAAGCGTCGACGAATGTTCGTGTACAAGTTATTTTATGTTCCAGAATGAAGATCTGCGTGCAAAAAGGATGCATCCGCATCGAAATGTATGGAATTGACACAGAAACATCGAGTTTGCATGCAGGAACGCGTTACAATCGATTTCATGCAAGCGACGACGAATGTACGTGTAGAAGTAATTTTCTGTTCTGGAATGATCATTCGCAAGCAAAATCGTTGCATCCTCATCGAAACGTATGGAATTCACACAGAACCATCGAGTTTGCATGCAGGAACGCGTCACAATCGATTTCACGGAAGTGACGACGATTGTACGTGTACAAGTTACTTTATGTTCCAGAATGAAGATACGAATGCGAAAACGAGACATCTGCATCGAAACGTATGGGATTGACGCAGGAACGCGTTACAATCGAGTTCATGCAAGCGTCGACGAATGTTCGTGTACAAGTTCTTTTCTCTTCCAGAATGAAGATTCGCGTGCAGAAACGATACATCCGCATCGAAATGTATGGAATTGACGCAAAAACATCGAATTCTCATGCAGGAACGCGTAACAATCGATTTCATGGAAGCGACGACGATTGTACGTGTACAAGTTACTTTATGTTCCAGAATGAAGATCTGCGTGCAAAAAGGATGCATCCGCATCGAAATGTATGGAATTGACACAGAAACATCGAGTTTGCATGCAGGAACGCGTCACAATCGATTTCATGAGAGCGACGACTATTGTTCGTGTACAAGTTATTTTCTGTTACACAACGAAGATTCGAATGCGAAAACGAGGCATCTGCATCGAAACGTATGGAATTGACGTAGATACGCGTTACAATCGAGTTCATGCAAGCGTCGACGAATGTTCGTGTACAAGTTCTTTTCTCTTCCAGAATGAAGATTCGCGTGCAGAAACGATACATCCGCATCGAAATGTATGGAATTGACGCAAAAACATCGAATTCTCATGTAGGAACGCGTCACAATCGATTTCATGGAAGCGACGACGATTGTACGTGTACAAGTTACTTTCTGTTCCAGAATGAAGATTCGCGTGCAGAAACGATACATCCGCATCGAAATGTATGGAATTGACGGAAAAACATCGAATTCTCATGTAGGAACGCGTTACAATCGAGTTCATGCAAGCGTCGACGAATGTTCGTGTACGAGTTATTTTATGTTCCAGAATGAAGATCTGCGTGCAAAATGGATGCATCCGCATCGAAATGTATGGAATTGACACAGAAACATCGAGTTTGCATGCAGAAACGCGTCACAATCGATTTCATGGAAGTGACAATGATTGTACGTGTACAAGTTACTTTGTGTTCCAGAATGAAGTTTCGAATACGAAAACGAGGCATCTGCATCGAAATGTATGGAATTGACGCAAAAACATCGAATTCTCATGCAGGAACGCGTAACAATCGAGTTCATGCAAGCGACGACGAATGTTCGTGTACAAGTTCTTTTCTGTTCGAGAATGATGATTCGCGTGCAAAAACGACGCATCTCCATCGAAACGTATGGAATTGACGTAGAAACGCGTTACAATCGAGTTCATGCAAGCGTCGACGAATGTTCGTGTACAAGTTATTTTATGTTCCAGAATGAAGATCTGCGTGCAAAAACGACGTATCTCCATCGAAAAGTACGGAATTGACACAGAAAAATCTAATTAGCATGCAGGAACGCGTTACAATCGATTTCACGCAAGCGACGACGAATGTTCGTGTACAAGTTCTTTTCTCTTCCAGAATGAAGATTCGCGTGCAGAAACGATACATCCGCATCGAAATGTATGGAATTGACGCAAAAACATCGAATTCTCATGCAGGAACGCGTAACAATCGATTTCATGGAAGCGACGACGATTGTACGTGTACAAGTTACTTTATGTTCCAGAATGAAGATACGAATGCGAAAACGAGACATCTGCATCGAAACGTATGGAATTGACGCAGGATCGCGTTACAATCGAGTTCATGCAAGCGTCGACGAATGTTCGTGTACAAGTTCTTTTCTCTTCCAGAATGAAGATTCGCGTGCAGAAACGATACATCCGCATCGAAATGTATGGAATTGACGCAAAAACATCGAATTCTCATGCAGGAACGCGTAACAATCGATTTCATGGAAGCGACGACGATTGTACGTGTACAAGTTACTTTATGTTCCAGAATGAAGATCTGCGTGCAAAAAGGATGCATCCGCATCGAAATGTATGGAATTGACACAGAAACATCGAGTTTGCATGCAGGAACGCGTCACAATCGATTTCATGAGTGCGACGACTATTGTTCGTGTACAAGTTATTTTCTGTTACACAATGAAGATTCGAATGCGAAACCGAGGCATCTGCGTCGAAACGTATGGAATTGACGTAGAAACGCGTTACAATCGAGTTCATGCAAGCGTCGACGAATGTTCGTGTACAAGTTCTTTTCTCTTCCAGAATGAAGATTCGCGTGCAGAAACGATACATCCGCATCGAAATGTATGGAATTGACACAGAAACATCGAGTTTGCATGCAGGAACGCGTCACAATCGATTTCATGGAAGCGACGACGATTGTACGTGTACAAGTTACTTTCTGTTCCAGAAGGAAGATTCGAATACGAAAACGAGGCATCTGCATCGAAACGTATGGAATTGACGCAGAAACGCGTTACAATCGAGTTCATGCAAGCGTCGACGAATGTTCGTGTACAAGTTATTTTATGTTCCAGAATGAAGATCTGCGTGCAAAAAGGATGCATCCGCATCGAAATGTATGGAATTGACACAGAAACATCGAGTTTGCATGCAGGAACGCGTTACAATCGATTTCATGCAAGCGACGACGAATGTACGTGTTGAAGTAATTTTCTGTTCTGGAATGAAGATTTGCGTGCAAAAAGGATGCATCCGCATCGAAATGTATGGAATTGACACAGAAACATCGAGTTTGCATGCAGGAACGCGTCACAATCGATTTCATGGAAGTGACGACGATTGTACGTGTACAAGTTACTTTCTGTTCCAGAATGAAGATTCGAATACGAAAACGAGGCATCTGCATCGAAATGTATGGAATTGACGCAAAAACATCGAATTCTCATGCAGGAACGCGTAACAATCGTGTTCATGCAAGCAACGACGAATGTTCGTGTACAAGTTCTTTTCTGTTCGAGAATGAAGATCTGCGTGCAAAAAGGATGCATCCGCATGGAAATGTATGGAATTGACACAGAAACATCGAGTTTGCATGCAGGAACGCGTCACAATCGATTTCATGAGAGCGACGACTATTGTACGTGTACAAGTTACTTTATGTTCCAGAATGAAGATACGAATGCGAAAACGAGACATCTGCATCGAAACGTATGGAATTGACGCAGGAACGCGTTACAATCTAGTTCATGCAAGCGTCGACGAATGTTCGTGTACAAGTTCTTTTCTCTTCCAGAATGAAGATTCGCGTGCAGAAACGATACATCCGCATCGAAATGTATGGAATTGACACAGAAACATCGAGTTTGCATGCAGGAACGCGTCACAATCGATTTCATGGAAGCGACGACGATTGTACGTGTACAAGTTACTTTCTGTTCCAGAAGGAAGATTCGAATACGAAAACGAGGCATCTGCATCGAAACGTATGGAATTGACGCAGAAACGCGTTACAATCGAGTTCATGCAAGCGTCGACGAATGTTCGTGTACAAGTTATTTTATGTTCCAGAATGAAGATCTGCGTGCAAAAAGGATGCATCCGCATCGAAATGTATGGAATTGACACAGAAACATCGAGTTTGCATGCAGGAACGCGTTACAATCGATTTCATGCAAGCGACGACGAATGTACGTGTTGAAGTAATTTTCTGTTCTGGAATGAAGATTTGCGTGCAAAAAGGATGCATCCGCATCGAAATGTATGGAATTGACACAGAAACATCGAGTTTGCATGCAGGAACGCGTCACAATCGATTTCATGGAAGTGACGACGATTGTACGTGTACAAGTTACTTTCTGTTCCAGAATGAAGATTCGAATACGAAAACGAGGCATCTGCATCGAAATGTATGGAATTGACGCAAAAACATCGAATTCTCATGCAGGAACGCGTAACAATCGTGTTCATGCAAGCAACGACGAATGTTCGTGTACAAGTTCTTTTCTGTTCGAGAATGAAGATCTGCGTGCAAAAAGGATGCATCCGCATGGAAATGTATGGAATTGACACAGAAACATCGAGTTTGCATGCAGGAACGCGTCACAATCGATTTCATGAGAGCGACGACTATTGTACGTGTACAAGTTACTTTATGTTCCAGAATGAAGATACGAATGCGAAAACGAGACATCTGCATCGAAACGTATGGAATTGACGCAGGAACGCGTTACAATCGAGTTCATGCAAGCGTCGACGAATGTTCGTGTACAAGTTCTTTTCTCTTCCAGAATGAAGATTCGCGTGCAGAAACGATACATCCGTATCGAAATGTATGGAATTGACGCAAAAACATCGAATTCTCATGCAGGAACGCGTAACAATCGATTTCATGGAAGCGACGACGATTGTACGTGTACAAGTTACTTTCTGTTCCAGAATGAAGATTCGCGTGCAGAAACGATACATCCGCATCGAAATGTATGGAATTGACGCAAAAACATCGAATTCTCATGCAGGAACGCGTAACAATCGATTTCATGGAAGCGACGACGATTGTACGTGTACAAGTTACTTTATGTTCCAGAATGAAGATACGAATGCGAAAACGAGACATCTGCATCGAAACGTATGGAATTGACGCAGGAACGCGTTACAATCGAGTTCATGCAAGCGACGACGAATGTTCGTGTACAAGTTCTTTTCTGTTCGAGAATGATGATTCGCGTGCAAAAACGACGCATCTCCATCGAACAGTACGGAATTGACACAGGAACATCTAATTAGCATGCAGGAACGCGTTACAATCGATTTCACACAAGCGACGACGACTGTTCGTGTACAAGTTATTTTATTTTCCAGAATGAAGATCTGCGTGCAAAAAGGATGCATCCGCATCGAAATGTATGGAATTGACACAGAAACATCGAGTTTGCATGCAGGAACGCGTCACAATCGATTTCATGAGAGCGACGACTATTGTTCGTGTACAAGTTATTTTCTGTTACACAATGAAGATTCGGATGCGAAACCGAGGCATCTGCGTCGAAACGTATGGAATTGACGTAGAAACGCGTTACAATCGAGTTCATGCAAGCGTCGACGAATGTTCGTGTACAAGTTCTTTTCTCTTCCAGAATGAAGATTCGCGTGCAGAAACGATACATCCGCATCGAAATGTATGGAATTGACACAGAAAAATCTAATTAGCATGCAGGAACGCGTTACAATCGATTTCACGCAAGCGACGACGATTGTACGTGTACAAGTTATTTTATTTTCCAGAATGAAGATTCGCGTGCAAAAAGGATGCATCCGCATCGAAATGTATGGAATTGACACAGAAACATCGAGTTTGCATGCAGGAACGCGTCACAATCGATTTCATGAGAGCGACGACTATTGTTCGTGTACAAGTTATTTTCTGTTACACAATGAAGATTCGAATGCGAAACCGAGGCATCTGCGTCGAAACGTATGGAATTGACGTAGAAACGCGTTACAATCAAGGTCATGCAAGCGTCGACGAATGTTCGTGTACAAGTTATTTTATGTTCCAGAATGAAGATCTGCGTGCAAAAAGGATGCATCCGCATCGAAATGTATGGAATAGACACAGAAACATCGAGTTTGCATGCAGGAACGCGTTACAATCGATTTCATGCAAGCGACGACGAATGTACGTGTTGAAGTGAATTTTCTGTTCTGGAATGATCATTCGCAAGCAAAATCGTTGCATCCTCATCGAAACGTATGGAATTCACAGAGAACCATCGAGTTTGCATGCAGGAACGCGTCACAATCGATTTCATGGAAGTGACGACGATTGTACGTGTACAAGTTACTTTCTGTTCCAGAATGAAGATTCGAATACGAAAACGAGGCATCTGCATCGAAATGTATGGAATTGACGCAAAAACATCGAATTCTCATGCAGGAACGCGTAACAATCGAGTTCATGCAAGCGACGACGAATGTTCGTGTACAAGTTCTTTTCTGTTCGAGAATGATGATTCGCGTGCAAAAACGACGCATCTCCATCGAAAAGTAGGGAATTGACACAGAAAAATCTAATTAGCATGCAGGAACGCGTTACAATCGATTTCACGCAAGCGACGACGACTGTTCGTGTACAAGTTCTTTTCTCTTCCAGAATGAAGATTCGCGTGCAGAAACGATACATCCGCATCGAAATGTATGGAATTGACGCAAAAACATCGAATTCTCATGTAGGAACGCGTCACAATCGATTTCATGGAAGCGACGACGATTGTACGTGTACAAGTTACTTTCTGTTCCAGAATGAAGATTCGCGTGCAGAAACGATACATCCGCATCGAAATGTATGGAATTGACGGAAAAACATCGAATTCTCATGTAGGAACGCGTTACAATCGAGTTCATGCAAGCGTCGACGAATGTTCGTGTACGAGTTATTTTATGTTCCAGAATGAAGATCTGCGTGCAAAATGGATGCATCCGCATCGAAATGTATGGAATTGACACAGAAACATCGAGTTTGCATGCAGAAACGCGTCACAATCGATTTCATGGAAGTGACAATGATTGTACGTGTACAAGTTACTTTGTGTTCCAGAATGAAGTTTCGAATACGAAAACGAGGCATCTGCATCGAAATGTATGGAATTGACGCAAAAACATCGAATTCTCATGCAGGAACGCGTAACAATCGAGTTCATGCAAGCGACGACGAATGTTCGTGTACAAGTTCTTTTCTGTTCGAGAATGATGATTCGCGTGCAAAAACGACGCATCTCCATCGAAACGTATGGAATTGACGTAGAAACGCGTTACAATCGAGTTCATGCAAGCGTCGACGAATGTTCGTGTACAAGTTATTTTATGTTCCAGAATGAAGATCTGCGTGCAAAAACGACGTATCTCCATCGAAAAGTACGGAATTGACACAGAAAAATCTAATTAGCATGCAGGAACGCGTTACAATCGATTTCACGCAAGCGACGACGAATGTTCGTGTACAAGTTCTTTTCTCTTCCAGAATGAAGATTCGCGTGCAGAAACGATACATCCGCATCGAAATGTATCGAATTGACGCAAAAACATCGAATTCTCATGCAGGAACGCGTAACAATCGATTTCATGGAAGCGACGACGATTGTACGTGTACAAGTTACTTTATGTTCCAGAATGAAGATACGAATGCGAAAACGAGACATCTGCATCGAAACGTATGGAATTGACGCAGGATCGCGTTACAATCGAGTTCATGCAAGCGTCGACGAATGTTCGTGTACAAGTTCTTTTCTCTTCCAGAATGAAGATTCGCGTGCAGAAACGATACATCCGCATCGAAATGTATGGAATTGACGCAAAAACATCGAATTCTCATGCAGGAACGCGTAACAATCGATTTCATGGAAGCGACGACGATTGTACGTGTACAAGTTACTTTATGTTCCAGAATGAAGATCTGCGTGCAAAAAGGATGCATCCGCATCGAAATGTATGGAATTGACACAGAAACATCGAGTTTGCATGCAGGAACGCGTCACAATCGATTTCATGAGTGCGACGACTATTGTTCGTGTACAAGTTATTTTCTGTTACACAATGAAGATTCGAATGCGAAACCGAGGCATCTGCGTCGAAACGTATGGAATTGACGTAGAAACGCGTTACAATCGAGTTCATGCAAGCGTCGACGAATGTTCGTGTACAAGTTCTTTTCTCTTCCAGAATGAAGATTCGCGTGCAGAAACGATACATCCGCATCGAAATGTATGGAATTGACACAGAAACATCGAGTTTGCATGCAGGAACGCGTCACAATCGATTTCATGGAAGCGACGACGATTGTACGTGTACAAGTTACTTTCTGTTCCAGAAGGAAGATTCGAATACGAAAACGAGGCATCTGCATCGAAACGTATGGAATTGACGCAGAAACGCGTTACAATCGAGTTCATGCAAGCGTCGACGAATGTTCGTGTACAAGTTATTTTATGTTCCAGAATGAAGATCTGCGTGCAAAAAGGATGCATCCGCATCGAAATGTATGGAATTGACACAGAAACATCGAGTTTGCATGCAGGAACGCGTTACAATCGATTTCATGCAAGCGACGACGAATGTACGTGTTGAAGTAATTTTCTGTTCTGGAATGAAGATTTGCGTGCAAAAAGGATGCATCCGCATCGAAATGTATGGAATTGACACAGAAACATCGAGTTTGCATGCAGGAACGCGTCACAATCGATTTCATGGAAGTGACGACGATTGTACGTGTACAAGTTACTTTCTGTTCCAGAATGAAGATTCGAATACGAAAACGAGGCATCTGCATCGAAATGTATGGAATTGACGCAAAAACATCGAATTCTCATGCAGGAACGCGTAACAATCGTGTTCATGCAAGCAACGACGAATGTTCGTGTACAAGTTCTTTTCTGTTCGAGAATGAAGATCTGCGTGCAAAAAGGATGCATCCGCATGGAAATGTATGGAATTGACACAGAAACATCGAGTTTGCATGCAGGAACGCGTCACAATCGATTTCATGAGAGCGACGACTATTGTACGTGTACAAGTTACTTTATGTTCCAGAATGAAGATACGAATGCGAAAACGAGACATCTGCATCGAAACGTATGGAATTGACGCAGGAACGCGTTACAATCGAGTTCATGCAAGCGTCGACGAATGTTCGTGTACAAGTTCTTTTCTCTTCCAGAATGAAGATTCGCGTGCAGAAACGATACATCCGCATCGAAATGTATGGAATTGACACAGAAACATCGAGTTTGCATGCAGGAACGCGTCACAATCGATTTCATGGAAGCGACGACGATTGTACGTGTACAAGTTACTTTCTGTTCCAGAAGGAAGATTCGAATACGAAAACGAGGCATCTGCATCGAAACGTATGGAATTGACGCAGAAACGCGTTACAATCGAGTTCATGCAAGCGTCGACGAATGTTCGTGTACAAGTTATTTTATGTTCCAGAATGAAGATCTGCGTGCAAAAAGGATGCATCCGCATCGAAATGTATGGAATTGACACAGAAACATCGAGTTTGCATGCAGGAACGCGTTACAATCGATTTCATGCAAGCGACGACGAATGTACGTGTTGAAGTAATTTTCTGTTCTGGAATGAAGATTTGCGTGCAAAAAGGATGCATCCGCATCGAAATGTATGGAATTGACACAGAAACATCGAGTTTGCATGCAGGAACGCGTCACAATCGATTTCATGGAAGTGACGACGATTGTACGTGTACAAGTTACTTTCTGTTCCAGAATGAAGATTCGAATACGAAAACGAGGCATCTGCATCGAAATGTATGGAATTGACGCAAAAACATCGAATTCTCATGCAGGAACGCGTAACAATCGTGTTCATGCAAGCAACGACGAATGTTCGTGTACAAGTTCTTTTCTGTTCGAGAATGAAGATCTGCGTGCAAAAAGGATGCATCCGCATGGAAATGTATGGAATTGACACAGAAACATCGAGTTTGCATGCAGGAACGCGTCACAATCGATTTCATGAGAGCGACGACTATTGTACGTGTACAAGTTACTTTATGTTCCAGAATGAAGATACGAATGCGAAAACGAGACATCTGCATCGAAACGTATGGAATTGACGCAGGAACGCGTTACAATCGAGTTCATGCAAGCGTCGACGAATGTTCGTGTACAAGTTCTTTTCTCTTCCAGAATGAAGATTCGCGTGCAGAAACGATACATCCGTATCGAAATGTATGGAATTGACGCAAAAACATCGAATTCTCATGCAGGAACGCGTAACAATCGATTTCATGGAAGCGACGACGATTGTACGTGTACAAGTTACTTTCTGTTCCAGAATGAAGATTCGCGTGCAGAAACGATACATCCGCATCGAAATGTATGGAATTGACGCAAAAACATCGAATTCTCATGCAGGAACGCGTAACAATCGATTTCATGGAAGCGACGACGATTGTACGTGTACAAGTTACTTTATGTTCCAGAATGAAGATACGAATGCGAAAACGAGACATCTGCATCGAAACGTATGGAATTGACGCAGGAACGCGTTACAATCGAGTTCATGCAAGCGACGACGAATGTTCGTGTACAAGTTCTTTTCTGTTCGAGAATGATGATTCGCGTGCAAAAACGACGCATCTCCATCGAACAGTACGGAATTGACACAGGAACATCTAATTAGCATGCAGGAACGCGTTACAATCGATTTCACACAAGCGACGACGACTGTTCGTGTACAAGTTATTTTATTTTCCAGAATGAAGATCTGCGTGCAAAAAGGATGCATCCGCATCGAAATGTATGGAATTGACACAGAAACATCGAGTTTGCATGCAGGAACGCGTCACAATCGATTTCATGAGAGCGACGACTATTGTTCGTGTACAAGTTATTTTCTGTTACACAATGAAGATTCGGATGCGAAACCGAGGCATCTGCGTCGAAACGTATGGAATTGACGTAGAAACGCGTTACAATCGAGTTCATGCAAGCGTCGACGAATGTTCGTGTACAAGTTCTTTTCTCTTCCAGAATGAAGATTCGCGTGCAGAAACGATACATCCGCATCGAAATGTATGGAATTGACACAGAAAAATCTAATTAGCATGCAGGAACGCGTTACAATCGATTTCACGCAAGCGACGACGATTGTACGTGTACAAGTTATTTTATTTTCCAGAATGAAGATTCGCGTGCAAAAAGGATGCATCCGCATCGAAATGTATGGAATTGACACAGAAACATCGAGTTTGCATGCAGGAACGCGTCACAATCGATTTCATGAGAGCGACGACTATTGTTCGTGTACAAGTTATTTTCTGTTACACAATGAAGATTCGAATGCGAAACCGAGGCATCTGCGTCGAAACGTATGGAATTGACGTAGAAACGCGTTACAATCAAGGTCATGCAAGCGTCGACGAATGTTCGTGTACAAGTTATTTTATGTTCCAGAATGAAGATCTGCGTGCAAAAAGGATGCATCCGCATCGAAATGTATGGAATAGACACAGAAACATCGAGTTTGCATGCAGGAACGCGTTACAATCGATTTCATGCAAGCGACGACGAATGTACGTGTTGAAGTGAATTTTCTGTTCTGGAATGATCATTCGCAAGCAAAATCGTTGCATCCTCATCGAAACGTATGGAATTCACAGAGAACCATCGAGTTTGCATGCAGGAACGCGTCACAATCGATTTCATGGAAGTGACGACGATTGTACGTGTACAAGTTACTTTCTGTTCCAGAATGAAGATTCGAATACGAAAACGAGGCATCTGCATCGAAATGTATGGAATTGACGCAAAAACATCGAATTCTCATGCAGGAACGCGTAACAATCGAGTTCATGCAAGCGACGACGAATGTTCGTGTACAAGTTCTTTTCTGTTCGAGAATGATGATTCGCGTGCAAAAACGACGCATCTCCATCGAAAAGTAGGGAATTGACACAGAAAAATCTAATTAGCATGCAGGAACGCGTTACAATCGATTTCACGCAAGCGACGACGACTGTTCGTGTACAAGTTATTTTATTTTCCAGAATGAAGATCTGCGTGCAAAAAGGATGCATCCGCATCGAAATGTATGGAATTGACACAGAAACATCGAGTTTGCATGCAGGAACGCGTCACAATCGATTTCATGAGAGCGACGACTATTGTACGTGTACAAGTTACTTTCTGTTCCAGAAGGAAGATTCGAATACGAAAACGAGGCATCTGCATCGAAACGTATGGAATTGACGCAGAAACGCGTTACAATCGAGTTCATGCAAGCGTCGACGAATGTTCGTGTACAAGTTATTTTATGTTCCAGAATGAAGATCTGCGTGCAAAAAGGATGCATCCGCATCGAAATGTATGGAATTGACACAGAAACATCGAGTTTGCATGCAGGAACGCGTTACAATCGATTTCATGCAAGCGACGACGAATGTACGTGTACAAGTTACTTTCTGTTCCAGAAGGAAGATTCGAATACGAAAACGAGGCATCTGCATCGAAACGTATGGAATTGACGCAGAAACGCGTTACAATCGAGTTCATGCAAGCGTCGACGAATGTTCGTGTACAAGTTATTTTATGTTCCAGAATGAAGATCTGCGTGCAAAAAGGATGCATCCGCATCGAAATGTATGGAATTGACACAGAAACATCGAGTTTGCATGCAGGAACGCGTTACAATCGATTTCATGCAAGCGACGACGAATGTACGTGTTGAAGTAATTTTCTGTTCTGGAATGAAGATTTGCGTGCAAAAAGGATGCATCCGCATCGAAATGTATGGAATTGACACAGAAACATCGAGTTTGCATGCAGGAACGCGTCACAATCGATTTCATGGAAGTGACGACGATTGTACGTGTACAAGTTACTTTCTGTTCCAGAATGAAGATTCGAATACGAAAACGAGGCATCTGCATCGAAATGTATGGAATTGACGCAAAAACATCGAATTCTCATGCAGGAACGCGTAACAATCGTGTTCATGCAAGCAACGACGAATGTTCGTGTACAAGTTCTTTTCTGTTCGAGAATGAAGATCTGCGTGCAAAAAGGATGCATCCGCATCGAAATGTATGGAATTGACACAGAAACATCGAGTTTGCATGCAGGAACGCGTCACAATCGATTTCATGAGAGCGACGACTATTGTTCGTGTACAAGTTATTTTCTGTTACACAATGAAGATTCGAATGCGAAACCGAGGCATCTGTGTAGAAACGTATGGAATTGACGTAGAAACGCGTTACAATCGAGTTCATGCAAGCGTCGACGAATGTTCGTGTACAAGTTATTTTATGTTCCAGAATGAAGATCTGCGTGTAAAAAGGATGCATCCGCATCGAAATGTATGGAATTGACACAGAAACATCGAGTTTGCATGCAGGAACGCGTTACAATCGATTTCATGCAAGCGACGACGAATGTACGTGTTGAAGTAATTTTCTGTTCTGGAATGATCATTCGCAAGCAAAATCGTTGCATCCTCATCGAAACGTATGGAATTCACAGAGAACCATCGAGTTTGCATGCAGGAACGCGTCACAATCGATTTCATGGAAGTGACGACGATTGTACGTGTACAAGTTACTTTCTGTTCCAGAATGAAGATTCGAATACGAAAACGAGGCATCTGCATCGAAATGTATGGAGTTGACGCAAAAATATCGAATTCTCATGCAGGAACGCGTAACAATCGAGTTCATGCAAGCGACGACGAATGTTCGTGTACAAGTTCTTTTCTGTTCGAGAATGATGATTCGCGTGCAAAAACGACGCATCTCCATCGAAAAGTACGGAATTGACACAGAAAAATCTAATTAGCATGCAGGAACGCGTTACAATCGATTTCACGCAAGCGACGACGACTGTTCGTGTACAAGTTATTTTATTTTCCAGAATGAAGATTCGCGTGCAGAAACGATACATCCGCATCGAAATGTATGGAATTGACACAGAAACATCGAGTTTGCATGCAGGAACGCGTCACAATCGATTTCATGAGAGCGACGACTATTGTTCGTGTACAAGTTATTTTCTGTTACACAATGAAGATTCGAATGCGAAACCGAGGCATCTGCGTCGAAACGTAGGGAATTGACGTAGAAACGCGTTACAATCGAGTTCATGCAAGCGTCGACGAATGTTCGTGTACAAGTTCTTTTCTCTTCCAGAATGAAGATTCGCGTGCAGAAACGATACATCCGCATCGAAATGTATCGAATTGACGCAAAAACATCGAATTCTCATGCAGGAACGCGTAACAATCGATTTCATGGAAGCGACGACGATTGTACGTGTACAAGTTACTTTCTGTTCCAGAAGGAAGATTCGAATACGAAAACGAGGCATCTGCATCGAAACGTATGGAATTGACGCAGAAACGCGTTACAATCGAGTTCATGCAAGCGTCGACGAATGTTCGTGTACAAGTTATTTTATGTTCCAGAATGAAGATCTGCGTGCAAAAAGGATGCATCCGCATCGAAATGTATGGAATTGACACAGAAACATCGAGTTTGCATGCAGGAACGCGTTACAATCGATTTCATGCAAGCGACGACGAATGTACGTGTTGAAGTAATTTTCTGTTCTGGAATGATGATTTGCGTGCAAAAAGGATGCATCCGCATCGAAATGTATGGAATTGACACAGAAACATCGAGTTTGCATGCAGGAACGCGTCACAATCGATTTCATGGAAGTGACGACGATTGTACGTGTACAAGTTACTTTCTGTTCCAGAATGAAGATTCGAATACGAAAACGAGGCATCTGCATCGAAATGTATGGAATTGACGCAAAAACATCGAATTCTCATGCAGGAACGCGTAACAATCGTGTTCATGCAAGCAACGACGAATGTTCGTGTACAAGTTCTTTTCTGTTCGAGAATGAAGATCTGCGTGCAAAAAGGATGCATCCGCATCGAAATGTATGGAATTGACACAGAAACATCGAGTTTGCATGCAGGAACGCGTCACAATCGATTTCATGGAAGTGACGACGATTGTACGTGTACAAGTTACTTTCTGTTCCAGAATGAAGATTCGAATACGAAAACGAGGCATCTGCATCGAAATGTATGGAATTGACGCAAAAACATCGAATTCTCATGCAGGAACGCGTAACAATCGTGTTCATGCAAGCAACGACGAATGTTCGTGTACAAGTTCTTTTCTGTTCGAGAATGAAGATCTGCGTGCAAAAAGGATGCTTCCGCATCGAAATGTATGGAATTGACACAGAAACATCGAGTTTGCATGCAGGAACGCGTCACAATCGATTTCATGAGAGCGACGACTATTGTTCGTGTACAAGTTATTTTCTGTTACACAATGAAGATACGAATGCGAAAACGAGACATCCGCATCGAAACGTATGGAATTGACGCAGGAACGCGTTACAATCGAGTTCATGCAAGCGTCGACGAATGTGCGTGTACAAGTTCTTTTCTCTTCCAGAATGAAGATTCGCCTGCAGAAACGATACATCCGCATCGAAATGTATGGAATTGACGCAAAATCATCGAATTCTCATGCAGGAACGCGTAACAATCGATTTCATGGAAGCGACGACGATTGTACGTGTACAAGTTACTTTATGTTCCAGAATTGGGATTCGAATGCGAAAACGAGGCATCTGCATGGAAATGTATGGAATTGACACAGAAACATCGAGTTTGCATGCAGGAACGCGTCACAATCGATTTCATGAGAGCGACGACTATTGTTCGTGTACAAGTTATTTTCTGTTACACAATGAAGATTCGAATGCGAAACCGAGGCATCTGTGTCGAAACGTATGGAATTGACGTAGAAACGCGTTACAATCGAGTTCATGCAAGCGTCGACGAATGTTCGTGTACAAGTTATTTTATGTTCCAGAATGAAGATCTGCGTGCAAAAAGGATGCATCCGCATCGAAATGTATGGAATTGACACAGAAACATCGAGTTTGCATGCAGGAACGCGTTACAATCGATTTCATGCAAGCGACGACGAATGTACGTGTTGAAGTAATTTTCTGTTCTGGAATGATCATTCGCAAGCAAAATCGTTGCATCCTCATCGAAACGTATGGAATTCACAGAGAACCATCGAGTTTGCATGCAGGAACGCGTCACAATCGATTTCATGGAAGTGACGACGATTGTACGTGTACAAGTTACTTTCTGTTCCAGAATGAAGATTCGAATACGAAAACGAGGCATCTGCATCGAAATGTATGGAGTTGACGCAAAAATATCGAATTCTCATGCAGGAACGCGTAACAATCGAGTTCATGCAAGCGACGACGAATGTTCGTGTACAAGTTCTTTTCTGTTCGAGAATGATGATTCGCGTGCAAAAACGACGCATCTCCATCGAAAAGTACGGAATTGACACAGAAAAATCTAATTAGCATGCAGGAACGCGTTACAATCGATTTCACGCAAGCGACGACGACTGTTCGTGTACAAGTTATTTTATTTTCCAGAATGAAGATTCGCGTGCAGAAACGATACATCCGCATCGAAATGTATGGAATTGACACAGAAACATCGAGTTTGCATGCAGGAACGCGTCACAATCGATTTCATGAGAGCGACGACTATTGTTCGTGTACAAGTTATTTTCTGTTACACAATGAAGATTCGAATGCGAAACCGAGGCATCTGCGTCGAAACGTATGGAATTGACGTAGAAACGCGTTACAATCGAGTTCATGCAAGCGTCGACGAATGTTCGTGTACAAGTTCTTGTCTCTTCCAGAATGAAGATTCGCGTGCAGAAACGATACATCCGCATCGAAATGTATGGAATTGACACAGAAACATCGAGTTTGCATGCAGGAACGCGTCACAATCGATTTCATGGAAGCGACGACGATTGTACGTGTACAAGTTACTTTCTGTTCCAGAAGGAAGATTCGAATACGAAAACGAGGCATCTGCATCGAAACGTATGGAATTGACGCAGAAACGCGTTACAATCGAGTTCATGCAAGCGTCGACGAATGTTCGTGTACAAGTTATTTTATGTTCCAGAATGAAGATCTGCGTGCAAAAAGGATGCATCCGCATCGAAATGTATGGAATTGACACAGAAACATCGAGTTTGCATGCAGGAACGCGTTACAATCGATTTCATGCAAGCGACGACGAATGTACGTGTTGAAGTAATTTTCTGTTCTGGAATGAAGATTTGCGTGCAAAAAGGATGCATCCGCATCGAAATGTATGGAATTGACACAGAAACATCGAGTTTGCATGCAGGAACGCGTCACAATCGATTTCATGGAAGTGACGACGATTGTACGTGTACAAGTTACTTTCTGTTCCAGAATGAAGATTCGAATACGAAAACGAGGCATCTGCATCGAAATGTATGGAATTGACGCAAAAACATCGAATTCTCATGCAGGAACGCGTAACAATCGTGTTCATGCAAGCAACGACGAATGTTCGTGTACAAGTTCTTTTCTGTTCGAGAATGAAGATCTGCGTGCAAAAAGGATGCATCCGCATCGAAATGTATGGAATTGACACAGAAACATCGAGTTTGCATGCAGGAACGCGTCACAATCGATTTCATGAGAGCGACGACTATTGTTCGTGTACAAGTTATTTTCTGTTACACAATGAAGATACGAATGCGAAAACGAGACATCTGCATCGAAACGTATGGAATTGACGCAGGAACGCGTTACAATCGAGTTCATGCAAGCGTCGACGAATGTGCGTGTACAAGTTCTTTTCTCTTCCAGAATGAAGATTCGCCTGCAGAAACGATACATCCGCATCGAAATGTATGGAATTGACGCAAAAACATCGAATTCTCATGCAGGAACGCGTAACAATCGATTTCATGGAAGCGACGACGATTGTACGTGTACAAGTTACTTTGTGTTCCCGAATTGGGATTCGAATGCGAAAACGAGGCATCTGCATGGAAATGTATGGAATTGACACAGAAACATCGAGTTTGCATGCAGGAACGCGTCACAATCGATTTCATGAGAGCGACGACTATTGTTCGTGTACAAGTTATTTTCTGTTACACAATGAAGATTCGAATGCGAAACCGAGGCATCTGTGTCGAAACGTATGGAATTGACGTAGAAACGCGTTACAATCGAGTTCATGCAAGCGTCGACGAATGTTCGTGTACAAGTTATTTTATGTTCCAGAATGAAGATCTGCGTGCAAAAAGGATGCATCCGCATCGAAATGTATGGAATTGACACAGAAACATCGAGTTTGCATGCAGGAACGCGTTACAATCGATTTCATGCAAGCGACGACGAATGTACGTGTTGAAGTAATTTTCTGTTCTGGAATGATCATTCGCAAGCAAAATCGTTGCATCCTCATCGAAACGTATGGAATTCACAGAGAACCATCGAGTTTGCATGCAGGAACGCGTCACAATCGATTTCATGGAAGTGACGACGATTGTACGTGTACAAGTTACTTTCTGTTCCAGAATGAAGATTCGAATACGAAAACGAGGCATCTGCATCGAAATGTATGGAATTGACGCAAAAACATCGAATTCTCATGCAGGAACGCGTAACAATCGAGTTCATGCAAGCGACGACGAATGTTCGTGTACAAGTTCTTTTCTGTTCGAGGATGATGATTCGCGTGCAAAAACGACGCATCTCCATCGAAAAGTACGGAATTGACACAGAAAAATCTAATTAGCATGCAGGAACGCGTTACAATCGATTTCACGCAAGCGACGACGATTGTACGTGTACAAGTTATTTTATTTTCCAGAATGAAGATTCGCGTGCAAAAAGGATGCATCCGCATCGAAATGTATGGAATTGACACAGAAACATCGAGTTTGCATGCAGGAACGCGTCACAATCGATTTCATGAGAGCGACGACTATTGTTCGTGTACAAGTTATTTTCTGTTACACAATGAAGATTCGAATGCGAAACCGAGGCATCTGCGTCGAAACGTATGGAATTGACGTAGAAACGCGTTACAATCAAGGTCATGCAAGCGTCGACGAATGTTCGTGTACAAGTTATTTTATGTTCCAGAATGAAGATCCGCGTGCAAAAAGGATGCATCCGCATCGAAATGTATGGAGTTGACACAGAAACAACGAGTTTGCAGGTAGGACCGTGTTTCAATCGATTTCATGCAAGCGACGACGAATGTTCGTGTACAAGTTATTTTCTGTTCGAGATTGTGCTTTCACGTGCAAAATCGCTGCATCCGCATCGAAACGTATGGAATTGACGCAGAATCATCGAATTTGCATGCAGGAACGCCTTACAATCGATTTCACGCAAGCGAAGACGAATGTTCGTGTACAAGTTATTTTATGTTCCAGAATGAAGATCCGCGTGCAAAAAGGATGCGTCCGCATCGAAATGTATGGAATTGACACAGAAACAACGAGTTTACAGGTAGGACCGCGTTACAATAGATTTCATGCAAGTGACGACGAATGTTCGTGTACAAGTTATTTTCTGTTCGAGATTGTGCTTTCACGTGCAAAATTGCTGCATCCGCTTCGAAACGTATGAAATTGACACAGAATCATCGGGTTTGCAGGTAGGACCGCGTTACAATCGATTTCATGCAAGCGACGACGAATGTTCGTGTACAAGTTATTTTCTGTTCCAGAATGAAGATCCGCGTGCAAAAAGGATGCATTCGCATCGAAATGTATGGAGTTGACACAGAAACAACGAGTTTGCAGGTAGGACCGTGTTTCAATCGATTTCATGCAAGCGACGACGAATGTTCGTGTACAAGTTATTTTCTGTTCGAGATTGTGCTTTCACGTGCAAAATCGCTGCATCCGCATCGAAACGTATGGAATTGACGCAGAATCATCGAATTTGCATGCAGGAACGCGTTACAATCGATTTCACGCAAGCGACGACGAATGTTCGCGTACAAGTTATTTTATGTTCCAGAATGAAGATCCGCGTGCAAAAAGGATGCATCCGCATCGAAACGTATGGAATTGACGCAGAAACGCGTTACAATCGAATTCATGCAAGCGACGACGAATGTACGTGGACAATTTATTTTCTGTTCCAGAATGATGATTCGAATGCGAAAACGAGGCATCTGCATCGAAACGTATGGAATTGACGCAGAAACGCGTTACAATGGAGTTCATGCAAGCGTCGACGAATGTTCGTGTACAAGTTATTTTCTGTTCGAGATTGTGCTTTCACGTGCAAAATCGCTGCATCCGCTTCGAAACGATGGAATTGACACAGAAACATCGGGTTTGCAGGTATTACCGCGTGACAATCGATTTCATGCAAACAACGACGAATGTTCGTGTACATGTTCTTTTCTGTGTCAGAATGAATATTCGCTTGCATAAACGATGCATCTGCATCGAAACGTATGGAATTGACACAGAAACAACGAGTTTGCAGGTAGGACCGCGTTACAATCGATTTCATGCAAGCGACGACGAATGTTCGTGTACAAGTTATTTTCTGTTCGAGATTGTGCTTTCACGTGCAAAATCGCTGCATCCGCATCGAAACGTATGGAATTGTCGCAGAATCATCGATTTTGCATGCAGGAACGCCTTACAATCGATTTCACGCAAGCGAAGACGAATGTTCGTGTACAAGTTATTTTATGTTCCAGAATGAAGATCCGCGTGCAAAAAGGATGCATCCGCATCGACATGTATGGAATTGACACAGAAACAACGAGTTTACAGGTAGGACCGCGTTACAATCGATTTCATGCAAGTGACGACGAATGTTCGTGTACAAGTTATTTTCTGTTCGAGATTGTGCTTTCACGTGCAAAATCGCTGCATCCGCTTCGAAACGATGGAATTGACACAAAAACATCGGGTTTGCAGGTATTACCGCGTGACAATCGATTTCATGCAAACGACGACGAATGTTCGTGTACAAGTTATTTTATGTTCCAGAATGAAGATCCGCGTGCAAAAAGGATGCATCCGCATCGACATGTATGGAATTGACACAGAAACAACGAGTTTACAGGTAGGACCGCGTTACAATCGATTTCATGCAAGTGACGACGAATGTTCGTGTACAAGTTATTTTATGTTCCAGAATGAAGATCCGCGTGCAAAAAGGATGCATCCGCATCGAAATGTATGGAGTTGACACAGAAACAACGAGTTTGCAGGTAGGACCGTGTTTCAATCGATTTCATGCAAGCGACGACGAATGTTCGTGTACAAGTTATTTTCTGTTCGAGATTGTGCTTTCACGTGCAAAATCGCTGCATCCGCATCGAAACGTATGGAATTGACGCAGAATCATCGAATTTGCATGCAGGAACGCCTTACAATCGATTTCACGCAAGCGAAGACGAATGTTCGTGTACAAGTTATTTTATGTTCCAGAATGAAGATCCGCGTGCAAAAAGGATGCGTCCGCATCGAAATGTATGTAATTGACACAGAAACAACGAGTTTACAGGTAGGACCGCGTTACAATAGATTTCATGCAAGTGACGACGAATGTTCGTGTACAAGTTATTTTCTGTTCGAGATTGTGCTTTCACGTGCAAAATTGCTGCATCCGCTTCGAAACGTATGGAATTGACACAGAATCATCGGGTTTGCAGGTAGGACCGCGTTACAATCGATTTCATGCAAGCGACGACGAATGTTCGTGTACAAGTTATTTTCTGTTCCAGAATGAAGATCCGCGTGCAAAAAGGATGCATCCGCATCGAAATGTATGGAGTTGACACAGAAACAACGAGTTTGCAGGTAGGACCGTGTTTCAATCGATTTCATGCAAGCGACGACGAATGTTCGTGTACAAGTTATTTTCTGTTCGAGATTGTGCTTTCACTTGCAAAATCGCTGCATCCGCATCGAAACGTATGGAATTGACGCAGAATCATCGAATTTGCATGCAGGAACGCCTTACAATCGATTTCACGCAAGCGAAGACGAATGTTCGTGTACAAGTTATTTTATGTTCCAGAATGAAGATCCGCGTGCAAAAAGGATGCGTCCGCATCGAAATGTATGGAATTGACACAGAAACAACGAGTTTACAGGTAGGACCGCGTTACAATCGATTTCATGCAAGTGACGACGAATGTTCGTGTACAAGTTATTTTCTGTTCGAGATTGTGCTTTCACGTGCAAAATCGCTGCATCCGCTTCGAAACGTATGGAATTGACACAGAAACATCGGGTTTGCAGGTATTACCGCGTTACTATCGATTTCATGCAAGCGACGACGAATGTTCGTGTACAAGTTATTTTCTGTTCGAGATTGTGCTTTCACGTGCAAAATCGCTGCATCCGCATCGAAACGTATGGAATTGACGCAGTATCATCGAATTTGCATGCAGGAACGCCTTACAATCGATTTCACGCAAGCGAAGACGAATGTTCGTGTACAAGTTATTTTCTGTGTCAGAATGAATATTCGCTTGCATAAACGATGCATCTGCATCGAAACGTATGGAATTGACACAGAAAAATCGGGTTTGCAGGTAGGACCGCGTTACAATCGATTTCATGCAAGCGACGACGATTGTACGTGTACAAGTTATTTTCTGTTCCAGAATGATGATTCGAATGCGAAAACGAGGCATCTGCATCGAAACGTATGGAATTGACGCAGAAACGCGTTACAATGGAGTTCATGCAAGCGTCGACGAATGTTCGTGTACAAGTTATTTTATGTTCCAGAATGAAGATCCGCGTGCAAAAAGGATGCGTCCGCATCTCAATGTATGGAGTTGACACAGAAACATCGGGTTTGCAGGTATTACCGCGTTACTATCGATTTCATGCAAGCGACGACGAATGTTCGTGTACAAGTTATTTTCTGTTCGAGATTGTGCTTTCACGTGCAAAATCGCTGCATCCGCATCGAAACGTATGGAATTGACGCAGTATCATCGAATTTGCATGCAGGAACGCCTTACAATCGATTTCACGCAAGCGAAGACGAATGTTCGTGTACAAGTTGTTTTCTGTGTCAGAATGAATATTCGCTTGCATAAACGATGCATCTGCATCGAAACGTATGGAATTGACACAGAAACATCGGGTTTGCAGGTATTACCGCGTTACAATCGATTTCACGCAAGCGTCGACGAATGTTCGTGTACAAGTTATTTTCTGTTCCAGAATGAAGATCCGCGTGCAAAAAGGATGCATCCGCATCGAAATGTATGGAGTTGACACAGAAACAACGAGTTTGCAGGTAGGACCGTGTTTCAATCGATTTCATGCAAGCGACGACGAATGTTCGTGTACAAGTTATTTTCTGTTCGAGATTGTGCTTTCACGTACAAAATCGCTGCATCCGCATCGAAACGTATGGAATTGACGCAGAATCATCGAATTTGCATGCAGGAACGCCTTACAATCGATTTCACGCAAGCGAAGACGAATGTTCGTGTACAAGTTATTTTATGTTCCAGAATGAAGATCCGCGTGCAAAAAGGATGCGTCCGCATCGAAATGTATGTAATTGACACAGAAACAACGAGTTTACAGGTAGGACCGCGTTACAATAGAGTTCATGCAAGTGACGACGAATGTTCGTGTACAAGTTATTTTCTGTTCGAGATTGTGCTTTCACGTGCAAAATTGCTGCATCCGCTTCGAAACGTATGGAATTGACACAGAATCATCGGGTTTGCAGGTAGGACCGCGTTACAATCGATTTCATGCAAGCGACAACGAATGTTCGTGTACAAGTTATTTTCTGTTCCAGAATGAAGATCCGCGTGCAAAAAGGATGCATCCGCATCGAAATGTATGGAGTTGACACAGAAACAACGAGTTTGCAGGTAGGACCGTGTTTCAATCGATTTCATGCAAGCGACGACGAATGTTCGTGTACAAGTTATTTTCTGTTCGAGATTGTGCTTTCACGTGCAAAATCGCTGCATCCGCATCGAAACGTATGGAATTGACGCAGAATCATCGAATTTGCATGCAGGAACGCCTTACAATCGATTTCACGCAAGCGAAGACGAATGTTCGTGTACAAGTTATTTTATGTTCCAGAATGAAGATCCGCGTGCAAAAAGGATGCGTCCGCATCGAAATGTATGGAATTGACACAGAAACAACGAGTTTACAGGTAGGACCGCGTTACAATCGATTTCATGCAAGTGACGACGAATGTTCGTGTACAAGTTATTTTCTGTTCGAGATTGTGCTTTCACGTGCAAAATCGCTGCATCCGCTTCGAAACGTATGGAATTGACACAGAAACATCGGGTTTGCAGGTATTACCGCGTTACTATCGATTTCATGCAAGCGACGACGAATGTTCGTGTACAAGTTATTTTCTGTTCGAGATTGTGCTTTCACGTGCAAAATCGCTGCATCCGCATCGAAACGTATGGAATTGACGCAGTATCATCGAATTTGCATGCAGGAACGCCTTACAATCGATTTCACGCAAGCGAAGACGAATGTTCGTGTACAAGTTATTTTCTGTGTCAGAATGAATATTCGCTTGCATAAACGATGCATCTGCATCGAAACGTATGGAATTGACACAGAAAAATCGGGTTTGCAGGTAGGACCGCGTTACAATCGATTTCATGCAAGCGACGACGATTGTACGTGTACAAGTTATTTTCTGTTCCAGAATGATGATTCGAATGCGAAAACGAGGCATCTGCATCGAAACGTATGGAATTGACGCAGAAACGCGTTACAATCGAGTTCATGCAAGCGTCGACGAATGTTCGTGTACAAGTTATTTTATGTTCCAGAATGAAGATCCGCGTGCAAAAAGGATGCGTCCGCATCTCAATGTATGGAGTTGACACAGAAACATCGGGTTTGCAGGTATTACCGCGTTACTATCGATTTCATGCAAGCGACGACGAATGTTCGTGTACAAGTTATTTTCTGTTCGAGATTGTGCTTTCACGTGCAAAATCGCTGCATCCGCATCGAAACGTATGGAATTGACGCAGTATCATCGAATTTGCATGCAGGAACGCCTTACAATCGATTTCACGCAAGCGAAGACGAATGTTCGTGTACAAGTTGTTTTCTGTGTCAGAATGAATATTCGCTTGCATAAACGATGCATCTGCATCGAAACGTATGGAATTGACACAGAAACATCGGGTTTGCAGGTATTACCGCGTTACAATCGATTTCACGCAAGCGTCGACGAATGTTCGTGTACAAGTTATTTTCTGTTCCAGAATGAAGATCCGCGTGCAAAAAGGATGCATCCGCATCGAAATGTATGGAGTTGACACAGAAACAACGAGTTTGCAGGTAGGACCGTGTTTCAATCGATTTCATGCAAGCGACGACGAATGTTCGTGTACAAGTTATTTTCTGTTCGAGATTGTGCTTTCACGTGCAAAATCGCTGCATCCGCATCGAAACGTATGGAATTGACGCAGAATCATCGAATTTGCATGCAGGAACGCCTTACAATCGATTTCACGCAAGCGAAGACGAATGTTCGTGTACAAGTTATTTTATGTTCCAGAATGAAGATCCGCGTGCAAAAAGGATGCGTCCGCATCGAAATGTATGGAATTGACACAGAAACAACGAGTTTACAGGTAGGACCGCGTTACAATCGATTTCATGCAAGTGACGACGAATGTTCGTGTACAAGTTATTTTCTGTTCGAGATTGTGCTTTCACGTGCAAAATCGCTGCATCCGCTTCGAAACGTATGGAATTGACACAGAAACATCGGGTTTGCAGGTATTACCGCGTTACTATCGATTTCATGCAAGCGACGACGAATGTTCGTGTACAAGTTATTTTCTGTTCGAGATTGTGCTTTCACGTGCAAAATCGCTGCATCCGCTTCGAAACGATGGAATTGACACAGAAACATCGGGTTTGCAGGTATTACCGCGTGACAATCCATTTCATGCAAACGACGACGAATGTTCGTGTACATGTTCTTTTCTGTGTCAGAATGAATATTCGCTTGCATAAACGATGCATCTGCATCGAAACGTATGGAATTGACACAGAAACAACGAGTTTGCAGGTAGGACCGCGTTACAATCGATTTCATGCAAGCGACGACGAATGTTCGTGTACAAGTTATTTTCTGTTCGAGATTGTGCTTTCACGTGCAAAATCGCTGCATCCGCATCGAAACGTATGGAATTGACGCAGAATCATCGATTTTGCATGCAGGAACGCGTTACAATCGATTTCACGCAAGCGAAGACGAATGTTCGTGTACAAGTTATTTTATGTTCCAGAATGAAGATCCGCGTGCAAAAAGGATGCATCCGCATCGAAATGTATGGAGTTGACACAGAAACAACGAGTTTGCAGGTAGGACCGCGTTACAATCGATTTCATGCAAGCGACGACGAATGTTCGTGTACAAGTTATTTTCTGTTCGAGATTGTGCTTTCACGTGCAAAATCGCTGCATCCGCATCGAAACGTATGGAATTGACGCAGAATCATCGATTTTGCATGCAGGAACGCGTTACAATCGATTTCACGCAAGCGAAGACGAATGTTCGTGTACAAGTTATTTTATGTTCCAGAATGAAGATCCGCGTGCAAAAAGGATGCATCCGCATCGAAATGTATGGAGTTGACACAGAAACAACGAGTTTGCAGGTAGGACCGTGTTTCAATCGATTTCATGCAAGCGACGACGAATGTTCGTGTACAAGTTATTTTCTGTTCGAGATTGTGCTTTCACGTGCAAAATCGCTGCATCCGCATCGAAACGTATGGAATTGACGCAGAATCATCGAATTTGCATGCAGGAACGCCTTACAATCGATTTCACGCAAGCGAAGACGAATGTTCGTGTACAAGTTATTTTCTGTTCGAGATTGTGCTTTCACGTGCAAAATCGCTGCATCTGCATCGATACGTATGGAATAGACGCAGAATCATCGAATTTGCATGCAGGAACGCGTTACAATCGATTTCACGCAAGCGAAGACGAATGTTCGTGTACAAGTTATTTTATGTTCCAGAATGAAGATCCGCGTGCAAAAAGGATGCATCCGCATCGAAATGTATGGAGTTGACACAGAAACAACGAGTTTGCAGGTAGGACCGTGTTTCAATCGATTTCATGCAAGCGACGACGAATGTTCGTGTACAAGTTATTTTATGTTCCAGAATGAAGATCCGCGTGCAAAAAGGATGCGTCCGCATCGAAATGTATGTAATTGACACAGAAACAACGAGTTTACAGGTAGGACCGCGTTACAATAGATTTCAAGCAAGTGACGACGAATGTTCGTGTACAAGTTATTTTCTGTTCGAGATTGTGCTTTCACGTGCAAAATTGCTGCATCCGCTTCGAAACGTATGGAATTGACACAGAATCATCGGGTTTGCAGGTAGGACCGCGTTACAATCGATTTCATGCAAGCGACGACGAATGTTCGTGTACAAGTTATTTTCTGTTCCAGAATGAAGATCCGCGTGCAAAAAGGATGCGTCCGCATCGAAATGTATGGAGTTGACACAGAAACAACGAGTTTGCAGGTAGGACCGTGTTTCAATCGATTTCATGCAAGCGACGACGAATGTTCGTGTACAAGTTATTTTCTGTTCGAGATTGTGCTTTCACGTGCAAAATCGCTGCATCCGCATCGAAACGTATGGAATTGACGCAGAATCATCGAATTTGCATGCAGGAACGCCTTACAATCGATTTCACGCAAGCGAAGACGAATGTTCGTGTACAAGTTATTTTATGTTCCAGAATGAAGATCCGCGTGCAAAAAGGATGCGTCCGCATCGAAACGTATGTAATTGACACAGAAACAACGAGTTTACAGGTAGGACCGCGTTACAATCGATTTCATGCAAGTGACGACGAATGTTCGTGTACAAGTTATTTTCTGTTCGAGATTGTGCTTTCACGTGCAAAATCGCTGCATCCGCTTCGAAACGTATGGAATTGACACAGAAACATCGGGTTTGCAGGTATTACCGCGTTACTATCGATTTCATGCAAGCGACGACGAATGTTCGTGTACAAGTTATTTTTTGTTCGAGATTGTGCTTTCACGTGCAAAATCGCTGCATCCGCATCGAAACGTATGGAATTGACGCAGTATCATCGAATTTGCATGCAGGAACGCCTTACAATCGATTTCACGCAAGCGAAGACGAATGTTCGTGTACAAGTTATTTTCTGTGTCAGAATGAATATTCGCTTGCATAAACGATGCATCTGCATCGAAACGTATGGAATTGACACAGAAAAATCGGGTTTGCAGGTAGGACCGCGTTACAATCGATTTCATGCAAGCGACGACGATTGTACGTGTACAAGTTATTTTCTGTTCCAGAATGATGATTCGAATGCGAAAACGAGGCATCTGCATCGAAACGTATGGAATTGACGCAGAAACGCGTTACAATCGAGTTCATGCAAGCGTCGACGAATGTTCGTGTACAAGTTATTTTATGTTCCAGAATGAAGATCCGCGTGCAAAAAGGATGCGTCCGCATCTCAATGTATGGAGTTGACACAGAAACATCGGGTTTGCAGGTATTACCGCGTTACTATCGATTTCATGCAAGCGACGACGAATGTTCGTGTACAAGTTATTTTCTGTTCGAGATTGTGCTTTCACGTGCAAAATCGCTGCATCCGCATCGAAACGTATGGAATTGACGCAGTATCATCGAATTTGCATGCAGGAACGCCTTACAATCGATTTCACGCAAGCGAAGACGAATGTTCGTGTACAAGTTGTTTTCTGTGTCAGAATGAATATTCGCTTGCATAAACGATGCATCTGCATCGAAACGTATGGAATTGACACAGAATCATCGAATTTGCATGCAGGAACGCCTTACAATCGATTTCACGCAAGCGAAGACGAATGTTCGTGTACAAGTTATTTTATGTTCCAGAATGAAGATCCGCGTGCAAAAAGGATGCGTCCGCATCGAAATGTATGGAATTGACACAGAAACAACGAGTTTACAGGTAGGACCGCGTTACAATAGATTTCATGCAAGTGACGACGAATGTGCGTGTACAAGTTATTTTCTGTTCGAGATTGTGCTTTCACGTGCAAAATTGCTGCATCCGCTTCGAAACGTATGGAATTGACACAGAATCATCGGGTTTGCAGGTAGGACCGCGTTACAATCGATTTCATGCAAGCGACGACGAATGTTCGTGTACAAGTTATTTTCTGTTCGAGATTGTGCTTTCACGTGCGAAATCGCTGCATCTGCATCGAAACGTATGGAATTGACGCAGAATCATCGATTTTGCATGCAGGAACGCCTTACAATCGATTTCACGCAAGCGTCGACGAATGTTCGTGTACAAGTTATTTTATGTTTCAGAATGAAGATCCGCGTGCAAAAAGGATGCGTCCGCATCGAAATGTATGGAATTGACACAGAAACAACGAGTTTGCAGGTAGGACCGTGTTTCAATCGATTTCATGCAAGCGACGACGAATGTTCGTGTACAAGTTATTTTCTGTTCGAGATTGTGCTTTCACGTGCAAAATCGCTGCATCCGCTTCGAAACGTATGGAATTGACACAGAAACATCGGGTTTGCAGGTATTACCGCGTTACTATCGATTTCATGCAAGCGACGACGAATGTTCGTGTACAAGTTATTTTCTGTTCGAGATTGTGCTTTCACGTGCAAAATCGCTGCATCCGCATCGAAACGAATGGAATTGACGCAGTATCATCGAATTTGCATGCAGGAACGCCTTACAATCGATTTCACGCAAGCGAAGACGAATGTTCGTGTACAAGTTATTTTCTGTGTCAGAATGAATATTCGCTTGCATAAACGATGCATCTGCATCGAAACGTATGGAATTGACACAGAAAAATCGGGTTTGCAGGTAGGACCGCGTTACAATCGATTTCATGCAAGCGACGACGATTGTACGTGTACAAGTTATTTTCTGTTCCAGAATGATGATTCGAATGCGAAAACGAGGCATCTGCATCGAAACGTATGGAATTGACGCAGAAACGCGTTACAATCGAGTTCATGCAAACGTCGACGAATGATCGTGTACAAGTTATTTTATGTTCCAGAATGAAGATCCGCGTGCAAAAAGGATGCATCCGCATCTCAATGTATGGAATTGACACAGACACAACGAGTTTGCATGTAGGACCGCGTTACAATCGATTTCATGCAAGCGACGACGAATGTTCGTGTACAAGTTATTTTCTGTTCGAGATTGTGCTTTCACGTGCAAAATAGCTGCATCCGCATCGAAACGTATGGAATTGACGCAGAATCATCGAATTTGCATGCAGGAACGCCTTACAATCGATTTCACGCAAGCGAAGACGAATGTTCGTGAACAAGTTATTTTCTGTGTCAGAATGAATATTCGCTTGCATAAACGATGCATCTGCATCGAAACGTATGGAATTGACACAGAAACATCGGGTTTGCAGGTAGGACCGCGTTACAATCGATTTCATGCAAGCGACGACGATTGTACGTGTACAAGTTATTTTCTGTTCCACAATGAAGATTCGAATGCGAAAACGAGGCATCTGCATCGAAACGTATGGAATTGACGCAGAATCATCGAATTTGCATGCAGGAACGCGTTACAATCGATTTCACGCAAGCGACGACGAATGTTCGCGTACAAGTTATTTTATGTTCCAGAATGAAGATCCGCGTGCAAAAAGGATGCATCCGCATCGAAATGTATGGAATTGACACAGAAACAACGAGTTTACAGGTAGGACCGCGTTACAATCGATTTCATGCAAGTGACGACGAATGTTCGTGTACAAGTTATTTTCTGTTCGAGATTGTGCTTTCACGTGCAAAATCGCTGCATCCGCTTCGAAACGATGGAATTGACACAGAAACATCGGGTTTGCAGGTATTACCGCGTGACAATCGATTTCATGCAAACGACGACGAATGTTCGTGTACATGTTCTTTTCTGTGTCAGAATGAATATTCGCTTGCATAAACGATGCATCTGCATCGAAACGTATGGAATTGACACAGAAACAACGAGTTTGCAGGTAGGACCGCGTTACAATCGATTTCATGCAAGCGACGACGAATGTTCGTGTACAAGTTATTTTCTGTTCGAGATTGTGCTTTCACGTGCAAAATCGCTGCATCCTCATCGAAACGTATGGAATTGACACAGAATCATCGAAATGGCATGCACGAACGCGTTACAATCGATTTCACGCAAGCGTCGACGAATGTTCGTGTACAAGTCATTTTATGTTCCAGAATGAAGATCCGCGTGCAAAAAGGATGCATCCGCATCTCAATGTATGGAATTGACACAGACACAACGAGTTTGCAGGTAGGACCGCTTTACAATCGATTTCATGCAAGCGACGACGAATGTTCGTGTACAAGTTATTTTCTGTTCGAGATTGTGCTTTCACGTGCAAAATCGCTGCATCCGCATCGAAACGTATGGAATTGACGCAGAATCATCGAATTTGCATGCAGGAACGCCTTACAATCGATATCACGCAAGCGAAGACGAATGTTCGTGTACAAGTTATTTTCTGTGTCAGAATGAATATTCGCTTGCATAAACGATGCATCTGCATCGAAACGTATGGAATTGACACAGAAAAATCGGGTTTGCAGGTAGGACCGCGTTACAATCGATTTCATGCAAGCGACGACGATTGTACGTGTACAAGTTATTTTCTGTTCCAGAATGAAGATTCGAATGCGAAAACGAGGCATCTGCACCGAAACGTATGGAATTGACGCAGAATCATCGAATTTGCATGCAGGAACGCGTTACAATCGATTTCACGCAAGCGACGACGAATGTTCGCGTTCAAGTTATTTTATGTTCCAGAATGAAGATGCGCGTGCAAAAAGGATGCATCCGCATCGAAATGTATGGAATTGACACAGAAACAACGAGTTTACAGGTAGGACCGCGTTACAATCGATTTCATGCAAGTGACGACGAATGTTCGTGTACAAGTTATTTTCTGTTCGAGATTGTGCTTTCACGTGCAAAATCGCTGCATCCGCTTCGAAACGATGGAATTGACACAGAAACATCGGGTTTGCAGGTATTACCGCGTGACAATCGATTTCATGCAAACGACGACGAATGTTCGTGTACATGTTCTTTTCTGTGTCAGAATGAATATTCGCTTGCATAAACGATGCATCTGCATCGAAACGTAAGGAATTGACACAGAAACAACGAGTTTGCAGGTAGGACCGCGTTACAATCGATTTCATGCAAGCGACGACGAATGTTCGTGTACAAGTTATTTTCTGTTCGAGATTGTGCTTTCACGTGCAAAATCGCTGCATCCGCATCGAAACGTATGGAATTGACGCAGAATCATCGAATTTGCATGCAGGAACGCGTTACAATCGATTTCACGCAAGCGACGACGAATGTTCGCGTACAAGTTATTTTATGTTCCAGAATGAAGATCCGCGTGCAAAAAGGATGCACCCGCATCGAAATGTATGGAATTGACGCAGAAACGCGTTACAATCGATTTCATGCAAGCGACGACGAATGTACGTGGACAATTTATTTTCTGTTCCAGAATGATGATTCGAATGCGAAAACGAGGCATCTGCATCGAAACGTATGGAATTGACGCAGAAACGCGTTACAATGGAGTTCATGCAAGCGTCGACGAATGTTCGTGTACAAGTTATTTTATGTTTCAGAATGAAAATCCGCGTGCAAAAAGGATGCGTCCGCATCGAAATGTATGGAATTGACACAGAAACAACGAGTTTACAGGTAGGACCGCGTTACAATCGATTTCATGCAAGGGACGACGAATGTTCGTGTACAAGTTATTTTCTGTTCGAGATTGTGCTTTCACGTGCAAAATCGCTGCATCCGCTTCGAAACGATGGAATTGACACAGAAACATCGGGTTTGCAGGTATTACCGCGTGACAATCGATTTCATGCAAGCGACGACGAATGTTCGTGTACAAGTTATTTTCTGTTCGAGATTGTGCTTTCTCGTGCAAAATCGCTGCATCCCCATCGAAACGTATGGAATTGACACAGAATCATCGAAATGGCATGCAAGAACGCGTTACAATCGATTTCACGCAAGCGTCGACGAATGTTCGTGTACAAGTCATTTTATGTTCCAGAATGAAGATCCGCGTGCAAAAAGGATGCATCCGCATCTCAATGTATGGAATTGACACAGACACAACGAGTTTGCAGGTAGGACCGCTTTACAATCGATTTCATGCAAGCGACGACGAATGTTCGTGTACAAGTTATTTTCTGTTCGAGATTGTGCTTTCACTTGCAAAATCGCTGCATCCGCATCGAAACGTATGGAATTGACGCAGAATTATCGAATTTGCATGCAGGAACGCCTTACAATCGATTTCACGCAAGCGAAGACGAATGTTCGTGAACAAGTTATTGTCTGTGTCAGAATGAATATTCGCTTGCATAAACGATGCATCTGCATCGAAACGTATGGAATTGACACAGAAACATCGGGTTTGCAGGTAGGACCGCGTTACAATCGATTTCATGCAAGCGACGACGATTGTACGTGTACAAGTTATTTTCTGTTCCACAATGAAGATTCGAATGCGAAAACGAGGCATCTGCATCGAAACGTATGGAATTGACACAGACACAACGAGTTTGCATGTAGGACCGCGTTACAATCGATTTCATGCAAGCGACGACGAATGTTCGTGTACAAGTTATTTTCTGTTCGAGATTGTGCTTTCACGTGCAAAATCGCTGCATCCGCATCGAAACGATGGAATTGACACAGAAACATCGGGTTTGCAGGTATTACCGCGTGACAATCGATTTCATGCAAGCGACGACGAATGTTCGTGTACAAGTTATTTTCTGTTCGAGATTGTGCTTTCACGTGCAAAATCGCTGCATCCCCATCGAAACGTATGGAATTGACACAGAATCATCGAAATGGCATGCACGAACGCGTTACAATCGATTTCATGCAAGCGTCGACGAATGTTCGTGTACAAGTCATTTTATGTTCCAGAATGAAGATCCGCGTGCAAAAAGGATGCATCCGCATCTCAATGTATGGAATTGACACAGACACAACGAGTTTGCAGGTAGGACCGCTTTACAATCGATTTCATGCAAGCGACGACGAATGTTCGTGTACAAGTTATTTTCTGTTCGAGATTGTGCTTTCACGTGCAAAATCGCTGCATCCGCATCGAAACGTATGGAATTGACGCAGAATCATCGAATTTGCATGCAGGAACGCCTTACAATCGATATCTCGCAAGCGAAGACGAATGTTCGTGTACAAGTTATTTTCTGTGTCAGAATGAATATTCGCTTGCATAAACGATGCATCTGCATCGAAACGTATGGAATTGACACAGAAAAATCGGGTTTGCAGGTAGGACCGCGTTACAATCGATTTCATGCAAGCGACGACGATTGTACGTGTACAAGTTATTTTCTGTTCCAGAATGATGATTCGAATGCGAAAACGAGGCATCTGCATCGAAACGTATGGAATTGACGCAAAAACGCGTTACAATCGAGTTCATGCAAGCGTCGACGAATGTTCGTGTACAAGTTATTTTATGTTCCAGAATGAAGATCCGCGTGCAAAAAGGATGCATCCGCATCTCAATGTATGGAATTGACACAGACACAACGAGTTTGCATGTAGGACCGCGTTACAATCGATTTCATGCAAGCGACGACGAATGTTCGTGTACAAGTTATTTTCTGTTCGAGATTGTGCTTTCACGTGCAAAATCGCTGCATCCGCATCGAAACGTATGGAATTGACGCAGAATCATCAAATTTGCATGCAGGAACGCCTTACAATCGATTTCACGCAAGCGAAGACGAATGTTCGTGAACAAGTTATTTTCTGTGTCAGAATGAATATTCGCTTGCATAAACGATGCATCTGCATCGAAACGTATGGAATTGACACAGAAACATCGGGTTTGCAGGTAGGACCGCGTTACAATCGATTTCATGCAAGCGACGACGATTGTACGTGTACAAGTTATTTTCTGTTCCAGAATGAAGATTCGAATGCGAAAACGAGGCATCTGCATCGAAACGTATGGAATTGACACAGACACAACGAGTTTGCATGTAGGACCGCGTTACAATCGATTTCATGCAAGCGACGACGAATGTTCGTGTACAAGTTATTTTCTGTTCGAGATTGTGCTTTCACGTGCAAAATCGCTGCATCCGCATCGAAACGATGGAATTGACACAGAAACATCGGGTTTGCAGGTATTACCGCGTGACAATCGATTTCATGCAAGCGACGACGAATGTTCGTGTACAAGTTATTTTCTGTTCGAGATTGTGCTTTCACGTGCAAAATCGCTGCATCCGCATCGAAACGTATGGAATTGACGCAGAATCATCGAATTTGCATGCAGGAACGCCTTACAATCGATTTCACGCAAGCGAAGACGAATGTTCGTGTACAAGTTATTTTATGTTCCAGAATGAAGATCCGCGTGCAAAAAGGATGCGTCCTCATCGAAATGTATGGAATTGACACAGACACAACGAGTTTGCATGTAGGACCGCGTTACAATCGATTTCATGCAAGCGACGACGAATGTTCGTGTACAAGTTATTTTCTGTTCGAGATTGTGCTTTCACGTGCAAAATCGCTGCATCCGCATCGAAACGTATGGAATTGACGCAGAATCATCGAATTTGCATGCAGGAACGCCTTACAATCGATTTCACGCAAGCGAAGACGAATGTTCGTGAACAAGTTATTTTCTGTGTCAGAATGAATATTCGCTTGCATAAACGATGCATCTGCATCGAAACGTATGGAATTGACACAGAAACATCGGGTTTGCAGGTAGGACCGCGTTACAATCGATTTCATGCAAGCGACGACGATTGTACGTGTACAAGTTATTTTCTGTTCCACAATGAAGATTCGAATGCGAAAACGAGGCATCTGCATCGAAACGTATGGAATTGACACAGACACAACGAGTTTGCATGTAGGACCGCGTTACAATCGATTTCATGCAAGCGACGACGAATGTTCGTGTACAAGTTATTTTCTGTTCGAGATTGTGCTTTCACGTGCAAAATCGCTGCATCCGCATCGAAATGTATGGAGTTGACACAGAAACAACGAGTTTGCAGGTAGGACCGTGTTTCAATCGATTTCATGCAAGCGACGACGAATGTTCGTGTACAAGTTATTTTCTGTTCGAGATTGTGCTTTCACGTGCAAAATCGCTGCATCCGCATCGAAACGTATGGAATTGACGCAGAATCATCGAATTTGCATGCAGGAACGCCTTACAATCGATATCACGCAAGCGAAGACGAATGTTCGTGTACAAGTTATTTTCTGTGTCAGAATGAATATTCGCTTGCATAAACGATGCATCTGCATCGAAACGTATGGAATTGACACAGAAAAATCGGGTTTGCAGGTAGGACCGCGTTACAATCGATTTCATGCAAGCGACGACGAATGTTCGTGTACAAGTTATTTTCTGTTCGAGATTGTGCTTTCACGTGCAAAATCGCTGCATCCGCATCGAAACGTATGGAATTGACGCAGAATCATCGAATTTGCATGCAGGAACGCCTTACAATCGATTTCACGCAAGCGAAGACGAATGTTCGTGAACAAGTTATTTTCTGTGTCAGAATGAATATTCGCTTGCATAAACGATGCATCTGCATCGAAACGTATGGAATTGACACAGAAACATCGGGTTTGCAGGTAGGACCGCGTTACAATCGATTTCATGCAAGCGACGACGATTGTACGTGTACAAGTTATTTTCTGTTCCACAATGAAGATTCGAATGCGAAAACGAGGCATCTGCATCGAAACGTATGGAATTGACACAGACACAACGAGTTTGCATGTAGGACCGCGTTACAATCGATTTCATGCAAGCGACGACGAATGTTCGTGTACAAGTTATTTTCTGTTCGAGATTGTGCTTTCACGTGCAAAATCGCTGCATCCGCATCGAAATGTATGGAGTTGACACAGAAACAACGAGTTTGCAGGTAGGACCGTGTTTCAATCGATTTCATGCAAGCGACGACGAATGTTCGTGTACAAGTTATTTTCTGTTCGAGATTGTGCTTTCACGTGCAAAATCGCTGCATCCGCATCGAAACGTATGGAATTGACGCAGAATCATCGAATTTGCATGCAGGAACGCCTTACAATCGATATCACGCAAGCGAAGACGAATGTTCGTGTACAAGTTATTTTCTGTGTCAGAATGAATATTCGCTTGCATAAACGATGCATCTGCATCGAAACGTATGGAATTGACACAGAAAAATCGGGTTTGCAGGTAGGACCGCGTTACAATCGATTTCATGCAAGCGACGACGAATGTTCGTGTACAAGTTATTTTCTGTTCGAGATTGTGCTTTCACGTGCAAAATCGCTGCATCCGCATCGAAACGTATGGAATTGACGCAGAATCATCGAATTTGCATGCAGGAACGCCTTACAATCGATATCACGCAAGCGAAGACGAATGTTCGTGTACAAGTTATTTTCTGTGTCAGAATGAATATTCGCTTGCATAAACGATGCATCTGCATCTCAATGTATGGAGTTGACACCGACACAACGAGTGTGCAGGTAGGACCGCGTTACAATCGATTTCATGCAAGCGACGACGAATGTTCGTGTACAAGTTATTTTCTGTTCGAGATTGTGCTTTCACGTGCAAAATCGCTGCATCCGCTTCGAAATGTATGGAATTGACACAGAAACAACGAGTTTACAGGTAGGACCGCGTTACAATCGATTTCATGCAAGTGACGACGAATGTTCGTGTACAAGTTATTTTCTGTTCGAGATTGTGCTTTCACGTGCAAAATCGCTGCATCCGCTTCGAAACGATGGAATTGACACAGAAACATCGGGTTTGCAGGTATTACCGCGTGACAATCGATTTCATGCAAACGACGACGAATGTTCGTGTACATGTTCTTTTCTGTGTCAGAATGAATATTCGCTTGCATAAACGATGCATCTGCATCGAAACGTATGGAATTGACACAGAAAAATCGGGTTTGCAGGTAGGACCGCGTTACAATCGATTTCATGCAAGCGACGACGATTGTACGTGTACAAGTTATTTTCTGTTCCAGAATGATGATTCGAATGCGAAAACGAGGCATCTGCATCGAAACGTATGGAATTGACGCAGAAACGCGTTACAATCGAGTTCATGCAAGCGTCGACGAATGTCCGTGTACAAGTTATTTTATGTTCCAGAATGAAGATCCGCGTGCAAAAAGGATGCATCCGCATCGAAACGTATGGAATTGACGCAGAATCATCGAATTTGCATGCAGGAACGCCTTACAATCGATTTCACGCAAGCGAAGACGAATGTTCGTGTACAAGTTATTTTATGTTCCAGAATGAAGATCCGCGTGCAAAAAGGATGCATCCGCATCGAAATGTATGGAGTTGACACAGAAACAACGAGTTTGCAGGTAGCACCGCGTTACAATCGATTTCATGCAAGCGACGACGAATGTTCGTGTACAAGTTATTTTCTGTTCGAGATTGTGCTTTCACGTGCAAAATCGCTGCATCCGCATCGAAACGTATGGAATTGACGCAGAATCATCGAATTTGCATGCAGGAACGCCTTACAATCGATATCACGCAAGCGAAGACGAATGTTCGTGTACAAGTTATTTTCTGTGTCAGAATGAATATTCGCTTGCATAAACGATGCATCTGCATCTCAATGTATGGAGTTGACACCGAAACAACGAGTGTGCATGTAGGACCGCGTTACAATCGATTTCATGCAAGCGACGACGAATGTTCGTGTACAAGTTATTTTCTGTTCGAGATTGTGCTTTCACGTGCAAAATCGCTGCATCCGCTTCGAAATGTATGGAATTGACACAGAAACAACGAGTTTACAGGTAGGACCGCGTTACAATCGATTTCATGCAAGTGACGACGAATGTTCGTGTACAAGTTATTTTCTGTTCGAGATTGTGCTTTCACGTGCAAAATCGCTGCATCCGCTTCGAAACGATGGAATTGACACAGAAACATCGGGTTTGCAGGTATTACCGCGTGACAATCGATTTCATGCAAACGACGACGAATGTTCGTGTACATGTTCTTTTCTGTGTCAGAATGAATATTCGCTTGCATAAACGATGCATCTGCATCGAAACGTATGGAATTGACACAGAAAAATCGGGTTTGCAGGTAGGACCGCGTTACAATCGATTTCATGCAAGCGACGACGATTGTACGTGTACAAGTTATTTTCTGTTCCAGAATGATGATTCGAATGCGAAAACGAGGCATCTGCATCGAAACGTATGGAATTGACGCAGAAACGCGTTACAATCGAGTTCATGCAAGCGTCGACGAATGTCCGTGTACAAGTTATTTTATGTTCCAGAATGAAGATCCGCGTGCAAAAAGGATGCATCCGCATCGAAACGTATGGAATTGACGCAGAATCATCGAATTTGCATGCAGGAACGCCTTACAATCGATTTCACGCAAGCGAAGACGAATGTTCGTGTACAAGTTATTTTATGTTCCAGAATGAAGATCCGCGTGCAAAAAGGATGCATCCGCATCGAAATGTATGGAGTTGACACAGAAACAACGAGTTTGCAGGTAGCACCGCGTTACAATCGATTTCATGCAAGCGACGACGAATGTTCGTGTACAAGTTATTTTCTGTTCGAGATTGTGCTTTCACGTGCAAAATCGCTGCATCCGCTTCGAAATGTATGGAATTGACACAGAAACAACGAGTTTACAGGTAGGACCGCGTTACAATCGATTTCATGCAAGTGACGACGAATGTTCGTGTACAAGTTATTTTCTGTTCGAGATTGTGCTTTCACGTGCAAAATCGCTGCATCCGCTTCGAAACGATGGAATTGACACAGAAACATCGGGTTTGCAGGTATTACCGCGTGACAATCGATTTCATGCAAACGACGACGAATGTTCGTGTACATGTTCTTTTCTGTGTCAGAATGAATATTCGCTTGCATAAACGATGCATCTGCATCGAAACGTATGGAATTGACACAGAAACAACGAGTTTACAGGTAGGACCGCATTACAATAGATTTCATGCAAGTGACGACGAATGTTCGTGTACAAGTTATTTTCTGTTCGAGATTGTGCTTTCACGTGCATAATCGCTGCATCCGCTTCGAAACGTATGGAATTGACACAGAAACATCGGGTTTGCAGGTATTACCGCGTTACAATCGATTTCATGCAAGCGACGACGAATGTTCGTGTACAAGTTATTTTCTGTTCGAGATTGTGCTTTCACGTGCAAAATCGCTGCATCCGCATCGAAACGTATGGAATTGACGCAGTATCATCGAATTTGCATGCAGGAACGCCTTACAATCGATTTCACGCAAGCGAAGACGAATGTTCGTGTACAAGTTATTTTCTGTGTCAGAATGAATATTCGCTTGCATAAACGATGCATCTGCATCGAAACGTATGGAATTGACACAGAAACATCGGGTTTGCAGGTAGGACCGCGTTACAATCGATTTCATGCAAGCGACGACGATTGTACGTGTACAAGTTATTTTCTGTTCCAGAATGATGATTCGAATGCGAAAACGAGGCATCTGCATCGAAACGTATGGAATTGACGCAGAAACGCGTTACAATCGAGTTCATGCAAGCGTCGACGAATGTTCGTGTACAAGTTATTTTATGTTCCAGAATGAAGATCCGCGTGCAAAAAGGATGCATCCGCATCTCAATGTATGGAATTGGCACAGACACAACGAATTTGCATGCAGGAACGCCTTACAATCGATTTCACGCAAGCGAAGACGAATGTTCGTGAACAAGTTATTTTCTGTGTCAGAATGAATATTCGCTTGCATAAACGATGCATCTGCATCGAAACGTATGGAATTGACACAGAAACATCGGGTTTGCAGGTAGGACCGCGTTACAATCGATTTCATGCAAGCGACGACGATTGTACGTGTACAAGTTATTTTCTGTTCCACAATGAAGATTCGAATGCGAAAACGAGGCATCTGCATCGAAACGTATGGAATTGACGCAGAATCATCGAATTTGCATGCAGGAACGCGTTACAATCGATTTCACGCAAGCGAAGACGAATGTTCGTGTACAAGTTATTTTCTCTTCGAGATTGTGCTTTCACGTGCAAAATCGCTGCATCCGCTTCGAAACGTATGGAATTGACACACAAACATCGGGTTTGCAGGTATTACCGCGTTACAATCGATTTCATGCAAGCGACGACGAATGTTCGTGTACAAGTTATTTTCTGTTCGAGATTGTCCTTTCACGTGCAAAATCGCTGCATCCGCATCGAAACGTATGGAATTGACGCAGAATCATCGAATTTGCATGCAGGAACGCCTTACAATCGATTTCACGCAAGCGAAGACGAATGTTCGTGTACAAGTTATTTTCTGTGTCAGAATGAATATTCGCTTGCATAAACGATGCATCTGCATCGAAACGTATGGAATTGACACAGAAAAATCGGGTTTGCAGGTAGGACCGCGTTACAATCGACTTCATGCAAGCGACGACGATTGTACGTGTACAAGTTATTTTCTGTTCCAGAATGATGATTCGAATGCGAAAACGAGGCATCTGCATCGAAACGTATGCAATTGACGCAGAAACGCGTTACAATCGAGTTCATGCAAGCGTCGACGAATGTTCGTGTACAAGTTATTTTATGTTCCAGAATGAAGATCCGCGTGCAAAAAGGATGCATCCGCATCGAAACGTATGGAATTGACGCAGAATCATCGAATTTGCATGCAGGAACGCCTTACAATCGATTTCACGCAAGCGAAGACGAATGTTCGTGAACAAGTTATTTTCTGTTCGAGATTGTGCTTTCATGTGCAAAATCGCTGCATCCGCATCGAAACGTATGGAATTGACGCAGAATCATCGAATTTGCATGCAGGAACGCCTTACAATCGATTTCACGCAAGCGAAGACGAATGTTCGTGTACAAGTTATTTTATGTTCCAGAATGAAGATCCGCGTGCAAAAAGGATGCATCCGCATCGCAATGTATGGAGTTGACACAGAAACAACGAGTTTGCAGGTAGGACCGTGTTTCAATCGATTTCATGCAAGCGACGACGAATGTTCGTGTACAAGTTATTTTCTGTTCGAGATTGTGCTTTCACGTGCAAAATCGCTGCATCCGCTTCGAAACGTATGGAATTGACACAGAAACATCGAGTTTGCAGGTATTACCGCGTTACAATCGATTTCACGCAAGCGAAGACGAATGTTCGTGTACAAGTTATTTTATGTTCCAGAATGAAGATCCGCGTGCAAAAAGGATGCATCCGCATCGCAATGTATGGAGTTGACACAGAAACAACGAGTTTGCAGGTAGGACCGTGTTTCAATCGATTTCATGCAAGCGACGACGAATGTTCGTGTACAAGTTATTTTCTGTTCGAGATTGTGCTTTCACGTGCAAAATCGCTGCATCCGCTTCGAAACGATGGAATTGACACAGAAACATCGGGTTTGCAGGTATTACCGCGTGACAATCGATTTCATGCAAACGACGACGAATGTTCGTGTACATGTTCTTTTCTGTGTCAGAATGAATATTCGCTTGCATAAACGATGCATCTGCATCGAAACGTATGGAATTGACACAGAAACAACGAGTTTACAGGTAGGACCGCATTACAATAGATTTCATGCAAGTGACGACGAATGTTCGTGTACAAGTTATTTTCTGTTCGAGATTGTGCTTTCACGTGCATAATCGCTGCATCCGCTTCGAAACGTATGGAATTGACACAGAAACATCGGGTTTGCAGGTAGGACCGCGTTACAATCGATTTCATGCAAGCGACGACGAATGTTCGTGTACAAGTTATTTTATGTTCCAGAATGAAGATCCGCGTGCAAAAAGGATGCATCCGCATCTCAATGTATGGAATTGGCACAGACACAACGAATTTGCATGCAGGAACGCCTTACAATCGATTTCACGCAAGCGAAGACGAATGTTCGTGAACAAGTTATTTTCTGTGTCAGAATGAATATTCGCTTGCATAAACGATGCATCTGCATCGAAACGTATGGAATTGACACAGAAACATCGGGTTTGCAGGTAGGACCGCGTTACAATCGATTTCATGCAAGCGACGACGATTGTACGTGTACAAGTTATTTTCTGTTCCACAATGAAGATTCGAATGCGAAAACGAGGCATCTGCATCGAAACGTATGGAATTGACGCAGAATCATCGAATTTGCATGCAGGAACGCGTTACAATCGATTTCACGCAAGCGAAGACGAATGTTCGTGTACAAGTTATTTTCTCTTCGAGATTGTGCTTTCACGTGCAAAATCGCTGCATCCGCTTCGAAACGTATGGAATTGACACACAAACATCGGGTTTGCAGGTATTACCGCGTTACAATCGATTTCATGCAAGCGACGACGAATGTTCGTGTACAAGTTATTTTCTGTTCGAGATTGTCCTTTCACGTGCAAAATCGCTGCATCCGCATCGAAACGTATGGAATTGACGCAGAATCATCGAATTTGCATGCAGGAACGCCTTACAATCGATTTCACGCAAGCGAAGACGAATGTTCGTGTACAAGTTATTTTCTGTGTCAGAATGAATATTCGCTTGCATAAACGATGCATCTGCATCGAAACGTATGGAATTGACACAGAAAAATCGGGTTTGCAGGTAGGACCGCGTTACAATCGACTTCATGCAAGCGACGACGATTGTACGTGTACAAGTTATTTTCTGTTCCAGAATGATGATTCGAATGCGAAAACGAGGCATCTGCATCGAAACGTATGCAATTGACGCAGAAACGCGTTACAATCGAGTTCATGCAAGCGTCGACGAATGTTCGTGTACAAGTTATTTTATGTTCCAGAATGAAGATCCGCGTGCAAAAAGGATGCATCCGCATCGAAACGTATGGAATTGACGCAGAATCATCGAATTTGCATGCAGGAACGCCTTACAATCGATTTCACGCAAGCGAAGACGAATGTTCGTGAACAAGTTATTTTCTGTTCGAGATTGTGCTTTCATGTGCAAAATCGCTGCATCCGCATCGAAACGTATGGAATTGACGCAGAATCATCGAATTTGCATGCAGGAACGCCTTACAATCGATTTCACGCAAGCGAAGACGAATGTTCGTGTACAAGTTATTTTATGTTCCAGAATGAAGATCCGCGTGCAAAAAGGATGCATCCGCATCGCAATGTATGGAGTTGACACAGAAACAACGAGTTTGCAGGTAGGACCGTGTTTCAATCGATTTCATGCAAGCGACGACGAATGTTCGTGTACAAGTTATTTTCTGTTCGAGATTGTGCTTTCACGTGCAAAATCGCTGCATCCGCTTCGAAACGTATGGAATTGACACAGAAACATCGAGTTTGCAGGTATTACCGCGTTACAATCGATTTCACGCAAGCGAAGACGAATGTTCGTGTACAAGTTATTTTCTGTGTCATAATGAATATTCGCTTGCATAAACGATGCATCTGCATCGAAACGTATGGAATTGACACAGAAAAATCGGGTTTGCAGGTAGGACCGCGTTACAATCGATTTCATGCAAGCGACGACGATTGTACGTGTACAAGTTATTTTCTGTTCCACAATGAAGATTCGAATGCGAAAACGAGGCATCTGCATCGAAACGTATGGAATTGACGCAGAATCATCGAATTTGCATGCAGGAACGCGTTACAATCGATTTCATGCAAGCGTCGACGAATGTTCGTGTACAAGTTATTTTATGTTCCAGAATGAAGATCCGCGTGCAAAAAGGATGCATCCGCATCTCAATGTATGAAATTGACACAGACACAACGAATTTGCATGCAGGAACGCCTTACAATCGATTTCATGCAAGCGAAGACGAATGTTCGTGAACAAGGTATTTTCTGTGTCAGAATGAATATTCGCTTGCATAAACGATGCATGTGCATCGAAACGTATGGAATTGACACAGAAACATCGGGTTTGCATGTAGGACCGCGTTACAATCGATTTCATGCAAGCGACGACGATTGTACGTGTACAAGTTATTTTCTGTTCCACAATGAAGATTCGAATGCGAAAACGAGGCATCTGCATCGAAACGTATGGAATTGACGCAGAATCATCGAATTTGCATGCAGGAACGCGTTACAATCGATTTCACGCAAGCGAAGACGAATGTTCGTGTACAAGTTATTTTCTGTTCGAGATTGTCCTTTCACGTGCAAAATCGCTGCATCCGCTTCGAAACGTATGGAATTGACACACAAACATCGGGTTTGCAGGTATTACCGCGTTCAATCGATTTCATGCAAGCGATGACGAATGTTCGTGTACAAGTTATTTTCTGTTCGAGATTGTCCTTTCACGTGCAAAATCGCTGCATCCGCATCGAAACGTATGGAATGGACGCAGAATCATCGAATTTGCATGCAGGAGCGCCTTACAATCGATTTCACGCAAGCGAAGACGAATGTTCGTGTACAAGTTATTTTCTGTGTCAGAATGAATATTCGCTTGCATAAACGATGCATCTGCATCGAAACGTATGGAATTGACACAGAAAAATCGGGTTTGCAGGTAGGACCGCGTTACAATCGATTTCATGCAAGCGACGACGAATGTACGTGTACAAGTTATTTTCTGTTCCAGAATGATGATTCGAATGCGAAAACGAGGCATCTGCATCGAAACGTATGGAATTGACGCAGAAACGCGTTACAATCGAGTTCATGCAAGCGTCGACGAATGTTCGTGTACAAGTTATTTTATGTTCCAGAATGAAGATCCGCGTGCAAAAAGGATGCGTCCGCATCGAAATGTATGGAATTGACACAGAAACAACGAGTTTACAGGTAGGACCGCGTTACAATAGATTTCATGCAAGTGACGACGAATGTTCGTGTACAAGTTATTTTATGTTCGAGATTGTGCTTTCACGTGCAAAATCGCTGCATCCGCATCGAAACGTATGGAATTGACGCAGAATCATCGAATTTGCATGCAGGAACGCCTTACAATCGATTTCACGCAAGCGAAGACGAATGTTCGTGTACAAGTTATTTTATGTTCCAGAATGAAGATCCGCGTGCAAAAAGGATGCATCCGCATCGAAATGTATGGAGTTGTCACAGAAACAACGAGTTTGCAGGTAGGACCGCGTTACAATCGATTTCATGCAAGCGACGACGAATGTTCGTGTACAAGTTATTTTCTGTTTCAGAATGATGATTCGAATGCGAAATCGAGGCATCTGCATCGAAACGTATTTAATGGACGCAGAAACGCGTTACAATCGAGTTCATGCAAGCGTCGACGAATGTTGGTGTACAAGTTCTTTTCTGTGTCAGAATGAAGATTCGCTTGCAAAAACGATGCATCTGCATCGAAACGTATGGAATTGACACATAAACATCGGGTTTGCAGGTAGGACCGCGTTACAATCGATTTCATGCAAGCGACGACGAATGTACGTGTACAAGTTATTTTCTGTTCCAGAATGATGATTCGAATGCGAAAACGAGTCATCTGCATCGAAACGTATGGAATTGACGCAGAAACGCGTTACAATCGAGTTCATGCAAGCGTCGACGAATGTTCGTGTACAAGTTATTTTATGTTCCAGAATGAAGATCCGCGTGCAAAAAGGATGCGTCCGCATCGAAATGTATGGAATTGACACAGAAACAACGAGTTTACAGGTAGGACCGCGTTACAATCGATTTCATGCAAGTGACGACGAATGTTCGTGTACAAGTTATTTTATGTTCGAGATTGTGCTTTCACGTGCAAAATCGCTGCATCCGCATCGAAACGTATGGAATTGACGCAGAATCATCGAATTTGCATGCAGGAACGCCTTACAATCGATTTCACGCAAGCGAAGACGAATGTTCGTGTACAAGTTATTTTATGTTCCAGAATGAAGATCCGCGTGCAAAAAGGATGCATCCGCATCGAAATGTATGGAGTTGTCACAGAAACAACGAGTTTGCAGGTAGGACCGCGTTACAATCGATTTCATGCAAGCGACGACGAATGTTCGTGTACAAGTTATTTTCTGTTTCAGAATGATGATTCGAATGCGAAATCGAGGCATCTGCATCGAAACGTATTTAATGGACGCAGAAACGCGTTACAATCGAGTTCATGCAAGCGTCGACGAATGTTGGTGTACAAGTTCTTTTCTGTGTCAGAATGAAGATTCGCTTGCAAAAACGATGCATCTGCATCGAAACGTATGGAATTGACACATAAACATCGGGTTTGCAGGTAGGACCGCGTTACAATCGATTTCATGCAAGCGACGACGAATGTACGTGTACAAGTTATTTTCTGTTCCAGAATGATGATTCGAATGCGAAAACGAGTCATCTGCATCGAAACGTATGGAATTGACGCAGAAACGCGTTACAATCGAGTTCATGCAAGCGTCGACGAATGTTCGTGTACAAGTTATTTTATGTTCCAGAATGAAGATCCGCGTGCAAAAAGGATGCGTCCGCATCGAAATGTATGGAATTGACACACAAACAACGAGTTTACAGGTAGGACCGCGTTACAATAGATTTCATGCAAGTGACGACGAATGTTCGTGTACAAGTTATTTTCTGTTCGAGATTGTGCTTTCACGTGCATAATCGCTGCATCCTCATCGAAACGTATGGAATTGACGCAGAATCATCGAATTTGCATGCAGGAACGCCTTACAATCGATTTCACGCAAGCGAAGACGAATGTTCGTGTTCAAGTTATTTTCTGTGTCAAAATGAATATTCGCTTGCATAAACGATGCATCTGCATCGAAACGTATGGAATTGACACAGAAACATCGGGTTTGCAGGTAGGACCGCGTTACAATCGATTTCATGCAAGCGACGACGAATGTACGTGTACAAGTTATTTTCTGTTCCAGAATGATGATTCGAATGCGAAAACGAGGCATCTGCATCGAAACGTATGGAATTGACGCAGAAAGGCGTTACAATCGAGTTCATGCAAGCGTCGACGAATGTTCGTGTACAAGTTATTTTATGTTCCAGAATGAAGATCCGCGTGCAAAAAGGATGCGTCCGCATCGAAATGTATGGAATTGACACAGAAACAACGAGTTTACAGGTAGGACCGCGTTACAATAGATTTCATGCAAGTGACGACGAATGTTCGTGTACAAGTTATTTTCTGTTCGAGATTGTGCTTTCACGTGCATAATCGCTGCATCCTCATCGAAACGTATGGAATTGACGCAGAATCATCGAATTTGCATGCAGGAACGCCTTACAATCGATTTCACGCAAGCGAAGACGAATGTTCGTGTTCAAGTTATTTTCTGTGTCAAAATGAATATTCGCTTGCATAAACGATGCATCTGCATCGAAACGTATGGAATTGACACAGAAACATCGGGTTTGCAGGTAGGACCGCGTTACAATCGATTTCATGCAAGCGACGACGATTGTACGTGTACAAGTTATTTTCTGTTCCAGAATGATGATTCGAATGCGAAAACGAGGCATGTGCATCGAAACGTATGGATTGACGCAGAAACGCGTTACAATCGAGTTCATGCAAGCGTCGACAAATGTTCGTGTACAAGTTATTTTATGTTCCAGAATGAAGACCCGCGTGCAAAAAGGATGCGTCCGCATCGAAATGTATGGAATTGACACAGGAACAACGAGTTTACAGGTAGGACCGCGTTACAATCGATTTCATGCAAGTGACGACGAATGTTCGTGTACAAGTTATTTTCTGTTCGAGATTGTGCTTTCACGTGCAAAATCGCTACATCCTCATCGAAACGTATGGAATTCACACAGAAACATCGAGTTTGCATGCAGGATCGCGTTACAATCGATTTCATGCAAGCGACGACGAATGTTCGTGTACAAGTTATTTTCTGTTCGAGATTGTGCTTTCACGTGCAAAATCGCTGCATCCGCATCGAAACGTATGGAATTGACGCAGAATCATCGAATTTGCATGCAGGAACGCCTTACAACCGATTTCACGCAAGCGAAGACGAATGTTCGTGTACAAGTTATTTTATGTTCCAGAATGAAGATCCGCGTGCAAAAAGGATGCATCCGCATCGAAATGTATGGAATTGACACAGAAACAACGAGATTACAGGTAGGACCGCGTTACAATAGATTTCATGCAAGTGACGACGAATGTTCGTGTACAAGTTATTTTCTGTGTCAGAATGAAGATTCGCTTGTAAAAACGATGCATCTGCATCGAAACGTATGGAATTGACACAGAAACATCGGGTTTGCAGGTAGGACCGCGTTACAATAGATTTCATGCAAGCGACGACGAATGTTCGTGTACAAGTTATTTTATGTTCCAGAATGAAGATCCGCGTGCAAAAAGGATGCATCCGCATCGAAATGTATGGAATTGACACAGAAACAACGAGATTACAGGTAGGACCGCGTTACAATAGATTTCATGCAAGTGACGACGAATGTTCGTGTACAAGTTATTTTCTGTGTCAGAATGAATATTCGCTTGCATAAACGATGCATCTGCATCGAAACGTATGGAATTGACACAGAAAAATCGGGTTTGCAGGTAGGACCGCGTTACAATCGATTTCATGCAAGCGACGACGAATGTACGTGTACAAGTTATTTTCTGTTCCAGAATGATGATTCGAATGCGAAAACGAGGCATCTGCATCGAAACGTATGGAATTGACGCAGAAACGCGTTACAATCGAGTTCATGCAAGCGTCGACGAATGTTCGTGTACAAGTTATTTTATGTTCCAGAATGAAGATCCGCGTGCAAAAAGGATGCGTCCGCATCGAAATGTATGGAATTGACACAGAAACAACGAGTTTACAGGTAGGACCGCGTTACAATAGATTTCATGCAAGTGACGACGAATGTTCGTGTACAAGTTATTTTATGTTCGAGATTGTGCTTTCACGTGCAAAATCGCTGCATCCGCATCGAAACGTATGGAATTGACGCAGAATCATCGAATTTGCATGCAGGAACGCCTTACAATCGATTTCACGCAAGCGAAGACGAATGTTCGTGTACAAGTTATTTTATGTTCCAGAATGAAGATCCGCGTGCAAAAAGGATGCATCCGCATCGAAATGTATGGAGTTGTCACAGAAACAACGAGTTTGCAGGTAGGACCGCGTTACAATCGATTTCATGCAAGCGACGACGAATGTTCGTGTACAAGTTATTTTCTGTTTCAGAATGATGATTCGAATGCGAAATCGAGGCATCTGCATCGAAACGTATTTAATGGACGCAGAAACGCGTTACAATCGAGTTCATGCAAGCGTCGACGAATGTTGGTGTACAAGTTCTTTTCTGTGTCAGAATGAAGATTCGCTTGCAAAAACGATGCATCTGCATCGAAACGTATGGAATTGACACATAAACATCGGGTTTGCAGGTAGGACCGCGTTACAATCGATTTCATGCAAGCGACGACGAATGTACGTGTACAAGTTATTTTCTGTTCCAGAATGATGATTCGAATGCGAAAACGAGTCATCTGCATCGAAACGTATGGAATTGACGCAGAAACGCGTTACAATCGAGTTCATGCAAGCGTCGACGAATGTTCGTGTACAAGTTATTTTATGTTCCAGAATGAAGATCCGCGTGCAAAAAGGATGCGTCCGCATCGAAATGTATGGAATTGACACAGAAACAACGAGTTTACAGGTAGGACCGCGTTACAATCGATTTCATGCAAGTGACGACGAATGTTCGTGTACAAGTTATTTTATGTTCGAGATTGTGCTTTCACGTGCAAAATCGCTGCATCCGCATCGAAACGTATGGAATTGACGCAGAATCATCGAATTTGCATGCAGGAACGCCTTACAATCGATTTCACGCAAGCGAAGACGAATGTTCGTGTACAAGTTATTTTATGTTCCAGAATGAAGATCCGCGTGCAAAAAGGATGCATCCGCATCGAAATGTATGGAGTTGTCACAGAAACAACGAGTTTGCAGGTAGGACCGCGTTACAATCGATTTCATGCAAGCAACGACGAATGTTCGTGTACAAGTTATTTTCTGTTTCAGAATGATGATTCGAATGCGAAATCGAGGCATCTGCATCGAAACGTATTTAATGGACGCAGAAACGCGTTACAATCGAGTTCATGCAAGCGTCGACGAATGTTGGTGTACAAGTTCTTTTCTGTGTCAGAATGAAGATTCGCTTGCAAAAACGATGCATCTGCATCGAAACGTATGGAATTGACACATAAACATCGGGTTTGCAGGTAGGACCGCGTTACAATCGATTTCATGCAAGCGACGACGAATGTACGTGTACAAGTTATTTTCTGTTCCAGAATGATGATTCGAATGCGAAAACGAGTCATCTGCATCGAAACGTATGGAATTGACGCAGAAACGCGTTACAATCGAGTTCATGCAAGCGTCGACGAATGTTCGTGTACAAGTTATTTTATGTTCCAGAATGAAGATCCGCGTGCAAAAAGGATGCGTCCGCATCGAAATGTATGGAATTGACACAGAAACAACGAGTTTACAGGTAGGACCGCGTTACAATAGATTTCATGCAAGTGACGACGAATGTTCGTGTACAAGTTATTTTCTGTTCGAGATTGTGCTTTCACGTGCATAATCGCTGCATCCTCATCGAAACGTATGGAATTGACGCAGAATCATCGAATTTGCATGCAGGAACGCCTTACAATCGATTTCACGCAAGCGAAGACGAATGTTCGTGTTCAAGTTATTTTCTGTGTCAAAATGAATATTCGCTTGCATAAACGATGCATCTGCATCGAAACGTATGGAATTGACACAGAAACATCGGGTTTGCAGGTAGGACCGCGTTACAATCGATTTCATGCAAGCGACGACGAATGTACGTGTACAAGTTATTTTCTGTTCCAGAATGATGATTCGAATGCGAAAACGAGGCATCTGCATCGAAACGTATGGAATTGACGCAGAAAGGCGTTACAATCGAGTTCATGCAAGCGTCGACGAATGTTCGTGTACAAGTTATTTTATGTTCCAGAATGAAGATCCGCGTGCAAAAAGGATGCGTCCGCATCGAAATGTATGGAATTGACACAGAAACAACGAGTTTACAGGTAGGACCGCGTTACAATAGATTTCATGCAAGTGACGACGAATGTTCGTGTACAAGTTATTTTCTGTTCGAGATTGTGCTTTCACGTGCATAATCGCTGCATCCTCATCGAAACGTATGGAATTGACGCAGAATCATCGAATTTGCATGCAGGAACGCCTTACAATCGATTTCACGCAAGCGAAGACGAATGTTCGTGTTCAAGTTATTTTCTGTGTCAAAATGAATATTCGCTTGCATAAACGATGCATCTGCATCGAAACGTATGGAATTGACACAGAAACATCGGGTTTGCAGGTAGGACCGCGTTACAATCGATTTCATGCAAGCGACGACGAATGTACGTGTACAAGTTATTTTCTGTTCCAGAATGATGATTCGAATGCGAAAACGAGGCATCTGCATCGAAACGTATGGAATTGACGCAGAAAGGCGTTACAATCGAGTTCATGCAAGCGTCGACGAATGTTCGTGTACAAGTTATTTTATGTTCCAGAATGAAGATCCGCGTGCAAAAAGGATGCGTCCGCATCGAAATGTATGGAATTGACACAGAAACAACGAGTTTACAGGTAGGACCGCGTTACAATAGATTTCATGCAAGTGACGACGAATGTTCGTGTACAAGTTATTTTCTGTTCGAGATTGTGCTTTCACGTGCATAATCGCTGCATCCTCATCGAAACGTATGGAATTGACGCAGAATCATCGAATTTGCATGCAGGAACGCCTTACAATCGATTTCACGCAAGCGAAGACGAATGTTCGTGTTCAAGTTATTTTCTGTGTCAAAATGAATATTCGCTTGCATAAACGATGCATCTGCATCGAAACGTATGGAATTGACACAGAAACATCGGGTTTGCAGGTAGGACCGCGTTACAATCGATTTCATGCAAGCGACGACGATTGTACGTGTACAAGTTATTTTCTGTTCCAGAATGATGATTCGAATGCGAAAACGAGGCATGTGCATCGAAACGTATGGATTGACGCAGAAACGCGTTACAATCGAGTTCATGCAAGCGTCGACAAATGTTCGTGTACAAGTTATTTTATGTTCCAGAATGAAGACCCGCGTGCAAAAAGGATGCGTCCGCATCGAAATGTATGGAATTGACACAGGAACAACGAGTTTACAGGTAGGACCGCGTTACAATCGATTTCATGCAAGTGACGACGAATGTTCGTGTACAAGTTATTTTCTGTTCGAGATTGTGCTTTCACGTGCAAAATCGCTACATCCTCATCGAAACGTATGGAATTGACGCAGAATCATCGAATTTGCATGCAGGAACGCCTTACAATCGATTTCACGCAAGCGAAGACGAATGTTCGTGAACAAGTTATTTTCTGTGTCAGAATGAATATTCGCTTGCATAAACGATGCATCTGCATCGAAACGTATGGAATTGACACAGAAACATCGGGTTTGCAGGTAGGACCGCGTTACAATCGATTTCATGCAAGCGACGACGATTGTACGTGTACAAGTTATTTTCTGTTCCACAATGAAGATTCGAATGCGAAAACGAGGCATCTGCATCGAAACGTATGGAATTGACACAGACACAACGAGTTTGCATGTAGGACCGCGTTACAATCGATTTCATGCAAGCGACGACGAATGTTCGTGTACAAGTTATTTTCTGTTCGAGATTGTGCTTTCACGTGCAAAATCGCTGCATCCGCATCGAAATGTATGGAGTTGACACAGAAACAACGAGTTTGCAGGTAGGACCGTGTTTCAATCGATTTCATGCAAGCGACGACGAATGTTCGTGTACAAGTTATTTTCTGTTCGAGATTGTGCTTTCACGTGCAAAATCGCTGCATCCGCATCGAAACGTATGGAATTGACGCAGAATCATCGAATTTGCATGCAGGAACGCCTTACAATCGATATCACGCAAGCGAAGACGAATGTTCGTGTACAAGTTATTTTCTGTGTCAGAATGAATATTCGCTTGCATAAACGATGCATCTGCATCGAAACGTATGGAATTGACACAGAAAAATCGGGTTTGCAGGTAGGACCGCGTTACAATCGATTTCATGCAAGCGACGACGAATGTTCGTGTACAAGTTATTTTCTGTTCGAGATTGTGCTTTCACGTGCAAAATCGCTGCATCCGCATCGAAACGTATGGAATTGACGCAGAATCATCGAATTTGCATGCAGGAACGCCTTACAATCGATATCACGCAAGCGAAGACGAATGTTCGTGTACAAGTTATTTTCTGTGTCAGAATGAATATTCGCTTGCATAAACGATGCATCTGCATCTCAATGTATGGAGTTGACACCGAAACAACGAGTGTGCAGGTAGGACCGCGTTACAATCGATTTCATGCAAGCGACGACGAATGTTCGTGTACAAGTTATTTTCTGTTCGAGATTGTGCTTTCACGTGCAAAATCGCTGCATCCGCTTCGAAATGTATGGAATTGACACAGAAACAACGAGTTTACAGGTAGGACCGCGTTACAATCGATTTCATGCAAGTGACGACGAATGTTCGTGTACAAGTTATTTTCTGTTCGAGATTGTGCTTTCACGTGCAAAATCGCTGCATCCGCTTCGAAACGATGGAATTGACACAGAAACATCGGGTTTGCAGGTATTACCGCGTGACAATCGATTTCATGCAAACGACGACGAATGTTCGTGTACATGTTCTTTTCTGTGTCAGAATGAATATTCGCTTGCATAAACGATGCATCTGCATCGAAACGTATGGAATTGACACAGAAAAATCGGGTTTGCAGGTAGGACCGCGTTACAATCGATTTCATGCAAGCGACGACGATTGTACGTGTACAAGTTATTTTCTGTTCCAGAATGATGATTCGAATGCGAAAACGAGGCATCTGCATCGAAACGTATGGAATTGACGCAGAAACGCGTTACAATCGAGTTCATGCAAGCGTCGACGAATGTCCGTGTACAAGTTATTTTATGTTCCAGAATGAAGATCCGCGTGCAAAAAGGATGCATCCGCATCGAAACGTATGGAATTGACGCAGAATCATCGAATTTGCATGCAGGAACGCCTTACAATCGATTTCACGCAAGCGAAGACGAATGTTCGTGTACAAGTTATTTTATGTTCCAGAATGAAGATCCGCGTGCAAAAAGGATGCATCCGCATCGAAATGTATGGAGTTGACACAGAAACAACGAGTTTGCAGGTAGCACCGCGTTACAATCGATTTCATGCAAGCGACGACGAATGTTCGTGTACAAGTTATTTTCTGTTCGAGATTGTGCTTTCACGTGCAAAATCGCTGCATCCGCTTCGAAATGTATGGAATTGACACAGAAACAACGAGTTTACAGGTAGGACCGCGTTACAATCGATTTCATGCAAGTGACGACGAATGTTCGTGTACAAGTTATTTTCTGTTCGAGATTGTGCTTTCACGTGCAAAATCGCTGCATCCGCTTCGAAACGATGGAATTGACACAGAAACATCGGGTTTGCAGGTATTACCGCGTGACAATCGATTTCATGCAAACGACGACGAATGTTCGTGTACATGTTCTTTTCTGTGTCAGAATGAATATTCGCTTGCATAAACGATGCATCTGCATCGAAACGTATGGAATTGACACAGAAACAACGAGTTTACAGGTAGGACCGCATTACAATAGATTTCATGCAAGTGACGACGAATGTTCGTGTACAAGTTATTTTCTGTTCGAGATTGTGCTTTCACGTGCATAATCGCTGCATCCGCTTCGAAACGTATGGAATTGACACAGAAACATCGGGTTTGCAGGTATTACCGCGTTACAATCGATTTCATGCAAGCGACGACGAATGTTCGTGTACAAGTTATTTTCTGTTCGAGATTGTGCTTTCACGTGCAAAATCGCTGCATCCGCATCGAAACGTATGGAATTGACGCAGTATCATCGAATTTGCATGCAGGAACGCCTTACAATCGATTTCACGCAAGCGAAGACGAATGTTCGTGTACAAGTTATTTTCTGTGTCAGAATGAATATTCGCTTGCATAAACGATGCATCTGCATCGAAACGTATGGAATTGACACAGAAACATCGGGTTTGCAGGTAGGACCGCGTTACAATCGATTTCATGCAAGCGACGACGATTGTACGTGTACAAGTTATTTTCTGTTCCAGAATGATGATTCGAATGCGAAAACGAGGCATCTGCATCGAAACGTATGGAATTGACGCAGAAACGCGTTACAATCGAGTTCATGCAAGCGTCGACGAATGTTCGTGTACAAGTTATTTTATGTTCCAGAATGAAGATCCGCGTGCAAAAAGGATGCATCCGCATCTCAATGTATGGAATTGGCACAGACACAACGAATTTGCATGCAGGAACGCCTTACAATCGATTTCACGCAAGCGAAGACGAATGTTCGTGAACAAGTTATTTTCTGTGTCAGAATGAATATTCGCTTGCATAAACGATGCATCTGCATCGAAACGTATGGAATTGACACAGAAACATCGGGTTTGCAGGTAGGACCGCGTTACAATCGATTTCATGCAAGCGACGACGATTGTACGTGTACAAGTTATTTTCTGTTCCACAATGAAGATTCGAATGCGAAAACGAGGCATCTGCATCGAAACGTATGGAATTGACGCAGAATCATCGAATTTGCATGCAGGAACGCGTTACAATCGATTTCACGCAAGCGAAGACGAATGTTCGTGTACAAGTTATTTTCTCTTCGAGATTGTGCTTTCACGTGCAAAATCGCTGCATCCGCTTCGAAACGTATGGAATTGACACACAAACATCGGGTTTGCAGGTATTACCGCGTTACAATCGATTTCATGCAAGCGACGACGAATGTTCGTGTACAAGTTATTTTCTGTTCGAGATTGTCCTTTCACGTGCAAAATCGCTGCATCCGCATCGAAACGTATGGAATTGACGCAGAATCATCGAATTTGCATGCAGGAACGCCTTACAATCGATTTCACGCAAGCGAAGACGAATGTTCGTGTACAAGTTATTTTCTGTGTCAGAATGAATATTCGCTTGCATAAACGATGCATCTGCATCGAAACGTATGGAATTGACACAGAAAAATCGGGTTTGCAGGTAGGACCGCGTTACAATCGACTTCATGCAAGCGACGACGATTGTACGTGTACAAGTTATTTTCTGTTCCAGAATGATGATTCGAATGCGAAAACGAGGCATCTGCATCGAAACGTATGCAATTGACGCAGAAACGCGTTACAATCGAGTTCATGCAAGCGTCGACGAATGTTCGTGTACAAGTTATTTTATGTTCCAGAATGAAGATCCGCGTGCAAAAAGGATGCATCCGCATCGAAACGTATGGAATTGACGCAGAATCATCGAATTTGCATGCAGGAACGCCTTACAATCGATTTCACGCAAGCGAAGACGAATGTTCGTGAACAAGTTATTTTCTGTTCGAGATTGTGCTTTCATGTGCAAAATCGCTGCATCCGCATCGAAACGTATGGAATTGACGCAGAATCATCGAATTTGCATGCAGGAACGCCTTACAATCGATTTCACGCAAGCGAAGACGAATGTTCGTGTACAAGTTATTTTATGTTCCAGAATGAAGATCCGCGTGCAAAAAGGATGCATCCGCATCGCAATGTATGGAGTTGACACAGAAACAACGAGTTTGCAGGTAGGACCGTGTTTCAATCGATTTCATGCAAGCGACGACGAATGTTCGTGTACAAGTTATTTTCTGTTCGAGATTGTGCTTTCACGTGCAAAATCGCTGCATCCGCTTCGAAACGTATGGAATTGACACAGAAACATCGAGTTTGCAGGTATTACCGCGTTACAATCGATTTCACGCAAGCGAAGACGAATGTTCGTGTACAAGTTATTTTATGTTCCAGAATGAAGATCCGCGTGCAAAAAGGATGCATCCGCATCGAAATGTATGGAGTTGTCACAGAAACAACGAGTTTGCAGGTAGGACCGCGTTACAATCGATTTCATGCAAGCGACGACGAATGTTCGTGTACAAGTTATTTTCTGTTTCAGAATGATGATTCGAATGCGAAATCGAGGCATCTGCATCGAAACGTATTTAATGGACGCAGAAACGCGTTACAATCGAGTTCATGCAAGCGTCGACGAATGTTGGTGTACAAGTTCTTTTCTGTGTCAGAATGAAGATTCGCTTGCAAAAACGATGCATCTGCATCGAAACGTATGGAATTGACACATAAACATCGGGTTTGCAGGTAGGACCGCGTTACAATCGATTTCATGCAAGCGACGACGAATGTACGTGTACAAGTTATTTTCTGTTCCAGAATGATGATTCGAATGCGAAAACGAGTCATCTGCATCGAAACGTATGGAATTGACGCAGAAACGCGTTACAATCGAGTTCATGCAAGCGTCGACGAATGTTCGTGTACAAGTTATTTTATGTTCCAGAATGAAGATCCGCGTGCAAAAAGGATGCGTCCGCATCGAAATGTATGGAATTGACACAGAAACAACGAGTTTACAGGTAGGACCGCGTTACAATCGATTTCATGCAAGTGACGACGAATGTTCGTGTACAAGTTATTTTATGTTCGAGATTGTGCTTTCACGTGCAAAATCGCTGCATCCGCATCGAAACGTATGGAATTGACGCAGAATCATCGAATTTGCATGCAGGAACGCCTTACAATCGATTTCACGCAAGCGAAGACGAATGTTCGTGTACAAGTTATTTTATGTTCCAGAATGAAGATCCGCGTGCAAAAAGGATGCATCCGCATCGAAATGTATGGAGTTGTCACAGAAACAACGAGTTTGCAGGTAGGACCGCGTTACAATCGATTTCATGCAAGCAACGACGAATGTTCGTGTACAAGTTATTTTCTGTTTCAGAATGATGATTCGAATGCGAAATCGAGGCATCTGCATCGAAACGTATTTAATGGACGCAGAAACGCGTTACAATCGAGTTCATGCAAGCGTCGACGAATGTTGGTGTACAAGTTCTTTTCTGTGTCAGAATGAAGATTCGCTTGCAAAAACGATGCATCTGCATCGAAACGTATGGAATTGACACATAAACATCGGGTTTGCAGGTAGGACCGCGTTACAATCGATTTCATGCAAGCGACGACGAATGTACGTGTACAAGTTATTTTCTGTTCCAGAATGATGATTCGAATGCGAAAACGAGTCATCTGCATCGAAACGTATGGAATTGACGCAGAAACGCGTTACAATCGAGTTCATGCAAGCGTCGACGAATGTTCGTGTACAAGTTATTTTATGTTCCAGAATGAAGATCCGCGTGCAAAAAGGATGCGTCCGCATCGAAATGTATGGAATTGACACAGAAACAACGAGTTTACAGGTAGGACCGCGTTACAATAGATTTCATGCAAGTGACGACGAATGTTCGTGTACAAGTTATTTTCTGTTCGAGATTGTGCTTTCACGTGCATAATCGCTGCATCCTCATCGAAACGTATGGAATTGACGCAGAATCATCGAATTTGCATGCAGGAACGCCTTACAATCGATTTCACGCAAGCGAAGACGAATGTTCGTGTTCAAGTTATTTTCTGTGTCAAAATGAATATTCGCTTGCATAAACGATGCATCTGCATCGAAACGTATGGAATTGACACAGAAACATCGGGTTTGCAGGTAGGACCGCGTTACAATCGATTTCATGCAAGCGACGACGAATGTACGTGTACAAGTTATTTTCTGTTCCAGAATGATGATTCGAATGCGAAAACGAGGCATCTGCATCGAAACGTATGGAATTGACGCAGAAAGGCGTTACAATCGAGTTCATGCAAGCGTCGACGAATGTTCGTGTACAAGTTATTTTATGTTCCAGAATGAAGATCCGCGTGCAAAAAGGATGCGTCCGCATCGAAATGTATGGAATTGACACAGAAACAACGAGTTTACAGGTAGGACCGCGTTACAATAGATTTCATGCAAGTGACGACGAATGTTCGTGTACAAGTTATTTTCTGTTCGAGATTGTGCTTTCACGTGCATAATCGCTGCATCCTCATCGAAACGTATGGAATTGACGCAGAATCATCGAATTTGCATGCAGGAACGCCTTACAATCGATTTCACGCAAGCGAAGACGAATGTTCGTGTTCAAGTTATTTTCTGTGTCAAAATGAATATTCGCTTGCATAAACGATGCATCTGCATCGAAACGTATGGAATTGACACAGAAACATCGGGTTTGCAGGTAGGACCGCGTTACAATCGATTTCATGCAAGCGACGACGATTGTACGTGTACAAGTTATTTTCTGTTCCAGAATGATGATTCGAATGCGAAAACGAGGCATGTGCATCGAAACGTATGGATTGACGCAGAAACGCGTTACAATCGAGTTCATGCAAGCGTCGACAAATGTTCGTGTACAAGTTATTTTATGTTCCAGAATGAAGACCCGCGTGCAAAAAGGATGCGTCCGCATCGAAATGTATGGAATTGACACAGGAACAACGAGTTTACAGGTAGGACCGCGTTACAATCGATTTCATGCAAGTGACGACGAATGTTCGTGTACAAGTTATTTTCTGTTCGAGATTGTGCTTTCACGTGCAAAATCGCTACATCCTCATCGAAACGTATGGAATTGACGCAGAATCATCGAATTTGCATGCAGGAACGCCTTACAATCGATTTCACGCAAGCGAAGACGAATGTTCGTGAACAAGTTATTTTCTGTGTCAGAATGAATATTCGCTTGCATAAACGATGCATCTGCATCGAAACGTATGGAATTGACACAGAAACATCGGGTTTGCAGGTAGGACCGCGTTACAATCGATTTCATGCAAGCGACGACGATTGTACGTGTACAAGTTATTTTCTGTTCCACAATGAAGATTCGAATGCGAAAACGAGGCATCTGCATCGAAACGTATGGAATTGACACAGACACAACGAGTTTGCATGTAGGACCGCGTTACAATCGATTTCATGCAAGCGACGACGAATGTTCGTGTACAAGTTATTTTCTGTTCGAGATTGTGCTTTCACGTGCAAAATCGCTGCATCCGCATCGAAATGTATGGAGTTGACACAGAAACAACGAGTTTGCAGGTAGGACCGTGTTTCAATCGATTTCATGCAAGCGACGACGAATGTTCGTGTACAAGTTATTTTCTGTTCGAGATTGTGCTTTCACGTGCAAAATCGCTGCATCCGCATCGAAACGTATGGAATTGACGCAGAATCATCGAATTTGCATGCAGGAACGCCTTACAATCGATATCACGCAAGCGAAGACGAATGTTCGTGTACAAGTTATTTTCTGTGTCAGAATGAATATTCGCTTGCATAAACGATGCATCTGCATCGAAACGTATGGAATTGACACAGAAAAATCGGGTTTGCAGGTAGGACCGCGTTACAATCGATTTCATGCAAGCGACGACGAATGTTCGTGTACAAGTTATTTTCTGTTCGAGATTGTGCTTTCACGTGCAAAATCGCTGCATCCGCATCGAAACGTATGGAATTGACGCAGAATCATCGAATTTGCATGCAGGAACGCCTTACAATCGATATCACGCAAGCGAAGACGAATGTTCGTGTACAAGTTATTTTCTGTGTCAGAATGAATATTCGCTTGCATAAACGATGCATCTGCATCTCAATGTATGGAGTTGACACCGAAACAACGAGTGTGCAGGTAGGACCGCGTTACAATCGATTTCATGCAAGCGACGACGAATGTTCGTGTACAAGTTATTTTCTGTTCGAGATTGTGCTTTCACGTGCAAAATCGCTGCATCCGCTTCGAAATGTATGGAATTGACACAGAAACAACGAGTTTACAGGTAGGACCGCGTTACAATCGATTTCATGCAAGTGACGACGAATGTTCGTGTACAAGTTATTTTCTGTTCGAGATTGTGCTTTCACGTGCAAAATCGCTGCATCCGCTTCGAAACGATGGAATTGACACAGAAACATCGGGTTTGCAGGTATTACCGCGTGACAATCGATTTCATGCAAACGACGACGAATGTTCGTGTACATGTTCTTTTCTGTGTCAGAATGAATATTCGCTTGCATAAACGATGCATCTGCATCGAAACGTATGGAATTGACACAGAAAAATCGGGTTTGCAGGTAGGACCGCGTTACAATCGATTTCATGCAAGCGACGACGATTGTACGTGTACAAGTTATTTTCTGTTCCAGAATGATGATTCGAATGCGAAAACGAGGCATCTGCATCGAAACGTATGGAATTGACGCAGAAACGCGTTACAATCGAGTTCATGCAAGCGTCGACGAATGTCCGTGTACAAGTTATTTTATGTTCCAGAATGAAGATCCGCGTGCAAAAAGGATGCATCCGCATCGAAACGTATGGAATTGACGCAGAATCATCGAATTTGCATGCAGGAACGCCTTACAATCGATTTCACGCAAGCGAAGACGAATGTTCGTGTACAAGTTATTTTATGTTCCAGAATGAAGATCCGCGTGCAAAAAGGATGCATCCGCATCGAAATGTATGGAGTTGACACAGAAACAACGAGTTTGCAGGTAGCACCGCGTTACAATCGATTTCATGCAAGCGACGACGAATGTTCGTGTACAAGTTATTTTCTGTTCGAGATTGTGCTTTCACGTGCAAAATCGCTGCATCCGCTTCGAAATGTATGGAATTGACACAGAAACAACGAGTTTACAGGTAGGACCGCGTTACAATCGATTTCATGCAAGTGACGACGAATGTTCGTGTACAAGTTATTTTCTGTTCGAGATTGTGCTTTCACGTGCAAAATCGCTGCATCCGCTTCGAAACGATGGAATTGACACAGAAACATCGGGTTTGCAGGTATTACCGCGTGACAATCGATTTCATGCAAACGACGACGAATGTTCGTGTACATGTTCTTTTCTGTGTCAGAATGAATATTCGCTTGCATAAACGATGCATCTGCATCGAAACGTATGGAATTGACACAGAAACAACGAGTTTACAGGTAGGACCGCATTACAATAGATTTCATGCAAGTGACGACGAATGTTCGTGTACAAGTTATTTTCTGTTCGAGATTGTGCTTTCACGTGCATAATCGCTGCATCCGCTTCGAAACGTATGGAATTGACACAGAAACATCGGGTTTGCAGGTATTACCGCGTTACAATCGATTTCATGCAAGCGACGACGAATGTTCGTGTACAAGTTATTTTCTGTTCGAGATTGTGCTTTCACGTGCAAAATCGCTGCATCCGCATCGAAACGTATGGAATTGACGCAGTATCATCGAATTTGCATGCAGGAACGCCTTACAATCGATTTCACGCAAGCGAAGACGAATGTTCGTGTACAAGTTATTTTCTGTGTCAGAATGAATATTCGCTTGCATAAACGATGCATCTGCATCGAAACGTATGGAATTGACACAGAAACATCGGGTTTGCAGGTAGGACCGCGTTACAATCGATTTCATGCAAGCGACGACGATTGTACGTGTACAAGTTATTTTCTGTTCCAGAATGATGATTCGAATGCGAAAACGAGGCATCTGCATCGAAACGTATGGAATTGACGCAGAAACGCGTTACAATCGAGTTCATGCAAGCGTCGACGAATGTTCGTGTACAAGTTATTTTATGTTCCAGAATGAAGATCCGCGTGCAAAAAGGATGCATCCGCATCTCAATGTATGGAATTGGCACAGACACAACGAATTTGCATGCAGGAACGCCTTACAATCGATTTCACGCAAGCGAAGACGAATGTTCGTGAACAAGTTATTTTCTGTGTCAGAATGAATATTCGCTTGCATAAACGATGCATCTGCATCGAAACGTATGGAATTGACACAGAAACATCGGGTTTGCAGGTAGGACCGCGTTACAATCGATTTCATGCAAGCGACGACGATTGTACGTGTACAAGTTATTTTCTGTTCCACAATGAAGATTCGAATGCGAAAACGAGGCATCTGCATCGAAACGTATGGAATTGACGCAGAATCATCGAATTTGCATGCAGGAACGCGTTACAATCGATTTCACGCAAGCGAAGACGAATGTTCGTGTACAAGTTATTTTCTCTTCGAGATTGTGCTTTCACGTGCAAAATCGCTGCATCCGCTTCGAAACGTATGGAATTGACACACAAACATCGGGTTTGCAGGTATTACCGCGTTACAATCGATTTCATGCAAGCGACGACGAATGTTCGTGTACAAGTTATTTTCTGTTCGAGATTGTCCTTTCACGTGCAAAATCGCTGCATCCGCATCGAAACGTATGGAATTGACGCAGAATCATCGAATTTGCATGCAGGAACGCCTTACAATCGATTTCACGCAAGCGAAGACGAATGTTCGTGTACAAGTTATTTTCTGTGTCAGAATGAATATTCGCTTGCATAAACGATGCATCTGCATCGAAACGTATGGAATTGACACAGAAAAATCGGGTTTGCAGGTAGGACCGCGTTACAATCGACTTCATGCAAGCGACGACGATTGTACGTGTACAAGTTATTTTCTGTTCCAGAATGATGATTCGAATGCGAAAACGAGGCATCTGCATCGAAACGTATGCAATTGACGCAGAAACGCGTTACAATCGAGTTCATGCAAGCGTCGACGAATGTTCGTGTACAAGTTATTTTATGTTCCAGAATGAAGATCCGCGTGCAAAAAGGATGCATCCGCATCGAAACGTATGGAATTGACGCAGAATCATCGAATTTGCATGCAGGAACGCCTTACAATCGATTTCACGCAAGCGAAGACGAATGTTCGTGAACAAGTTATTTTCTGTTCGAGATTGTGCTTTCATGTGCAAAATCGCTGCATCCGCATCGAAACGTATGGAATTGACGCAGAATCATCGAATTTGCATGCAGGAACGCCTTACAATCGATTTCACGCAAGCGAAGACGAATGTTCGTGTACAAGTTATTTTATGTTCCAGAATGAAGATCCGCGTGCAAAAAGGATGCATCCGCATCGCAATGTATGGAGTTGACACAGAAACAACGAGTTTGCAGGTAGGACCGTGTTTCAATCGATTTCATGCAAGCGACGACGAATGTTCGTGTACAAGTTATTTTCTGTTCGAGATTGTGCTTTCACGTGCAAAATCGCTGCATCCGCTTCGAAACGTATGGAATTGACACAGAAACATCGAGTTTGCAGGTATTACCGCGTTACAATCGATTTCACGCAAGCGAAGACGAATGTTCGTGTACAAGTTATTTTATGTTCCAGAATGAAGATCCGCGTGCAAAAAGGATGCATCCGCATCGCAATGTATGGAGTTGACACAGAAACAACGAGTTTGCAGGTAGGACCGTGTTTCAATCGATTTCATGCAAGCGACGACGAATGTTCGTGTACAAGTTATTTTCTGTTCGAGATTGTGCTTTCACGTGCAAAATCGCTGCATCCGCTTCGAAACGATGGAATTGACACAGAAACATCGGGTTTGCAGGTATTACCGCGTGACAATCGATTTCATGCAAACGACGACGAATGTTCGTGTACATGTTCTTTTCTGTGTCAGAATGAATATTCGCTTGCATAAACGATGCATCTGCATCGAAACGTATGGAATTGACACAGAAACAACGAGTTTACAGGTAGGACCGCATTACAATAGATTTCATGCAAGTGACGACGAATGTTCGTGTACAAGTTATTTTCTGTTCGAGATTGTGCTTTCACGTGCATAATCGCTGCATCCGCTTCGAAACGTATGGAATTGACACAGAAACATCGGGTTTGCAGGTATTACCGCGTTACAATCGATTTCATGCAAGCGACGACGAATGTTCGTGTACAAGTTATTTTCTGTTCGAGATTGTGCTTTCACGTGCAAAATCGCTGCATCCGCATCGAAACGTATGGAATTGACGCAGTATCATCGAATTTGCATGCAGGAACGCCTTACAATCGATTTCACGCAAGCGAAGACGAATGTTCGTGTACAAGTTATTTTCTGTGTCAGAATGAATATTCGCTTGCATAAACGATGCATCTGCATCGAAACGTATGGAATTGACACAGAAACATCGGGTTTGCAGGTAGGACCGCGTTACAATCGATTTCATGCAAGCGACGACGATTGTACGTGTACAAGTTATTTTCTGTTCCAGAATGATGATTCGAATGCGAAAACGAGGCATCTGCATCGAAACGTATGGAATTGACGCAGAAACGCGTTACAATCGAGTTCATGCAAGCGTCGACGAATGTTCGTGTACAAGTTATTTTATGTTCCAGAATGAAGATCCGCGTGCAAAAAGGATGCATCCGCATCTCAATGTATGGAATTGGCACAGACACAACGAATTTGCATGCAGGAACGCCTTACAATCGATTTCACGCAAGCGAAGACGAATGTTCGTGAACAAGTTATTTTCTGTGTCAGAATGAATATTCGCTTGCATAAACGATGCATCTGCATCGAAACGTATGGAATTGACACAGAAACATCGGGTTTGCAGGTAGGACCGCGTTACAATCGATTTCATGCAAGCGACGACGATTGTACGTGTACAAGTTATTTTCTGTTCCACAATGAAGATTCGAATGCGAAAACGAGGCATCTGCATCGAAACGTATGGAATTGACGCAGAATCATCGAATTTGCATGCAGGAACGCGTTACAATCGATTTCACGCAAGCGAAGACGAATGTTCGTGTACAAGTTATTTTCTCTTCGAGATTGTGCTTTCACGTGCAAAATCGCTGCATCCGCTTCGAAACGTATGGAATTGACACACAAACATCGGGTTTGCAGGTATTACCGCGTTACAATCGATTTCATGCAAGCGACGACGAATGTTCGTGTACAAGTTATTTTCTGTTCGAGATTGTCCTTTCACGTGCAAAATCGCTGCATCCGCATCGAAACGTATGGAATTGACGCAGAATCATCGAATTTGCATGCAGGAACGCCTTACAATCGATTTCACGCAAGCGAAGACGAATGTTCGTGTACAAGTTATTTTCTGTGTCAGAATGAATATTCGCTTGCATAAACGATGCATCTGCATCGAAACGTATGGAATTGACACAGAAACAACGAGTTTGCAGGTAGGACCGTGTTTCAATCGATTTCATGCAAGCGACGACGAATGTTCGTGTACAAGTTATTTTCTGTTCGAGATTGTGCTTTCACGTGCAAAATCGCTGCATCCGCTTCGAAACGTATGGAATTGACACAGAAACATCGAGTTTGCAGGTATTACCGCGTTACAATCGATTTCACGCAAGCGAAGACGAATGTTCGTGTACAAGTTATTTTCTGTGTCATAATGAATATTCGCTTGCATAAACGATGCATCTGCATCGAAACGTATGGAATTGACACAGAAAAATCGGGTTTGCAGGTAGGACCGCGTTACAATCGATTTCATGCAAGCGACGACGATTGTACGTGTACAAGTTATTTTCTGTTCCACAATGAAGATTCGAATGCGAAAACGAGGCATCTGCATCGAAACGTATGGAATTGACGCAGAATCATCGAATTTGCATGCAGGAACGCGTTACAATCGATTTCATGCAAGCGTCGACGAATGTTCGTGTACAAGTTATTTTATGTTCCAGAATGAAGATCCGCGTGCAAAAAGGATGCATCCGCATCTCAATGTATGAAATTGACACAGACACAACGAATTTGCATGCAGGAACGCCTTACAATCGATTTCATGCAAGCGAAGACGAATGTTCGTGAACAAGGTATTTTCTGTGTCAGAATGAATATTCGCTTGCATAAACGATGCATGTGCATCGAAACGTATGGAATTGACACAGAAACATCGGGTTTGCAGGTAGGACCGCGTTACAATCGATTTCATGCAAGCGACGACGATTGTACGTGTACAAGTTATTTTCTGTTCCACAATGAAGATTCGAATGCGAAAACGAGGCATCTGCATCGAAACGTATGGAATTGACGCAGAATCATCGAATTTGCATGCAGGAACGCGTTACAATCGATTTCACGCAAGCGAAGACGAATGTTCGTGTACAAGTTATTTTCTGTTCGAGATTGTCCTTTCACGTGCAAAATCGCTGCATCCGCTTCGAAACGTATGGAATTGACACACAAACATCGGGTTTGCAGGTATTACCGCGTTCAATCGATTTCATGCAAGCGATGACGAATGTTCGTGTACAAGTTATTTTCTGTTCGAGATTGTCCTTTCACGTGCAAAATCGCTGCATCCGCATCGAAACGTATGGAATGGACGCAGAATCATCGAATTTGCATGCAGGAACGCCTTACAATCGATTTCACGCAAGCGAAGACGAATGTTCGTGTACAAGTTATTTTCTGTGTCAGAATGAATATTCGCTTGCATAAACGATGCATCTGCATCGAAACGTATGGAATTGACACAGAAAAATCGGGTTTGCAGGTAGGACCGCGTTACAATCGATTTCATGCAAGCGACGACGAATGTACGTGTACAAGTTATTTTCTGTTCCAGAATGATGATTCGAATGCGAAAACGAGGCATCTGCATCGAAACGTATGGAATTGACGCAGAAACGCGTTACAATCGAGTTCATGCAAGCGTCGACGAATGTTCGTGTACAAGTTATTTTATGTTCCAGAATGAAGATCCGCGTGCAAAAAGGATGCGTCCGCATCGAAATGTATGGAATTGACACAGAAACAACGAGTTTACAGGTAGGACCGCGTTACAATAGATTTCATGCAAGTGACGACGAATGTTCGTGTACAAGTTATTTTATGTTCGAGATTGTGCTTTCACGTGCAAAATCGCTGCATCCGCATCGAAACGTATGGAATTGACGCAGAATCATCGAATTTGCATGCAGGAACGCCTTACAATCGATTTCACGCAAGCGAAGACGAATGTTCGTGTACAAGTTATTTTATGTTCCAGAATGAAGATCCGCGTGCAAAAAGGATGCATCCGCATCGAAATGTATGGAGTTGTCACAGAAACAACGAGTTTGCAGGTAGGACCGCGTTACAATCGATTTCATGCAAGCGACGACGAATGTTCGTGTACAAGTTATTTTCTGTTTCAGAATGATGATTCGAATGCGAAATCGAGGCATCTGCATCGAAACGTATTTAATGGACGCAGAAACGCGTTACAATCGAGTTCATGCAAGCGTCGACGAATGTTGGTGTACAAGTTCTTTTCTGTGTCAGAATGAAGATTCGCTTGCAAAAACGATGCATCTGCATCGAAACGTATGGAATTGACACATAAACATCGGGTTTGCAGGTAGGACCGCGTTACAATCGATTTCATGCAAGCGACGACGAATGTACGTGTACAAGTTATTTTCTGTTCCAGAATGATGATTCGAATGCGAAAACGAGTCATCTGCATCGAAACGTATGGAATTGACGCAGAAACGCGTTACAATCGAGTTCATGCAAGCGTCGACGAATGTTCGTGTACAAGTTATTTTATGTTCCAGAATGAAGATCCGCGTGCAAAAAGGATGCGTCCGCATCGAAATGTATGGAATTGACACAGAAACAACGAGTTTACAGGTAGGACCGCGTTACAATCGATTTCATGCAAGTGACGACGAATGTTCGTGTACAAGTTATTTTATGTTCGAGATTGTGCTTTCACGTGCAAAATCGCTGCATCCGCATCGAAACGTATGGAATTGACGCAGAATCATCGAATTTGCATGCAGGAACGCCTTACAATCGATTTCACGCAAGCGAAGACGAATGTTCGTGTACAAGTTATTTTATGTTCCAGAATGAAGATCCGCGTGCAAAAAGGATGCATCCGCATCGAAATGTATGGAGTTGTCACAGAAACAACGAGTTTGCAGGTAGGACCGCGTTACAATCGATTTCATGCAAGCGACGACGAATGTTCGTGTACAAGTTATTTTCTGTTTCAGAATGATGATTCGAATGCGAAATCGAGGCATCTGCATCGAAACGTATTTAATGGACGCAGAAACGCGTTACAATCGAGTTCATGCAAGCGTCGACGAATGTTGGTGTACAAGTTCTTTTCTGTGTCAGAATGAAGATTCGCTTGCAAAAACGATGCATCTGCATCGAAACGTATGGAATTGACACATAAACATCGGGTTTGCAGGTAGGACCGCGTTACAATCGATTTCATGCAAGCGACGACGAATGTACGTGTACAAGTTATTTTCTGTTCCAGAATGATGATTCGAATGCGAAAACGAGTCATCTGCATCGAAACGTATGGAATTGACGCAGAAACGCGTTACAATCGAGTTCATGCAAGCGTCGACGAATGTTCGTGTACAAGTTATTTTATGTTCCAGAATGAAGATCCGCGTGCAAAAAGGATGCGTCCGCATCGAAATGTATGGAATTGACACAGAAACAACGAGTTTACAGGTAGGACCGCGTTACAATAGATTTCATGCAAGTGACGACGAATGTTCGTGTACAAGTTATTTTCTGTTCGAGATTGTGCTTTCACGTGCATAATCGCTGCATCCTCATCGAAACGTATGGAATTGACGCAGAATCATCGAATTTGCATGCAGGAACGCCTTACAATCGATTTCACGCAAGCGAAGACGAATGTTCGTGTTCAAGTTATTTTCTGTGTCAAAATGAATATTCGCTTGCATAAACGATGCATCTGCATCGAAACGTATGGAATTGACACAGAAACATCGGGTTTGCAGGTAGGACCGCGTTACAATCGATTTCATGCAAGCGACGACGAATGTACGTGTACAAGTTATTTTCTGTTCCAGAATGATGATTCGAATGCGAAAACGAGGCATCTGCATCGAAATTTATGGAATTGACGCAGAAAGGCGTTACAATCGAGTTCATGCAAGCGTCGACGAATGTTCGTGTACAAGTTATTTTATGTTCCAGAATGAAGATCCGCGTGCAAAAAGGATGCGTCCGCATCGAAATGTATGGAATTGACACAGAAACAACGAGTTTACAGGTAGGACCGCGTTACAATAGATTTCATGCAAGTGACGACGAATGTTCGTGTACAAGTTATTTTCTGTTCGAGATTGTGCTTTCACGTGCATAATCGCTGCATCCTCATCGAAACGTATGGAATTGACGCAGAATCATCGAATTTGCATGCAGGAACGCCTTACAATCGATTTCACGCAAGCGAAGACGAATGTTCGTGTTCAAGTTATTTTCTGTGTCAAAATGAATATTCGCTTGCATAAACGATGCATCTGCATCGAAACGTATGGAATTGACACAGAAACATCGGGTTTGCAGGTAGGACCGCGTTACAATCGATTTCATGCAAGCGACGACGATTGTACGTGTACAAGTTATTTTCTGTTCCAGAATGATGATTCGAATGCGAAAACGAGGCATGTGCATCGAAACGTATGGATTGACGCAGAAACGCGTTACAATCGAGTTCATGCAAGCGTCGACAAATGTTCGTGTACAAGTTATTTTATGTTCCAGAATGAAGACCCGCGTGCAAAAAGGATGCGTCCGCATCGAAATGTATGGAATTGACACAGGAACAACGAGTTTACAGGTAGGACCGCGTTACAATCGATTTCATGCAAGTGACGACGAATGTTCGTGTACAAGTTATTTTCTGTTCGAGATTGTGCTTTCACGTGCAAAATCGCTACATCCTCATCGAAACGTATGGAATTCACACAGAAACATCGAGTTTGCATGCAGGATCGCGTTACAATCGATTTCATGGAAGCGACGACGAATGTTCGTGTACAAGTTATTTTCTGTTCGAGATTGTGCTTTCACGTGCAAAATCGCTGCATCCGCATCGAAACGTATGGAATTGACGCAGAATCATCGAATTTGCATGCAGGAACGCCTTACAACCGATTTCACGCAAGCGAAGACGAATGTTCGTGTACAAGTTATTTTATGTTCCAGAATGAAGATCCGCGTGCAAAAAGGATGCATCCGCATCGAAATGTATGGAATTGACACAGAAACAACGAGATTACAGGTATTACCGCGTGACAATCGATTTCATGCAAGCGACGACGAATGTACGTGTAGAAGTGATTTTCTGTTCTGGAATGATCATTCGCAAACAAAATCGCTACATCCTCATCGAAACGTATGGAATTCACACAGAAACATCGAGTTTGTATGCAGGATCGCGTCACAATCGATTTCATGGAAGCGACGACGATTGTACGTGTACAAGTTATTTTATGTTCCAGAATGAAGACCCGCGTGCAAAAAGGATGCGTCCGCATCGAAATGTATGGAATTGACACAGAAACAACGAGTTTACAGGTAGGACCGCGTTACAATCGATTACATGCAAGTGACGACGAATGTTCGTGTACAAGTTATTTTCTGTTCCAGAATGATGATTCGAATGCGAAAACGAGGCATCTGCATCGAAACGTATGGAATTGACGCAGAAACGCGTTACAATCGAGTTCATGCAAGCGTCGACGAATGTTCGTGTACAAGTTATTTTATGTTCCAGAATGAAGATCCGCGTGCAAAAAGGATGCGTCCGCATCGAAATGTATGGAATTGACACAGAAACAACGAGTTTACAGGTAGGACCGCGTTACAATAGATTTCATGCAAGTGACGACGAATGTTCGTGTACAAGTTATTTTCTGTTCGAGATTGTGCTTTCACGTGCAAAATCGCTGCATCCGCATCGAAACGTATGGAATTGACGCAGAATCATCGAATTTGCATGCAGGAACGCCTTACAACCGATTTCACGCAAGCGAAGACGAATGTTCGTGTACAAGTTATTTTATGTTCCAGAATGAAGACCCGCGTGCAAAAAGGATGCGTCCGCATCGAAATGTATGGAATTGACACAGAAACAACGAGTTTACAGGTAGGACCGCGTTACAATCGATTTCATGCAAGTGACGACGAATGTTCGTGTACAAGTTATTTTCTGTTCGAGATTGTGCTTTCACGTGCATAATCGCTGCATCCTCATCGAAACGTATGGAATTGACGCAGAATCATCGAATTTGCATGCAGGAACGCCTTACAATCGATTTCACGCAAGCGAAGACGAATGTTCGTGTTCAAGTTATTTTCTGTGTCAAAATGAATATTCGCTTGCATAAACGATGCATCTGCATCGAAACGTATGGAATTGACACAGAAACATCGGGTTTGCAGGTAGGACCGCGTTACAATCGATTTCATGCAAGCGACGACGAATGTACGTGTACAAGTTATTTTCTGTTCCAGAATGATGATTCGAATGCGAAAACGAGGCATCTGCATCGAAATGTATGGAATTGACGCAGAAAGGCGTTACAATCGAGTTCATGCAAGCGTCGACGAATGTTCGTGTACAAGTTATTTTATGTTCCAGAATGAAGATCCGCGTGCAAAAAGGATGCGTCCGCATCGAAATGTATGGAATTGACACAGAAACAACGAGTTTACAGGTAGGACCGCGTTACAATAGATTTCATGCAAGTGACGACGAATGTTCGTGTACAAGTTATTTTCTGTTCGAGATTGTGCTTTCACGTGCATAATCGCTGCATCCTCATCGAAACGTATGGAATTGACGCAGAATCATCGAATTTGCATGCAGGAACGCCTTACAATCGATTTCACGCAAGCGAAGACGAATGTTCGTGTTCAAGTTATTTTCTGTGTCAAAATGAATATTCGCTTGCATAAACGATGCATCTGCATCGAAACGTATGGAATTGACACAGAAACATCGGGTTTGCAGGTAGGACCGCGTTACAATCGATTTCATGCAAGCGACGACGATTGTACGTGTACAAGTTATTTTCTGTTCCAGAATGATGATTCGAATGCGAAAACGAGGCATGTGCATCGAAACGTATGGATTGACGCAGAAACGCGTTACAATCGAGTTCATGCAAGCGTCGACAAATGTTCGTGTACAAGTTATTTTATGTTCCAGAATGAAGACCCGCGTGCAAAAAGGATGCGTCCGCATCGAAATGTATGGAATTGACACAGGAACAACGAGTTTACAGGTAGGACCGCGTTACAATCGATTTCATGCAAGTGACGACGAATGTTCGTGTACAAGTTATTTTCTGTTCGAGATTGTGCTTTCACGTGCAAAATCGCTACATCCTCATCGAAACGTATGGAATTCACACAGAAACATCGAGTTTGCATGCAGGATCGCGTTACAATCGATTTCATGGAAGCGACGACGAATGTTCGTGTACAAGTTATTTTCTGTTCGAGATTGTGCTTTCACGTGCAAAATCGCTGCATCCGCATCGAAACGTATGGAATTGACGCAGAATCATCGAATTTGCATGCAGGAACGCCTTACAACCGATTTCACGCAAGCGAAGACGAATGTTCGTGTACAAGTTATTTTATGTTCCAGAATGAAGATCCGCGTGCAAAAAGGATGCATCCGCATCGAAATGTATGGAATTGACACAGAAACAACGAGATTACAGGTATTACCGCGTGACAATCGATTTCATGCAAGCGACGACGAATGTACGTGTAGAAGTGATTTTCTGTTCTGGAATGATCATTCGCAAACAAAATCGCTACATCCTCATCGAAACGTATGGAATTCACACAGAAACATCGAGTTTGTATGCAGGATCGCGTCACAATCGATTTCATGGAAGCGACGACGATTGTACGTGTACAAGTTATTTTATGTTCCAGAATGAAGACCCGCGTGCAAAAAGGATGCGTCCGCATCGAAATGTATGGAATTGACACAGAAACAACGAGTTTACAGGTAGGACCGCGTTACAATCGATTACATGCAAGTGACGACGAATGTTCGTGTACAAGTTATTTTCTGTTCCAGAATGATGATTCGAATGCGAAAACGAGGCATCTGCATCGAAACGTATGGAATTGACGCAGAAACGCGTTACAATCGAGTTCATGCAAGCGTCGACGAATGTTCGTGTACAAGTTATTTTATGTTCCAGAATGAAGATCCGCGTGCAAAAAGGATGCGTCCGCATCGAAATGTATGGAATTGACACAGAAACAACGAGTTTACAGGTAGGACCGCGTTACAATAGATTTCATGCAAGTGACGACGAATGTTCGTGTACAAGTTATTTTCTGTTCGAGATTGTGCTTTCACGTGCAAAATCGCTGCATCCGCATCGAAACGTATGGAATTGACGCAGAATCATCGAATTTGCATGCAGGAACGCCTTACAACCGATTTCACGCAAGCGAAGACGAATGTTCGTGTACAAGTTATTTTATGTTCCAGAATGAAGACCCGCGTGCAAAAAGGATGCGTCCGCATCGAAATGTATGGAATTGACACAGAAACAACGAGTTTACAGGTAGGACCGCGTTACAATCGATTTCATGCAAGTGACGACGAATGTTCGTGTACAAGTTATTTTCTGTTCGAGATTGTGCTTTCACGTGCAAAAAGGATGCGTCCGCATCGAAATGTATGGAATTGACACAGAAACATCGGGATTGCAGGTATTACCGCGTGACAATCGATTTCATGCAAGCGACGACGAATGTACGTGTAGAAGTGATTTTCTGTTCTGGAATGATCATTCGCAAACAAAATCGCTACATCCTCATCGAAACGTATGGAATTCACACAGAAACATCGAGTTTGTATGCAGGATCGCGTCACAATCGATTTCATGGAAGCGACGACGATTGTACGTGTACAAGTTATTTTATGTTCCAGAATGAAGACCCGCGTGCAAAAAGGATGCGTCCGCATCGAAATGTATGGAATTGACACAGAAACAACGAGTTTACAGGTAGGACCGCGTTACAATCGATTACATGCAAGTGACGACGAATGTTCGTGTACAAGTTATTTTCTGTTCGAGATTGTGCTTTCACGTGCAAAATCGCTACATCCTCATCGAAACGTATGGAATTCACACAGAAACATCGAGTTTGCATGCAGGATCGCGTCACAATCGATTTCATGGAAGCGACGACGATTGTACGTGTACAAGTTATTTTCTGTTCCACAATGAAGATTCGAATGCGAAAACGAGGCATCTGCATCAAATTGTACGGAATTGACGCAAAAACATCGAATTCGCATGCAAGAACGCGTTAAAACCGATTTCATGCAAGCGACGACGAATGTTCGTGTACAAGTTCTTTTCTGTGTCAGAATGAATATTCGCTTGCATAAACGATGCATCTGCATCGAAACGTATGGAATTGACACAGTAACAACGAGTTTGCAGGCAGGACCAGGATACAATCGATTTCATGCAAGCGACGACGAATGTTCGTGTACAAGTTATTTTCTGTTCGAGATTGTGCTTTCACGTGCAAAATCGCTGCATCCCCATCGAAACGTATGGAATTGACGCAGAATCATCGAATTTGCATGCAGGAACGCCTTACAATCGATTTCACGCAAGCGAAGACGAATGTTCGTGTACAAGTTATTTTATGTTCCAGAATGAAGATCCGCGTGCAAAAAGGATGCATCCGCATCGAAATGTATGGAGTTGTCACAGAAACAACGAGTTTGCAGGTAGGACCGCGTTACAATCGATTTCATGCAAGCGACGACGATTGTACGTGTACAAGTTATTTTCTGTTCCAGAATGATGATTCGAATGCGAAAACGAGGCATGTGCATCGAAACGTATGGATTGACGCAGAAACGCGTTACAATCGAGTTCATGCAAGCGTCGACAAATGTTCGTGTACAAGTTATTTTATGTTCCAGAATGAAGACCCGCGTGCAAAAAGGATGCGTCCGCATCGAAATGTATGGAATTGACACAGAAACAACGAGTTTACAGGTAGGACCGCGTTACAATCGATTTCATGCAAGTGACGACGAATGTTCGTGTACAAGTTATTTTCTGTGTCAGAATGAAGATTCGCTTGTAAAAACGATGCATCTGCATCGAAACGTATGGATTGACGCAGAAACGCGTTACAATCGAGTTCATGCAAGCGTCGACAAATGTTCGTGTACAAGTTATTTTATGTTCCAGAATGAAGACCCGCGTGCAAAAAGGATGCGTCCGCATCGAAATGTATGGAATTGACACAGAAACAACGAGTTTACAGGTAGGACCGCGTTACAATCGATTTCATGCAAGTGACGACGAATGTTCGTGTACAAGTTATTTTCTGTTCAAGATTGTGCTTTCACGTGCAAAATCGCTACATCCTCATCGAAACGTATGGAATTCACACAGAAACATCGAGTTTGCATGCAGGATCGCGTTACAATCGATTTCATGCAAGCGACGACGAATGTTCGTGTACAAGTTATTTTCTGTTCGAGATTGTGCTTTCACGTGCAAAATCGCTGCATCCGCATCGAAACGTATGGAATTGACGCAGAATCATCGAATTTGCATGCAGGAACGCCTTACAACCGATTTCACGCAAGCGAAGACGAATGTTCGTGTACAAGTTATTTTATGTTCCAGAATGAAGATCCGCGTGCAAAAAGGATGCATCCGCATCGAAATGTATGGAATTGACACAGAAACAACGAGATTACAGGTAGGACCGCGTTACAATAGATTTCATGCAAGTGACGACGAATGTTCGTGTACAAGTTATTTTCTGTGTCAGAATGAAGATTCGCTTGTAAAAACGATGCATCTGCATCGAAACGTATGGAATTGACACAGAAACATCGGGTTTGCAGGTAGGACCGCGTTACAATAGATTTCATGCAAGCGACGACGAATGTTCGTGTACAAGTTATTTTCTGTTCCAGAATGATGATTCGAATGCGAAAACGAGGCATCTGCATCGAAACGTATGGAATTGACGCAGAAACGCGTTACAATCGAGTTCATGCAAGCGTCGACGAATGTTCGTGTACAAGTTATTTTATGTTCCAGAATGAAGATCCGCGTGCAAAAAGGATGCGTCCGCATCGAAATGTATGGAATTGACACAGAAACAACGAGTTTACAGGTAGGACCGCGTTACAATAGATTTCATGCAAGTGACGACGAATGTTCGTGTACAAGTTATTTTCTGTTCGAGATTGTGCTTTCACGTGCAAAATCGCTGCATCCGCATCGAAACGTATGGAATTGACGCAGAATCATCGAATTTGCATGCAGGAACGCCTTACAACCGATTTCACGCAAGCGAAGACGAATGTTCGTGTACAAGTTATTTTATGTTCCAGAATGAAGACCCGCGTGCAAAAAGGATGCGTCCGCATCGAAATGTATGGAATTGACACAGAAACAACGAGTTTACAGGTAGGACCGCGTTACAATCGATTTCATGCAAGTGACGACGAATGTTCGTGTACAAGTTATTTTCTGTTCGAGATTGTGCTTTCACGTGCAAAAAGGATGCGTCCGCATCGAAATGTATGGAATTGACACAGAAACATCGGGATTGCAGGTATTACCGCGTGACAATCGATTTCATGCAAGCGACGACGAATGTACGTGTAGAAGTGATTTTCTGTTCTGGAATGATCATTCGCAAACAAAATCGCTACATCCTCATCGAAACGTATGGAATTCACACAGAAACATCGAGTTTGTATGCAGGATCGCGTCACAATCGATTTCATGGAAGCGACGACGATTGTACGTGTACAAGTTATTTTCTGTTCCACAATGAAGATTCGAATGCGAAAACGAGGCATCTGCATCAAATTGTACGGAATTGACGCAAAAACATCGAATTCGCATGCAAGAACGCGTTAAAACCGATTTCATGCAAGCGACGACGAATGTTCGTGTACAAGTTCTTTTCTGTGTCAGAATGAATATTCGCTTGCATAAACGATGCATCTGCATCGAAACGTATGGAATTGACACAGTAACAACGAGTTTGCAGGCAGGACCAGGATACAATCGATTTCATGCAAGCGACGACGAATGTTCGTGTACAAGTTATTTTCTGTTCGAGATTGTGCTTTCACGTGCAAAATCGCTGCATCCCCATCGAAACGTATGGAATTGACGCAGAATCATCGAATTTGCATGCAGGAACGCCTTACAATCGATTTCACGCAAGCGAAGACGAATGTTCGTGTACAAGTTATTTTATGTTCCAGAATGAAGATCCGCGTGCAAAAAGGATGCATCCGCATCGAAATGTATGGAGTTGTCACAGAAACAACGAGTTTGCAGGTAGGACCGCGTTACAATCGATTTCATGCAAGCGACGACGATTGTACGTGTACAAGTTATTTTCTGTTCCAGAATGATGATTCGAATGCGAAAACGAGGCATGTGCTGTCACGTCGCTCGGCAATCGGGAGACGCCAGAAGGGCGAAACCCTTTGCGACACCGGGTATTTACAAGCGGAACGCTGGGCCACGATCGGCCGCACGACACGTGGTCCACCCGGGACAAAAAGGTTATCGCGGGCTCGCGGTTTTCTACAACAAGCGCGAATTTTCGGGCGCCAGACACGGCTACGTGTCGTATGAAATTCTGAATCTCCCGAACTAAATTCAATGGAGGAAAACCCCGAGCCTACGACGACCGCGTTGAACTGAGATAGCTCATCTAAGGGACCAGGAGAGACACGTGGAGAACAGGAGACGTTCCTCGCGGCAGGAAGGTTTCACGCAAGAATTGAACACGTTAATTTCGGCAACCACAATCGTTTATTAAACGAGATGGAATTTTACATAGCTGTCGACACGAGTCGGCAGCCGTTAAAGGTGATCGCTAGCGCGGTTTAAGAAATATCGCGACGGATGGTAATCGCACGCGCTTTATTTCGTCGCGTCGAATTCGGCAGCACTGGATTTTACGCGCGCCTGTCTCCTACTCGAGGAATTTACAGTCGAATTCCGGTGTTACACGCGGTCCTATCTGAGCTTCGATCATACGCGAAATTCGCGGAACACGAATCGTGCACGACGCGGCGTCCCACCGTGGAACGAGACGAGGTTGGCCAAGGCTGACGACGACACCCGGTATATTACTCGACTCCCACGTGTGAGGCGAGTTCGCTAAAGAATTGGATCCCGTTGCCCAGAGGATTCGGGCCCCTCACGATTCTAGATTTCGCGATTCTCGGCAGCCCCGAACCCAAGTCGTCAGCCCTCGCGACGCGAACACGGACCCGCCAAAACGCTACACGAGCCACACGCGCAAAAAGAATTACAATCGATAATTGAAGCCTGATCGGCGCTTACCAAAGGCACGGCAGCAGGCGGCAGCTGTACGGCAGCTCTGTCTTAACGTCCTTCTTTTTGTTTAATCGGCAGCGGTCGCAAAAGAACTTTGTTGAACTCGCGTTTTAAAGTACGTGCCAACTACTTGCGCGATATCGAAGCAATGGCTTCCCATGCGGTGGCTCGGTGGCGCGGAAGCGAGGCGTCCCCCACTTTCCTAATTCGTTTCCCCGCGCGACATTTCGGCCTATCGCTAGGCGAGTTTCGGACGCTACGCGATGGCCCCTGGCCTCCGGCGATTCGCGGATTCAGTTTCGGCGGCACTCGGTGATTGGCCGCTTCCCGCGACGACGATCGGCGTCGGCCTATCCGGCAGCTGGCCAGGCTTCTTCCCGGACGAGGCGACGACTGGATGAAGTCGATTTCTTTGAGATCGTCCTCATCTCACGTCGGCGCCTCCAGGTTGGTCTTCCTGGGCCGCGTTGATCCTCCGATGTTGTCTTCCTGTTTATTTGCCGGAGCCAGTCCTTATAGGATGCGTTGTTGAGGCATCCTCGCCAATTTCGTGGGGAAAAGAGTTTCGAGTCCCCCTGGGACCCGATTACGGTCCTGAAAGATCGCGTCGCGCAAATTGGCGCGACGCTCAAAAATGTGAGTAGCGCTCTCTGGGTCTCGCTCGTGCCCAGGGAGAGCGCTCGCACCGATCGTCAACGTGTCTCGCTGCCAAAAGGTGATCCGGTCTTTCGTCTTACCGATCTGGGGAGACGTTGGCAAAAATGCCACGTCACAACTCCCCCCCCTTAGGGAAGACCGGATCATACCAATGGCAGCCACCAATCAGGCTTCTCGTGGGCTCGGTAGCGAACGCTCAACCTCGGTCGTTCCTTAACATAATTGTAGAACACGGCAGCTTTTATCCCAACATTTAACCCTTCACCACGCTAACATGAAACACATACTTACTATAATCTACATCTTTGTTCGGGTGAGTTGTCTTCCTCGACCGGTTTTTCCTGAAACGCTCGCGAATGACGGTTGTATACCGTGACGGATTACGCTATAGGAAGGGTCCTATTATCTACAATCAATTCTTTCCTTTTGGCAGCAAACTATTTTAATCTATTACTCCTTCTTAATATTACATAACTAAAACAAACTATTTTTGAGGAGCGAAATAGAGAAGCGAAAGAAAATTAATAATAATAATAATAATAATAATACTGAGTGGCGGCAGCGGAAAAAAAAACAATGGCGAAGTAGTGCGCCTGGCTATTCGCAGGCTAATAGTAAGCAAACGAAGCTAGCCCCGTTTTCTGTGTTCGGCAGCTCACTTTTTGATTCACCCCCATTCAGTTTTCCCCCTTGGGGTGTGGGTGTCGGCAGCTAATTATTTTAATAATACAAGTCCCACGGGTTGTGTGGGCCTCCCGCTTTCCACGTCGGACCGCATTTCGGGCACGTTTTTACGGTGACGTCCAGTCGCCCGCATCTTTTACAAAAGTCCGCTCTCGGCGTGGGGCAAAATCTGTATGGGTGGTCGTCCTGTCCGCAACTCCAACAACCGTTTTGCCGATCTGGTTTCTTCGGCTTCCTTTCCGGCACGGGCTTCCCGTCCGATGGCGGTGCTTGTTTCGGCAGCTCTTGCGGTTTCCCATGTCCTTTCCAACTCGGGGTTGTGTAGGTTACCTTTTCAGGGAGCCATTCCAGCACTGGCTCTTTTTGTCCCGCCTTGTATAACCATGATGGGGTTCCTCGTTTCCCTTCGGCAGCCATTTTTTCTTTTAATTCCTCCATCTGTCTTCTGGCCTTGTTTGCGGCAGCTATTTTTTTTTCTTGTTCTTCCGCTTCCTTGGCGACTTTTGCTGCGGCAGCCTCCTCCCGTTCTACTCTTGCTGCCTCTAATTGTTGTTCCTCCCGCTCTTTCTCTAGGCGGAATTTTAAGAGGTCTCGCCTATGAACCCATTCAAACTCTTCCTGTTTATTTCTAAATTCCTGGGCAGTTGATGTTCCGGCTTGCGGGCTCGACTGGGGTGTTATTTCTTCGGCAGCGATTGTTTTATGTTCCCCTTCTTCGGGGGGGTTTGATGAGGTTTGAACCTCGTCGGCAGCAGTTGTTTTATCTTCCTCTTCTTCGTGGGGGTTTGATGAGGTTTGAACCTCGTCGGCAGCAGTTGTTTTATCTTCCCCTTCTTCCAACTCACTCGCGGGGAATGGCGGCAGCGGTTCTTCACTTTGGTTCCCCTGGGTCTCGGCGACTTCCTCCGTGTTTTCCTGTGGGATGTCCTCTATATCCTCCAGTGTATTCTCCAACCCGATCGTTGGTCTCCCTGCGCTTCTTTCAGCCTCCGGCTTATCGTCGGCTGACATGAAGGGGAGCTCCTCGCTCCCCGTTTCCTCCCCGTTCGGCAGCATCGTTTGGGTGGTTTTGTCCTTGTAGTGCTTCTTGCACTTTGTAGCGAGGTACTCCCGTATAATGTCTCTTGTCTCCATCCTATAGATGGAGTCATGTAACTTATACAGGACCTCTTTGAAGTCCTTTGCTGGATCCATCCTTTTTCCTCGTTGACCTTGTAATTCTCCGGTTTTCGGCAGCTGGTGTCTTTAATTCTGAAATGGGAACCTCATTGTTTACTACACTGTTCTCTTGTGCGTGTGATGGAAGATACGCTTTTAAATCGCTGATGTGCACTTTGCCTAGATCGACCCCGTCTTCTGTGGCTAGGCGATAAACTCCTGCCGATAGTTTCTTTGATATTACTACTGGGCCATCAAATTTTGGCACCAGTTTTGCCGCGAAGTGCTTTGCCGCTGACGAGAGAGCTCTCTGCCGTCTCACCACCCTATCTCCTACCTCGAATTCTCTATCGCTATGTCGCGTATTATAGTATCGCGCTTGCCGATTGTACGCTTCCTCTAAATTCTCTACCACCCAACTTCGCAGGGTTTGTAATTGCGCTACTCGACCCTTCCATTTTTCGGTTGATTCTACTTCTAATTCTAACGGCGGTTCGGTTTCCGCCCGCACGCATTTTACCGGTCGAGGTTCTCGCCCGAAATTTAGAAATGCTGGAGACGCTTGGAGGACGGAGTGGTACGCGGTGTTATATGCGAATCTGAATTTCGTAATATTTATGTCCCATTCTCTATGATCTCTTCCTATAAACGCGACTATCATAGTTTTTAAGATTCGATTGACTCTCTCTACTGGGTTCGCCTGTGGGTGGTACGGAGGAGTCGTTGTTATTCTAATTCCGTATTCGTCGGCAAGTTCGTGTATGCTCTTGTTCACGAATTCTGTACCGTTATCCGTTAGGAGAACATCCGGCGTTCCCCATCGCGAGAAAATCATATTTTCAAGGGACTCGGCAATTTTCGGACCTGTCGCTTTTCGGAGTGGGGCGCACTCGATCCATTTGGTGAAGAGGTCTTGCATCACTAAGAGGTACGCATGACCGGACTTGCTAGTCGGCAGCGGACCCATAATGTCGGCGGCTACCACTGACCACGGTGTGTTAATACGGCGCCGACCCATCAGCCCCGAAGGGAGTGTCTGTTCCACTTTGGTTAGCTGACAGGTTGTACAGCGTCTCACGTATTCCACGATAGTTCTGTACATGCCGGGCCAGTAGTACCTTGTCGCGACCCGGTGATAAGTTTTCTCGATCCCCAAATGTCCGGCCTGCGGACCATCATGCGCCTCCTGCAAGATCTCGGTCCTGCGTTCCTCGGGGACGACCCACTTCCATTCGTCCCCATCTCCACCCAATGTTTCCGCGATGAGTGGATCGGTTCTTCGACAAAAAAGTTCCCCATTTCGAATGCTCCAGTCCTTAAATTTTTCCGGGCTTTTCTCAATTTCCGCAAATTTCCTTTCGTACCACCGCGGACGTATTACGGCAGCTATTTCAATTTCCCCTTCGATGATCTCCTCGTCCTCGAATGCGCGTGATAGCGCATCCGGGACTTTATTTAAGGTACCTTGCCGGTATATGACTTGAAAGTCATATTCTAAGAGCTGCAAGGCCCATCTCGCTAATCGTCCCGAAGGATTGCGTAATTTCCTCAACCACCGCAGGCTATTGTGATCCGTTATTACTTTAAATTTGTATCCTTCCAGATACGCTCTAAATTTTTCTACCGCCCAGACGATTGCGAGGCATTCTAACTCTGTTGCAGAGTATTTTCTCTCCGGCATCGTAAGGGATCGGCTCGCGAATGCTATAACTTTCTCTACCCCCTCGATCTCTTGTGTCAGGACGGCACCTAATCCAACCGTACTTGCATCCGTTTGCAAGGTGAACGGGATCTCGAAATTGGGGCAGGAGAGGGTTGGTGCAGTGGAAATCATCTCGCGAAGGGTCTCGAAGGCGGATTGTTGTCCGTCCTTCCATTCCCATTCTTTATCCTTTTTGAGCAATTTGTTTAATGGCTCTGCAAGTGTTGAGAATCCTGGAATGAACCTCCTGTACCAGGACGCCATTCCCAAGAATCTCCGCAGTTGCTTTACGTTCTTAGGAGTAGGGAACGTTAGGATTGGTTGTATCTTTTCCGCGTCCACTTTCAACCCTTCTCTGCTCACAATGAATCCTAAATACCGGACTTCCGTGCAACAAAATTCGCATTTATCGGGGTTTATTATTAATCCGGCAGCTTTAATTTTATCTAGCACGCGCTTTAACCAGTCGAGGTGTTCGTCGAAAGTTTTTGTCACGATTATAATATCGTCTAAGTACGCGAACGCGTGCGGTTCCATTTCAGGCCCGATTAGCCGATCTAATAACCTTTGGAAGGTAGCCGGTGCTCCCGTGAGTCCGTACGGCATGCGTCGAAAATGGAATAAACCCTTTCCCGGTACCGTGAATGCCGTAATTTCGCGACTATTCGGATCTAATGGAATTTGAAAATATGCCTGACTGAGGTCGATTGTCGAGATATATTTTGCCGATCGCAATTTATCCAATATCTGGGTCATAAGCGGCAGCGGATACGCATCCTTCCTTGAGACCTCGTTTACCTTTCGAAAATCTAAACAGAATCGGTATTTGCCATTCGCTTTCTTTACCATAACGATTGGACTTGACCAGCCACTTTGTGACGCTTCAATTATGCCGTCGGCCAATAAGGTATCCACTTCCTTATAAATGGCCTCTTGAACTTTAGGGGAGACGGCATAATATCTTTGCTTTATGGGTGGGTGGTCTCCCACGTCTATCCGGTGGCTAATCAAGTCTGTTAATCCTGACGTTTTCTCAAATTCCGGCAGCGCGGTCTCAAGGAATTTCTCTAAGCGCTGTTTTTCGGCAGCATCTAATATTTGAAGCCCGCAACAAACAGTGGTTGAGTTCGAGTCGTCGAAGGAGAATTTTTCGTCTGGATTAGACGCGAAGTACCACACGGAATTATGATATTCCGCTATTATCCCAAAGAGCGCAATCGAATCTGTCCCTAACAACAAGGGTGTTACCAAATTATCCAATACGCGAGCCGAGATCGCGTGTTCCCTTTTCCCTATTCGTACTTTGAATTTGGCTCTTTCTACTGCTCGATTGACTGTCCCCGTGGCAAGGAGGAAATAACACGGTCTCTCCGTGTGTTCTATTTTCACGGCGGCCTTATTTATGCGATTTATTACTTCGCGACTCACGAATGTAATAGACGAACCTGAGTCTACTAGGGCGCGCACCGGCAGCGAATCTATGAATACTTTGATTGTTAATAGAGGCGGTCTTTTCGTGCTTTCGTTTATTAAGACGCGAGCCGATATTATTTCGGGTGGGGTCTCTCCGGCCCGACTGAGCGACTCCTCCCCCCGTTTCCCGGTGTTCGGTTGCATTTACGGCAGTTATTCAATGTTATTCCCGGGGCTCCGCATCCGTAACAGTGGACTTTCGGTTCTTCCCGGCAATCTCGCGACATATGTCCGATTTTCCGACAGTTCCAGCATTCGAATTGCTTTCCCCCCGTGCGTTGTCTATCGCGCGACGGAGCCCTTCGAACCTCTTCTCTTTCGGCAAGTTCCGGTCGGCGCGGTGGTAACTGTTTTGGCCATTGATCTTTCGTTTCGTTTCGGTAGAATGCATTTTCTCTTCGCCCGGCAGCAGAAAAATTTTTCGCGCGCGGCGCTGAAGAGTCGTGCTTCACCGGCTCGTAACGAAGTTTCTCCTGCTCGGATTTGGGATTTTCCCATCGCGGTTTCTCCCTCTCCCCGCTATCTACGGCAGCTATCGCATTTACAAATTCTACGTGCCCCGTTTTTCCCTTATTTAGATGTTTGTTTGAGGCGTAGCGGTTGGGATCGTATGCGAAACTGGGGTGGGCCATTTCCGCGGGTTTCGGATTTCGCTTTAATTTTGCTACGTCCGATTCCCGTTCCGTCTCTATTAGTGCCTCTTCTAATTGCTCAAGCGTTGTCACCGTGGACAGCGCAATTGCGTGTCGTAATAATGGTTTCGCGCCCCAGTATGTTCTACGGATTTTCTTTTCCTCCGGCCACGGTGGATCTAGTCTCTCGAACATAGCCCTCATGCTTACGATGTAATCGCGTAACGGTTCGTTTTCCCCCTGCGATCTATCCTTTATGTTCTGTACTAACGTGTCGCGATATTCTGGGTCTCCGAAAAATTTCCGAAAAGCGGCTACGAATTGCTCCCAGGTTCTCAATTTGGGCTCCCTTGCCTTGTACCAGTGTGTCGCGATACCGTCGAAGCACACTGTCAGGCAGCGCAGCAGGTGTTCGTCCGCGATATTCCCGTATTTCCGATGTTCTATCAAACGCTCTAGGAAAGCTTCCGAGTCCTCCCCGGGCGCTCCGGAAAATTTAATCCGCCATCGACGCATTACTTCCGAAATCGGGGTCCCTCGGCAGTACATTTCGCGGCGAGTGGTTTGGGGGGGTTGATCTTGAGAACCTGACGGCAGATTCGGCAGCTCATTTTTAATTTCGCGATCGCGGCGATTTTGAGTGGACCGTTGTTTGTTCCACTTCGGCACCGTTAATCGTATATTTCGCGGCGGTGATCGACCAACCTCGGCGTGGTCTTCGTCCGAGGTCGCGTCGTCCGCTGGGGGGTTTCCGTCCGACGCGTCATCGTAAGCCGAATAATATTCCCTTTCATATTGTTCTTCGCGATCTTTATGCCACATCTTATCTGAGTGGTTCGGAAACGTCAACAATCGATGAATGGAATATCCCGCGGCAGCAATAAACACTCAAAGACCGAAGGTCTACTTTATTGCCCGGGCGAAGTAACCCGAGTCGAAGGTCTCGCTAAGCCGCGTATCTAAACAAAAGGGAACCGCGTCTCGAATTCTGTACGCCAAGAGAGAGTCAACTCTGAGACTCTTCTTACACCGCAATACCTGGTATCTCCCCTAAACGCGACTTTATCGGCAGCGCAAATTTTAATAATTCCTATTTTCCGTCTCCAGCAATTTTACAAAATCCTAACAAATCTTTTCGCAAATTTAACAGTTTCTCGCCTTTCCGGGTTATTCTCGCGTTTGATCTCGCGAGCGCAAAATTCTAACGTTCACAAAGACGTTACGATCTACAACGGCACATACTGCGACAACAAAACGAATCTTCCATCACCAAAAAACAAATTTTTGTGAACCGTCTGTCTCGCTTCAATAGACCACCTAGATCCGTCGTCGCAATGCAACAATAGACCCTGGCGGTTAATCGTCACTTGACCCCGGTTCACACACAAAAATGCACAATAAAATATTAACAATATTGCAATAAATATGGCACAGAAATTCAATAAATATCGCATAAATTATCAATGGCAATTATTAAATTCAATCAGCAGTAAGTATTTCTTAATTACTTTCGATATTGTTATGAATCATCAATATTCACGAATTGTTTCTAAAAGAAAAGATTTTGAAGATCGGTCTGTTTGAAAAAGAAAAATCCTCAACAAAATAAATGATTATGAAATGTTGAATCTTCGCCGTTGAAGACGGCAATCGGCAGCAAAGACAAAGAAAAAAAATAATAAACTATTCAAAACAACAATAATAATAAATAATTAACAATAACACGAAATATTAAAATGTAGAATTTAATTAGGGTGACCGTACAGATGGTGCGGTCCAAAAATTTAATAAATTAATGAAATTCGTTAAAATAAGGGGAGAATATGTACAATTTAATCCAACAAATGGAGATAAATAAAATAAACGAGACTAATAAATAATCAAATAAATAATGAAATAAATAACAATTAGAAATAAATTAACACAAAATAAATATCGAAAATAAATAAGAGATTACAACAACAACAAAAAAAAACATACAGAAAATTCATAAATATCACAGCATAATATCAGTAAAACATCATAAAATGAAACAATTCAGTAAATATCATAAATTTTCCTTGAGACCAGTATTATTGAATAATTATTTATTTAATAGGTGTTCATTGAAATAATCACTCTTCTTTAATTTAATATCTCTTCTCTATTATTTAATATTTTGCTTTTACTTTTCTGCTTGTGAACTTGATGTTAATTAATTGAAATCTAATAATTCATAATTTGTGAATAGTAATTCAGCAAGAAAAATCTTAATAGATCAATTATAAATTTGAATTAAATTCCAGTTCCTAATATCCTTCAGTAATACTGCTCGTCAACACATTTCTTCAATATGATCCATTGATACCATTCAGAAATACCGTTTAGAAATACAATTCATAAACACAATTCATAAATACAATTCATCAATGGCATGAAATTTCAATACAATTCGTATGCTTCGTTGGCTCGTTGTAGGTCGCGTAGAACGATAATTGTTCGTCGGTGGGTTTTTCGATGTTTACGCCGCGACGGCAACGATCGTTTCTCGGAATCCGCACGATCGAAGCTGTTTGAAAGGAATTTACTTGCGCGAGTCTCGTGTCTACCTCGTGTCTCCGATATACGAAATTTTCAACAATCGAAAATGTTATTTCAACGATTCGGCAGCCAAAATTTGTCATAAATTTGCGAACAAAAATTCAAACTTTTCACGATCTTGCGATTAGAAAACTGTTCGGGCACCAAACTTGTCACGATCTTACGATCAGCAACCTGTTCGGGCGCCAATTTTGTCACGTCGCTCGGCAATCGGGAGACGCCAGAAGGGCGAAACCCTTTGCGACACCGGGTATTTACAAGCGGAACGCTGGGCCACGATCGGCCGCACGACACGTGGTCCACCCGGGACAAAAAGGTTATCGCGGGCTCGCGGTTTTCTACAACAAGCGCGAATTTTCGGGCGCCAGACACGGCTACGTGTCGTATGAAATTCTGAATCTCCCGAACTAAATTCAATGGAGGAAAACCCCGAGCCTACGACGACCGCGTTGAACTGAGATAGCTCATCTAAGGGACCAGGAGAGACACGTGGAGAACAGGAGACGTTCCTCGCGGCAGGAAGGTTTCACGCAAGAATTGAACACGTTAATTTCGGCAACCACAATCGTTTATTAAACGAGATGGAATTTTACATAGCTGTCGACACGAGTCGGCAGCCGTTAAAGGTGATCGCTAGCGCGGTTTAAGAAATATCGCGACGGATGGTAATCGCACGCGCTTTATTTCGTCGCGTCGAATTCGGCAGCACTGGATTTTACGCGCGCCTGTCTCCTACTCGAGGAATTTACAGTCGAATTCCGGTGTTACACGCGGTCCTATCTGAGCTTCGATCATACGCGAAATTCGCGGAACACGAATCGTGCACGACGCGGCGTCCCACCGTGGAACGAGACGAGGTTGGCCAAGGCTGACGACGACACCCGGTATATTACTCGACTCCCACGTGTGAGGCGAGTTCGCTAAAGAATTGGATCCCGTTGCCCAGAGGATTCGGGCCCCTCACGATTCTAGATTTCGCGATTCTCGGCAGCCCCGAACCCAAGTCGTCAGCCCTCGCGACGCGAACACGGACCCGCCAAAACGCTACACGAGCCACACGCGCAAAAAGAATTACAATCGATAATTGAAGCCTGATCGGCGCTTACCAAAGGCACGGCAGCAGGCGGCAGCTGTACGGCAGCTCTGTCTTAACGTCCTTCTTTTTGTTTAATCGGCAGCGGTCGCAAAAGAACTTTGTTGAACTCGCGTTTTAAAGTACGTGCCAACTACTTGCGCGATATCGAAGCAATGGCTTCCCATGCGGTGGCTCGGTGGCGCGGAAGCGAGGCGTCCCCCACTTTCCTAATTCGTTTCCCCGCGCGACATTTCGGCCTATCGCTAGGCGAGTTTCGGACGCTACGCGATGGCCCCTGGCCTCCGGCGATTCGCGGATTCAGTTTCGGCGGCACTCGGTGATTGGCCGCTTCCCGCGACGACGATCGGCGTCGGCCTATCCGGCAGCTGGCCAGGCTTCTTCCCGGACGAGGCGACGACTGGATGAAGTCGATTTCTTTGAGATCGTCCTCATCTCACGTCGGCGCCTCCAGGTTGGTCTTCCTGGGCCGCGTTGATCCTCCGATGTTGTCTTCCTGTTTATTTGCCGGAGCCAGTCCTTATAGGATGCGTTGTTGAGGCATCCTCGCCAATTTCGTGGGGAAAAGAGTTTCGGGTCCCCCTGGGACCCGATTACGGTCCTGAAAGATCGCGTCGCGCAAATTGGCGCGACGCTCAAAAATGTGAGTAGCGCTCTCTGGGTCTCGCTCGTGCCCAGGGAGAGCGCTCGCACCGATCGTCAACGTGTCTCGCTGCCAAAAGGTGATCCGGTCTTTCGTCTTACCGATCTGGGGAGACGTTGGCAAAAATGCCACGTCACAGTGCATCGAAACGTATGGATTGACGCAGAAACGCGTTACAATCGAGTTCATGCAAGCGTCGACAAATGTTCGTGTACAAGTTATTTTATGTTCCAGAATGAAGACCCGCGTGCAAAAAGGATGCGTCCGCATCGAAATGTATGGAATTGACACAGAAACAACGAGTTTACAGGTAGGACCGCGTTACAATCGATTTCATGCAAGTGACGACGAATGTTCGTGTACAAGTTATTTTCTGTTCGAGATTGTGCTTTCACGTGCAAAATCGCTACATCCTCATCGAAACGTATGGAATTCACACAGAAACATCGAGTTTGCATGCAGGATCGCGTTACAATCGATTTCATGCAAGCGACGACGAATGTTCGTGTACAAGTTATTTTCTGTTCGAGATTGTGCTTTCACGTGCAAAATCGCTGCATCCGCATCGAAACGTATGGAATTGACGCAGAATCATCGAATTTGCATGCAGGAACGCCTTACAACCGATTTCACGCAAGCGAAGACGAATGTTCGTGTACAAGTTATTTTATGTTCCAGAATGAAGACCCGCGTGCAAAAAGGATGCGTCCGCATCGAAATGTATGGAATTGACACAGAAACAACGAGTTTACAGGTAGGACCGCGTTACAATCGATTTCATGCAAGTGACGACGAATGTTCGTGTACAAGTTATTTTCTGTTCGAGATTGTGCTTTCACGTGCAAAAAGGATGCGTCCGCATCGAAATGTATGGAATTGACACAGAAACATCAGGATTGCAGGTATTACCGCGTGACAATCGATTTCATGCAAGCGACGACGAATGTACGTGTAGAAGTGATTTTCTGTTCTGGAATGATCATTCGCAAACAAAATCGCTACATCCTCATCGAAACGTATGGAATTCACACAGAAACATCGAGTTTGTATGCAGGATCGCGTCACAATCGATTTCATGGAAGCGACGACGATTGTACGTGTACAAGTTATTTTATGTTCCAGAATGAAGACCCGCGTGCAAAAAGGATGCGTCCGCATCGAAATGTATGGAATTGACACAGAAACAACGAGTTTACAGGTAGGACCGCGTTACAATCGATTACATGCAAGTGACGACGAATGTTCGTGTACAAGTTATTTTCTGTTCGAGATTGTGCTTTCACGTGCAAAATCGCTACATCCTCATCGAAACGTATGGAATTCACACAGAAACATCGAGTTTGCATGCAGGATCGCGTCACAATCGATTTCATGGAAGCGACGACGATTGTACGTGTACAAGTTATTTTCTGTTCCACAATGAAGATTCGAATGCGAAAACGAGGCATCTGCATCAAATTGTACGGAATTGACGCAAAAACATCGAATTCGCATGCAAGAACGCGTTAAAACCGATTTCATGCAAGCGACGACGAATGTTCGTGTACAAGTTCTTTTCTGTGTCAGAATGAATATTCGCTTGCATAAACGATGCATCTGCATCGAAACGTATGGAATTGACACAGTAACAACGAGTTTGCAGGCAGGACCAGGATACAATCGATTTCATGCAAGCGACGACGAATGTTCGTGTACAAGTTATTTTCTGTTCGAGATTGTGCTTTCACGTGCAAAATCGCTGCATCCCCATCGAAACGTATGGAATTGACGCAGAATCATCGAATTTGCATGCAGGAACGCCTTACAATCGATTTCACGCAAGCGAAGACGAATGTTCGTGTACAAGTTATTTTATGTTCCAGAATGAAGATCCGCGTGCAAAAAGGATGCATCCGCATCGAAATGTATGGAGTTGTCACAGAAACAACGAGTTTGCAGGTAGGACCGCGTTACAATCGATTTCATGCAAGCGACGACGAATGTTCGTGTACAAGTTATTTTCTGTTCCAGAATGATGATTCGAATGCGAAATCGGGGCATCTGCATCGAAACGTATTTAATTGACGCAGAAACGCGTTACAATCGAGTTCATGCAAGCGTCGACGAATGTTCGTGTACAAGTTCTTTTCTGTGTCAGAATGAAGATTCGCTTGCAAAAACGATGCATCTGCATCGAAACGTATGGAATTGACACAGAAACATCGGGTTTGCAGGTAGGACCGCGTTACAATCGATTTCATGCAAGCGACGACGAATGTACGTGTACAAGTTATTTTCTGTTCCAGAATGATGATTCGAATGCGAAAACGAGGCATCTGCATCGAAACGTATGGAATTGACGCAGAAACGCATTACAATCGAGTTCATGCAAGCGTCGACGAATGTTCGTGTACAAGTTATTTTATGTTCCAGAATGAAGATCCGCGTGCAAAAACGATGCATCTGCATCGAAACGTATGGAATTGACACAGAAACATCGGGTTTGCAGGTAGGACCGCGTTACAATAGATTTCATGCAAGCGACGACGAATGTTCGTGTACAAGTTATTTTCTGTTCCAGAATGATGATTCGAATGCGAAAACGAGGCATCTGCATCGAAACGTATGGAATTGACGCAGAAACGCATTACAATCGAGTTCATGCAAGCGTCGACGAATGTCCGTGTACAAGTTATTTTATGTTCCAGAATGAAGATCCGCGTGCAAAAACGATGCATCTGCATCGAAACGTACAGAATTGACACAGATACATCTAATTAGCATGCAGGAACGCGTTATAATCGATTTCACGCAAGCGACGACGAATGTTCGTGTACAAGTTATTTTACGTTCCAGAATGAAGATCCGCGTGCAAACAGGATGCATCCGCATCTAAATGTATGGAATTGACGGAAAAACATCGAATTCTCATGCAGGAACGCGTAACAATCGAGTTCATGCAAGCGACGACGAATGTTCGTGTACAAGTTCTTTTCTGTTCGAGAATGATGACTCGCGTGCAAAAACGATGCATCTGCATCGAAACGTACAGAATTGACACAGAAACATCTAATTAGCATGCAGGAACGCGTTACAATCGATATCACGCAAGCGACGACAAATGTTCGTGTACAAGTTTTTTTCTGTTCGAGAATGATGATTCGCGTGACAAAACGATGCATCCGCATCGAAATGTATGGAATTGACACAGAAACATTGAGTTTGCAGTCAGGACCACGTTACAATCGATTTCATGTAAGCGACGACGAATGTACGTGGAGAAGTTACTTTCTGTTCCAGAATGAAGATCCGCGTGCAAAAAGGATGCATCCGCATCTCAATGTATGGAATTGACACAGACACAACGAGTTTGCAGGTAGGATCGCGTTACAATCGATTTCATGCAAGCGACGACGAATATTCGTGTACAAGTTATTTTCTGTTCGAGATTGTGCTTTCACGTGCAAAATCGCTGCATCCCCATCGAAACGTATGGAATTGACGCAGAATCATCGAAATGGCATGCACGAACGCGTTACAATCGATTTCACGCAAGCGTCGACGAATGTTCGTGTACAAGTTATTTTATGTTCCAGAATGAAGATCCGCGTGCAAAAAGGATGCATCCACATCTCAATGTATGGAATTGACACAGAAACAACGAGTTTGCAGGTAGGACCGCGTTACAATCGATTTCATGCAAGCGACGACGATTGTACGTGTACAAGTTATTTTCTGTTCCACAATGAAGATTCGAATGCGAAAACGAGGCATTTGCATCGAATTGTATGGAATTGACGCAGAAACGCGTTACAATCGAGTTCATGCATGCGTCGACGAATGTTCGTGTACAAGTTACCTTATGTTCCAGAATGAAGATCCGCGTGCAGAGACGATACATCCGCATCGAAACGTATGGAATTGACGCAGAATCATCGAGTTTGCATGCAGGAACGTGTTACAATCGATTTCACGCAAGCGAAGACGAATGTTCGTGTACAAGTTATTTTATGTTCCAGAATGAAGATCCGCGTGCAAAAAGGATGCATCCGCATCTCAATGTATGGAATTGACACAGACACAACGAGTTTGCAGGTAGGATCGCGTTACAATCGATTTCATGCAAGCGACGACGAATATTCGTGTACAAGTTATTTTCTGTTCGAGATTGTGCTTTCACGTGCAAAATCGCTGCATCCCCATCGAAACGTATGGAATTGACAAAGAATCATCGAAATGGTATGCCCGAACGCGTTACAATCGATTTCACGCAAGCGTCGACGAATGTTCGTGTACAAGTTATTTTATGTTCCAGAATGAAGATCCGCGTGCAAAAAGGATGCATCCGCATCTCAATGTATGGAATTGACACAGAAACAACGAGTTTGCAGGTAGGACTGCGTTACAATCGATTTCATGCAAGCAACGACGAATGTTCGTGTACAAGTTATTTTCTGTTCGAGATTGTGCTTTCACGTGCAAAATCGCTGCATCCGCATCGAAACGTATGGAATGACGCAGATTCATCGAATTTGCATGCAGGATCGCCTTACAATCGATTTCACGCAAGCGAAGACGAATGTTCGTGTATAAGTTATCTTATGTTCCAGAATGAAGATCCGCGTGCAGAGACGATACATCCGCATCGAAACGTATGGAATTGACGCAGAATCATCGAGTTTGCATGCAGGAACGCGTTACAATCGATTTCACGCAAGCAACGACGAATGTTCGTGTACAAGTTCTTTTCTGTGTCAGAATGAAGATTCGCTTGCACAAACGATGCATATGCATCGAAACGTATGGAATTGACACAGAAACATCGGGTTTGCAGGTAGGACCGCGTTACAATCGATTTCATGCAAGCGACGACGAATGTTCGTGTACAAGTTATTTTCTATTCCAGAATGAAGATTCGAATGCGAAAACGAGGCATTTGCATCGAAATGTATGGAATTGACACAGAAACGCGTTACAATCGAGTTCATGCATGCGTCGACGAATGTTCGTGTACAAGTTATTTTCTATTCCAGAATGATGATTCGAATGCAAAAAGGATGCAACCGCATCGCAATGTATGGAATTGACACAGAAACAACGAGTTTGCAGGTAGGACTGCGTTACAATCGATTTCATGCAAGCGACGACGAATGTTCGTGTACAAGTTATTTTCTGTTCGAGATTGTGCTTTCACGTGCAAAATCGCTGCATCCCCATCGAAACATATGGAATTGACGCAGAATCATCGAAATGGCATGCACGAACGCGTTACAATCGATTTCACGCAAGCGTCGACGAATGTTCGTGTACTAGTTATTTTATGTTCCAGAATGAAGATCCGCGTGCAAAAAGGATGCATCCGCATCTCAATGTATGGAATTGACACAGAAACAACGAGTTTGCAGGTAGGACTGCGTTACAATCGATTTCATGCTAGCGAAGACGATTGTACGTGTACAAGTTATTTTCTGTTCCACAATGAAGATTCGAATGCGAAAACGAGGCATTTGCATCGAAATGTATGGAATTGACGCAGAAACGCGTTACAATCGAGTTCATGCATGCGTCGACGAATGTTCGTGTACAAGTTACCTTATGTTCCAGAATGAAGATCCGCGTGCAGAGACGATACATCCGCATCGAAACGTATGGAATTGACGCAGAATCATCGAGTTTGCATGCAGGAACGTGTTACAATCGATTTCACGCAAGCGAAGACGAATGTTCGTGTACAAGTTATTTTCTGTTCGAGATTGTGCTTTCACGTGCAAAATCGCTGCATCCCCATCGAAACGTATGGAATTGACAAAGAATCATCGAAATGGTATGCCCGAACTCGTTACAATCGATTTCACGCAAGCGTCGACGAATGTTCGTGTACAAGTTATTTTATGTTCCAGAATGAAGATCCGCGTGCAAAAAGGATGCATCCGCATCTCAATGTATGGAATTGACACAGTCACAACGAGTTTGCAGGTAGGATCGCGTTACAATCGATTTCATGCAAGCGACGACGAATATTCGTGTACAAGTTATTTTCTGTTCGAGATTGTGCTTTCACGTGCAAAATCGCTGCATCAACATCGAAACGTATGGAATTGACGCAGAATCATCGAAATGGCATGCACGAACGCGTTACAATCGATTTCACGCAAGCGTCGACGAATGTTCGTGTACAAGTTATTTTATGTTCCAGAATGAAGATCCGCGTGCAAAAAGGATGCATCCGCATCTCAATGTATGGAATTGACACAGAAACAACGAGTTTGCAGGTAGGACCGCGTTACAATCGATTTCATGCAAGCGACGACGATTGTACGTGTACAAGTTATTTTCTGTTCCACAATGAAGATTCGAATGCGAAAACGAGGCATTTGCATCGAATTGTATGGAATTGACGCAGAAACGCGTTACAATCGAGTTCATGCATGCGTCGACGAATGTTCGTGTACAAGTTACCTTATGTTCCAGAATGAAGATCCGCGTGCAGAGACGATACATCCGCATCGAAACGTATGGAATTGACACAGACACAACGAGTTTGCAGGTAGGATCGCGTTACAATCGATTTCATGCAAGCGACGACGAATATTCGTGTACAAGTTATTTTCTGTTCGAGATTGTGCTTTCACGTGCAAAATCGCTGCATCCCCATCGAAACGTATGGAATTGACAAAGAATCATCGAAATGGTATGCCCGAACGCGTTACAATCGATTTCACGCAAGCGTCGACGAATGTTCGTGTACAAGTTACCTTATGTTCCAGAATGAAGATCCGCGTGCAGAGACGATACATCCGCATCGAAACGTATGGAATTGACGCAGAATCATCGAGTTTGCATGCAGGAACGTGTTACAATCGATTTCACTCAAGCGAAGACGAATGTTCGTGTACAAGTTATTTTCTGTTCGAGATTGTGCTTTCACGTGCAAAATCGCTGCATCCCCATCGAAACGTATGGAATTGACAAAGAATCATCGAAATGGTATGCCCGAACGCGTTACAATCGATTTCACGCAAGCGTCGACGAATGTTCGTGTACAAGTTATTTTATGTTCCAGAATGAAGATCCGCGTGCAAAAAGGATGCATCCGCATCTCAATGTATGGAATTGACACAGACACAACGAGTTTGCAGGTAGGATCGCGTTACAATCGATTTCATGCAAGCGACGACGAATATTCGTGTACAAGTTATTTTCTGTTCGAGATTGTGCTTTCACGTGCAAAATCGCTGCATCCCCATCGAAACGTATGGAATTGACGCAGAATCATCGAAATGGCATGCACGAACGCGTTACAATCGATTTCACGCAAGCGTCGACGAATGTTCGTGTACAAGTTATTTTATGTTCCAGAATGAAGATCCGCGTGCAAAAAGGATGCATCCGCATCTCAATGTATGGAATTGACACAGAAACAACGAGTTTGCAGGTAGGACCGCGTTACAATCGATTTCATGCAAGCGACGACGATTGTACGTGTACAAGTTATTTTCTGTTCCACAATGAAGATTCGAATGCGAAAACGAGGCATTTGCATCGAATTGTATGGAATTGACGCAGAAACGCGTTACAATCGAGTTCATGCATGCGTCGACGAATGTTCGTGTACAAGTTACCTTATGTTCCAGAATGAAGATCCGCGTGCAGAGACGATACATCTGCATCGAAACGTATGGAATTGACGCAGAATCATCGAATTTGCATGCAGGAACGCGTTACAATCGATTTCACGCAAGCGACGACGAATGTTCGCGTACAAGTTATTTTATGTTCCAGAATGAAGATCCGCGTGCAAAAAGGATGCAACCGCATCGCAATGTATGGAATTGACACAGAAACAACGAGTTTGCAGGTAGGACTGCGTTACAATCGATTTCATGCAAGCGACGACGAATGTTCGTGTACAAGTTATTTTCTGTTCGAGATTGTGCTTTCACGTGCAAAATCGCTGCATCCGCAACGAAACGTATGGAATGACGCAGAATCATCGAATTTGCATGCAGGAACGCCTTACAATCGATTTCACGCAAGCGAAGACGAATGTTCGTGTACAAGTTATTTTATGTTCCAGAATGAAGATCCGCGTGCAAAAAGGATGCATCCGCAACTCAATGTATGGAATTGACACAGAAACAACGAGTTTGCAGGTAGGACCGCGTTACAATCGATTTCATGCAAGCGACGACGATTGTACGTGTACAAGTTATTTTCCGTTCCACAATGAAGATTCGAATGCGAAAACGAGGCATTTGCATCGAAATGTATGGAATTGACGCAGAAATGCGTTACAATCGAGTTCATGCATGCGTCGACGAATGTTCGTGTACAAGTTATCTTATGTTCCAGAATGAAGATCCGCGTGCAGAGACGATTCATCCGCATCGAAATGTATGGAATTGACGCAGAATCATCGAGTTTGCATGCAGGAACGCGTTACAATCGATTTCACGCAAGCAACGACGAATGTTCGTGTACAAGTTCTTTTCTGTGTCAGAATGAAGATTCGCTTGCATAAACGATGCATATGCATCGAAACGTATGGAATTGACACAGAAACATCGGGTTTGCAGGTAGGACCGCGTTACATTCGATTTCATGCAAGCGACGACGAATGTTCGTGTACAAGTTATTTTATGTTCCAGAATGAAGATCCGCGTGCAAAAAGGATGCAACCGCATCGAAACGTATGGAATTGACGCAGAATCATCGAAATGGCATGCACGAACGCGTTACAATCGGTTTCACGCAAGCGTCGACGAATGTTCGTGTACAAGTTATTTTATGTTCCAGAATGAAGATCCGCGTGCAAAAAGGATGCATCCGCATCTCAATGTATGGAATTGACACAGAAACAACGAGTTTGCAGGTAGGACCGCGTTACAATCGATTTTATGCAAGCGACGACGATTGTACGTGTACAAGTTATTTTCTGTTCCACAATGAAGATTCGAATGCGAAAACGAGGCATTTGCATCGAATTGTATGGAATTGACGCAGAAACAACGAGTTTGCAGGTAGGACTGCGTTACAATCGATTTCATGCAAGCGACGACGAATGTTCGTGTACAAGTTATTTCTGTTCGAGATTGTGCTTTCACGTGCAAAATCGCTGCATCCGCATCGAAACGTATGGAATGACGCAGATTCATCGAATTTGCATGCAGGAACGCCTTACAATCAATTTCACGCAAGCGAAGACGAATGTTCGTGTACAAGTTATTTTATGTTCCAGAATGAAGATCCGCGTGCAAAAAGGATGCGTCCGCATCTCAATGTATGGAATTGACACAGAAACAACGAGTTTGCAGGTAGGACCGCGTTACAATCGATTTCATGCAAGCGACGACGATTGTACGTGTACAAGTTATTTTCTGTTCCACAATGAAGATTCGAATGCGAAAACGAGGCATTTGCATCGAATTGTATGGAATTGACGCAGAAACGCGTTACAATCGAGTTCATGCATGCGTCGACGAATGTTCGTGTACAAGTTACCTTATGTTCCAGAATGAAGATCCGCGTGCAGAGACGATACATCTGCATCGAAACGTATGGAATTGACGCAGAATCATCGAGTTTGCATGCAGGAACGTGTTACAATCGATTTCATGCAAGCGACGACGAATGTTCGTGTACAAGTTATTTTCTGTTCGAGATTGTGCTTTCACGTGCAAAATCGCTGCATCCGCATCGAAACGTATGGAATGACGCAGAATCATCGAATTTGCATGCAGGAACGCCTTACAATCGATTTCACGCAAGCGAAGACGAATGTTCGTGTACAAGTTATTTTATGTTCCAGAATGAAGATCCGCGTGCAAAAAGGATGCATCCGCAACACAATGTATGGAATTGACACAGAAACAACGAGTTTGCAGGTAGGACCGCGTTACAATCGATTTTATGCAAGCGACGACGATTGTACGTGTACAAGTTATTTTCTGTTCCACAATGAAGATTCGAATGCGAAAACGAGGCATTTGCATCGAAATGTATGGAATTGACACAGAAACAACGAGTTTGCAGGTAGGACTGCGTTACAATCGATTTCATGCAAGCGACGACGAATGTTCGTGTACAAGTTATTTCTGTTCGAGATTGTGCTTCCACGTGCAAAATCGCTGCATCCGCATCGAAACGTATGGAATGACGCAGATTCATCGAATTTGCATGCAGGAACGCCTTACAATCAATTTCGCGCAAGCGAAGACGAATGTTCGTGTACAAGTTATTTTATGTTCCAGAATGAAGATCCGCGTGCAAAAAGGATGCATCCGCATCTCAATGTATGGAATTGACGCAGAAACAACGAGTTTGCAGGTAGGACCGCGTTACAATCGATTTCATGCAAGCGACGACGATTGTACGTGTACAAGTTATTTTCTGTTCCACAATGAAGATTCGAATGCGAAAACGAGGCATTTGCATCGAATTGTATGGAATTGACGCAGAAACGCGTTACAATCGAGTTCATGCATGCGTCGACGAATGTTCGTGTACAAGTTACCTTATGTTCCAGAATGAAGATCCGCGTGCAGAGACGATACATCTGCATCGAAACGTATGGAATTGACGCAGAATCATCGAGTTTGCATGCAGGAACGTGTTACAATCGATTTCATGCAAGCGACGACGAATGTTCGTGTACAAGTTATTTTCTGTTCGAGATTGTGCTTTCACGTGCAAAATCGCTGCATCCCCATCGAAACGTATGGAATTGACGCAGAATCATCGAAATGGCATGCACGAACGCGTTACAATCGATTTCACGCAAGCGTCGACGAATGTTCGTGTACAAGTTATTTTATGTTCCAGAATTTAGATCCGCGTGCAAAAAGGATGCATCCGCATCTCAATGTATGGAATTGACACAGAAATAACGAGTTTGCAGGTAGGACCGCGTTACAATCGATTTCATGCAAGCGACGACGATTGTACGTGTACAAGTTATTTTCTGTTCCACAATGAAGATTCGAATGCGAAAACGAGGCATTTGCATCGAATTGTATGGAATTGACGCAGAAACGCGTTACAATCGAGTTCATGCATGCGTCGACGAATGTTCGTGTACAAGTTACCTTATGTTCCAGAATGAAGATCCGCGTGCAGAGACGATACATCCGCATCGAAACGTATGGAATTGACGCAGAATCATCGAGTTTGCATGCAGGAACGTGTTACAATCGATTTCACGCAAGCGAAGACGAATGTTCGTGTACAAGTTATTTTCTGTTCGAGATTGTGCTTTCACGTGCAAAATCGCTGCATCCGCATCGAAACGTATGGAATTGACGCAGTTCATCGAATTTGCATGCAGGAACGCCTTACAATCGATTTCACGCAAGCGAAGACGAATGTTCGTGAACAAGTTATTTTCTGTGTCAGAATGAATATTCGCTTGCATAAACGATGCATCTGCATCGAAACGTATGGAATTGACACAGAAACATCGGGTTTGCAGGTAGGACCGCGTTACAATCGATTTCATGCAAGCGACGACGATTGTACGTGTACAAGTTATTTTCTGTTCCACAATGAAGATTCGAATGCGAAAACGAGGCATCTGCATCGAAACGTATGGAATTGACGCAGAATCATCGAATTTGCATGCAGGAACGCGTTACAATCGATTTCACGCAAGCGACGACGAATGTTCGCGTACAAGTTATTTTATGTTCCAGAATGAAGATCCGCGTGCAAAAAGGATGCATCCGCATCTCAATGTATGGAATTGACACAGAAATAACGAGTTTGCAGGTAGGACCGCGTTACAATCGATTTCATGCAAGCGACGACGATTGTACGTGTACAAGTTATTTTCTGTTCCACAATGAAGATTCGAATGCGAAAACGAGGCATTTGCATCGAATTGTATGGAATTGACGCAGAAACGCGTTACAATCGATTTCACGCAAGCGAAGACGAATGTTCGTGTACAAGTTATTTTCTGTTCCACAATGAAGATTCGAATGCGAAAACGAGGCATCTGCATCGAAACGTATGGAATTGACGCAGAATCATCGAATTTGCATGCAGGAACGCGTTACAATCGATTTCACGCAAGCGACGACGAATGTTCGCGTACAAGTTATTTTATGTTCCAGAATGAAGATCCGCGTGCAAAAAGGATGCAACCGCATCGCAATGTATGGAATTGACACAGAAACAACGAGTTTGCAGGTAGGACTGCGTTACAATCGATTTCATGCAAGCGACGACGAATGTTTGTGTACAAGTTATTTTCTATTCGAGATTGTGCTTTCACGTGCAAAATCGCTGCATCCCCATCGAAACGTATGGAATTGACACAGAATCATCGAAATGGCATGCACGAACGCGTTACAATCGATTTCACGCAAACGTCGACGAATGTTCGTGTACAAGTTATTTTATGTTCCAGAATGAAGATCCGCGTGCAAGAAGGATGCATCCGCATCTCAATGTATGGAGTTGACACAGACACAACGTGTTTGCAGGTAGGACCGCGTTACAATCGATTTCATGCAAGCGACGCGAATGTTCGTGTACAAGTTATTTTCTGTTCGAGATTGTGCTTTCACGTGCAAAATCGCTGCATCCGCATCGAAACGTATGGAATTGACGCAGAATCATCGAATTTGCATGCAGGAACGCCTTACAATCGATTTCACGCAAGCGAAGACGAATGTTCGTGAACAAGTTATTTTCTGTGTCAGAATGAATATTCGCTTGCATAAACGATGCATCTGCATCGAAACGTATGGAATTGACACAGAAACATCGGGTTTGCAGGTAGGACCGCGTTACAATCGATTTCATGCAAGCGACGACGAATGTTCGTGTACATGTTCTTTTCTGTGTCAGAATGAAGATTCGCTTGCATAAACGATGCATATGCATCGAAACGTATGGAATTGACACAGAAACAACGGGTTTGCAGGTAGGACCGCGTTACAATCGATTTCATGCAAGCGACGACGAATGTTCGTGTACAAGTTATTTTCTATTCCAGAATGATGATTCGAATGCGAAAACGAGGCATCTGCATCGAAACGTATGGAATTGACGCAGAAACGCGTTACAATCGAGTTCATGCAAGCGTCGACGAATGTTCGCGTACAAGTTATTTTATGTTCCAGAATGAAGATCCGCGTGCAAAAAGGATGCAACCGCATCGCAATGTATGGAATTGACACAGAAACAACGAGTTTGCAGGTAGGACTGCGTTACAATCGATTTCATGCAAGCGACGACGAATGTTCGTGTACAAGTTATTTTCTGTTCGAGATTGTGCTTTCACGTGCAAAATCGCTGCATCCCCATCGAAACGTATGGAATTGACAAAGAATCATCGAAATGGTATGCCCGAACGCGTTACAATCGATTTCACGCAAGCGTCGACGAATGTTCGTGTACAAATTATTTTATGTTCCAGAATGAAGATCCGCGTGCAAAAAGGATGCATCCGCATCTCAATGTATGGAATTGACACAGACACAACGAGTTTGCAGGTAGGACCGCGTTACAATCGATTTCATGCAAGCGACGACGAATATTCGTGTACAAGTTATTTTCTGTTCGAGATTGTGCTTTCACGTGCAAAATCGCTGCATCCCCATCGAAACGTATGGAATTGACGCAGAATCATCGAAATGGCATGCACGAACGCGTTACAATCGATTTCACGCAAGCGTCGACGAATGTTCGTGTACAAGTTATTTTATGTTCCAGAATGAAGATCCGCGTGCAAAAAGGATGCATCCGCATCTCAATGTATGGAATTGACACAGAAACAACGAGTTTGCAGGTAGGACCGCGTTACAATCGATTTCATGCAAGCGACGACGATTGTACGTGTACAAGTTATTTTCTGTTCCACAATGAAGATTCGAATGCGAAAACGAGGCATTTGCATCGAATTGTATGGAATTGACGCAGAAACGCGTTACAATCGAGTTCATGCATGCGTCGACGAATGTTCGTGTACAAGTTACCTTATGTTCCAGAATGAAGATCCGCGTGCAGAGACGATACATCTGCATCGAAACGTATGGAATTGACGCAGAATCATCGAATTTGCATGCAGGAACGCGTTACAATCGATTTCACGCAAGCGACGACGAATGTTCGCGTACAAGTTATTTTATGTTCCAGAATGAAGATCCGCGTGCAAAAAGGATGCAACCGCATCGCAATGTATGGAATTGACACAGAAACAACGAGTTTGCAGGTAGGACTGCGTTACAATCGATTTCATGCAAGCGACGACGAATGTTCGTGTACAAGTTATTTTCTGTTCGAGATTGTGCTTTCACGTGCAAAATCGCTGCATCCGCATCGAAACGTATGGAATGACGCAGAATCATCGAATTTGCATGCAGGAACGCCTTACAATCGATTTCACGCAAGCGAAGACGAATGTTCGTGTACAAGTTATTTTATGTTCCAGAATGAAGATCCGCGTGCAAAAAGGATGTAACCGCATCGAAACGTATGGAATTGACGCAGAATCATCGAAATGGCATGCACGAACGCGTTACAATCGATTTCACGCAAGCGTCGACGAATGTTCGTGTACAAGTTATTTTATGTTCCAGAATGAAGATCCGCGTGCAAAAAGGATGCATCCGCATCTCAATGTATGGAATTGACACAGAAACAACGAGTTTGCAGGTAGGACCGCGTTACAATCGATTTTATGCAAGCGACGACGATTGTACGTGTACAAGTTATTTTCTGTTCCACAATGAAGATTCGAATGCGAAAACGAGGCATTTGCATCGAAATGTATGGAATTGACACAGAAACAACGAGTTTGCAGGTAGGACTGCGTTACAATCGATTTCATGCAAGCGACGACGAATGTTCGTGTACAAGTTATTTCTGTTCGAGATTGTGCTTTCACGTGCAAAATCGCTGCATCCGCATCGAAACGTATGGAATGACGCAGATTCATCGAATTTGCATGCAGGAACGCCTTACAATCAATTTCACGCAAGCGAAGACGAATGTTCGTGTACAAGTTATTTTATGTTCCAGAATGAAGATCCGCGTGCAAAAAGGATGCATCCGCATCTCAATGTATGGAATTGACACAGAAACAACGAGTTTGCAGGTAGGACCGCGTTACAATCGATTTCATGCAAGCGACGACGATTGTACGTGTACAAGTTATTTTCTGTTCCACAATGAAGATTCGAATGCGAAAACGAGGCATTTGCATCGAATTGTATGGAATTGACGCAGAAACGCGTTACAATCGAGTTCATGCATGCGTCGACGAATGTTCGTGTACAAGTTACCTTATGTTCCAGAATGAAGATCCGCGTGCAGAGACGATACATCTGCATCGAAACGTATGGAATTGACGCAGAATCATCGAGTTTGCATGCAGGAACGTGTTACAATCGATTTCATGCAAGCGACGACGAATGTTCGTGTACAAGTTATTTTCTGTTCGAGATTGTGCTTTCACGTGCAAAATCGCTGCATCCCCATCGAAACGTATGGAATTGACGCAGAATCATCGAATTTGCATGCAGGAACGCCTTACAATCGATTTCACGCAAGCGAAGACGAATGTTCGTGTACAAGTTATTTTATGTTCCAGAATGAAGATCCGCGTGCAAAAAGGATGCATCCGCAACACAATGTATGGAATTGACACAGAAACAACGAGTTTGCAGGTAGGACCGCGTTACAATCGATTTTATGCAAGCGACGACGATTGTACGTGTACAAGTTATTTTCTGTTCCACAATGAAGATTCGAATGCGAAAACGAGGCATTTGCATCGAAATGTATGGAATTGACACAGAAACAACGAGTTTGCAGGTAGGACTGCGTTACAATCGATTTCATGCATGCGACGACGAATGTTCGTGTACAAGTTATTTCTGTTCGAGATTGTGCTTTCACGTGCAAAATCACTGCATCCGCATCGAAACGTATGGAATGACGCAGATTCATCGAATTTGCATGCAGGAACGCCTTACAATCAATTTCACGCAAGCGAAGACGAATGTTCGTGTACAAGTTATTTTATGTTCCAGAATGAAGATCCGCGTGCAAAAAGGATGCATCCGCATCTCAATGTATGGAATTGACGCAGAAACAACGAGTTTGCAGGTAGGACCGCGTTACAATCGATTTCATGCAAGCGACGACGATTGTACGTGTACAAGTTATTTTCTGTTCCACAATGAAGATTCGAATGCGAAAACGAGGCATTTGCATCGAATTGTATGGAATTGACGCAGAAACGCGTTACAATCGAGTTCATGCATGCGTCGACGAATGTTCGTGTACAAGTTACCTTATGTTCCAGAATGAAGATCCGCGTGCAGAGACGATACATCTGCATCGAAACGTATGGAATTGACGCAGAATCATCGAGTTTGCATGCAGGAACGTGTTACAATCGATTTCATGCAAGCGACGACGAATGTTCGTGTACAAGTTATTTTCTGTTCGAGATTGTGCTTTCACGTGCAAAATCGCTGCATCCCCATCGAAACGTATGGAATTGACGCAGAATCATCGAAATGGCATGCACGAACGCGTTACAATCGATTTCACGCAAGCGTCGACGAATGTTCGTGTACAAGTTATTTTATGTTCCAGAATTTAGATCCGCGTGCAAAAAGGATGCATCCGCATCTCAATGTATGGAATTGACACAGAAATAACGAGTTTGCAGGTAGGACCGCGTTACAATCGATTTCATGCAAGCGACGACGATTGTACGTGTACAAGTTATTTTCTGTTCCACAATGAAGATTCGAATGCGAAAACGAGGCATTTGCATCGAATTGTATGGAATTGACGCAGAAACGCGTTACAATCGAGTTCATGCATGCGTCGACGAATGTTCGTGTACAAGTTACCTTATGTTCCAGAATGAAGATCCGCGTGCAGAGACGATACATCCGCATCGAAACGTATGGAATTGACGCAGAATCATCGAGTTTGCATGCAGGAACGTGTTACAATCGATTTCACGCAAGCGAAGACGAATGTTCGTGTACAAGTTATTTTCTGTTCGAGATTGTGCTTTCACGTGCAAAATCGCTGCATCCGCATCGAAACGTATGGAATTGACGCAGTTCATCGAATTTGCATGCAGGAACGCCTTACAATCGATTTCACGCAAGCGAAGACGAATGTTCGTGAACAAGTTATTTTCTGTGTCAGAATGAATATTCGCTTGCATAAACGATGCATCTGCATCGAAACGTATGGAATTGACACAGAAACATCGGGTTTGCAGGTAGGACCGCGTTACAATCGATTTCATGCAAGCGACGACGATTGTACGTGTACAAGTTATTTTCTGTTCCACAATGAAGATTCGAATGCGAAAACGAGGCATCTGCATCGAAACGTATGGAATTGACGCAGAATCATCGAATTTGCATGCAGGAACGCGTTACAATCGATTTCACGCAAGCGACGACGAATGTTCGCGTACAAGTTATTTTATGTTCCAGAATGAAGATCCGCGTGCAAAAAGGATGCATCCGCATCTCAATGTATGGAATTGACACAGAAATAACGAGTTTGCAGGTAGGACCGCGTTACAATCGATTTCATGCAAGCGACGACGATTGTACGTGTACAAGTTATTTTCTGTTCCACAATGAAGATTCGAATGCGAAAACGAGGCATTTGCATCGAATTGTATGGAATTGACGCAGAAACGCGTTACAATCGATTTCACGCAAGCGAAGACGAATGTTCGTGTACAAGTTATTTTCTGTTCCACAATGAAGATTCGAATGCGAAAACGAGGCATCTGCATCGAAACGTATGGAATTGACGCAGAATCATCGAATTTGCATGCAGGAACGCGTTACAATCGATTTCACGCAAGCGACGACGAATGTTCGCGTACAAGTTATTTTATGTTCCAGAATGAAGATCCGCGTGCAAAAAGGATGCAACCGCATCGCAATGTATGGAATTGACACAGAAACAACGAGTTTGCAGGTAGGACTGCGTTACAATCGATTTCATGCAAGCGACGACGAATGTTTGTGTACAAGTTATTTTCTATTCGAGATTGTGCTTTCACGTGCAAAATCGCTGCATCCCCATCGAAACGTATGGAATTGACACAGAATCATCGAAATGGCATGCACGGACGCGTTACAATCGATTTCACGCAAACGTCGACGAATGTTCGTGTACAAGTTATTTTATGTTCCAGAATGAAGATCCGCGTGCAAGAAGGATGCATCCGCATCTCAATGTATGGAGTTGACACAGACACAACGTGTTTGCAGGTAGGACCGCGTTACAATCGATTTCATGCAAGCGACGCGAATGTTCGTGTACAAGTTATTTTCTGTTCGAGATTGTGCTTTCACGTGCAAAATCGCTGCATCCGCATCGAAACGTATGGAATTGACGCAGAATCATCGAATTTGCATGCAGGAACGCCTTACAATCGATTTCACGCAAGCGAAGACGAATGTTCGTGAACAAGTTATTTTCTGTGTCAGAATGAATATTCGCTTGCATAAACGATGCATCTGCATCGAAACGTATGGAATTGACACAGAAACATCGGGTTTGCAGGTAGGACCGCGTTACAATCGATTTCATGCAAGCGACGACGAATGTTCGTGTACATGTTCTTTTCTGTGTCAGAATGAAGATTCGCTTGCATAAACGATGCATATGCATCGAAACGTATGGAATTGACACAGAAACAACGGGTTTGCAGGTAGGACCGCGTTACAATCGATTTCATGCAAGCGACGACGAATGTTCGTGTACAAGTTATTTTCTATTCCAGAATGATGATTCGAATGCGAAAACGAGGCATCTGCATCGAAACGTATGGAATTGACGCAGAAACGCGTTACAATCGAGTTCATGCAAGCGTCGACGAATGTTCGCGTACAAGTTATTTTATGTTCCAGAATGAAGATCCGCGTGCAAAAAGGATGCAACCGCATCGCAATGTATGGAATTGACACAGAAACAACGAGTTTGCAGGTAGGACTGCGTTACAATCGATTTCATGCAAGCGACGACGAATGTTCGTGTACAAGTTATTTCTGTTCGAGATTGTGCTTTCACGTGCAAAATCGCTGCATCCCCATCGAAACGTATGGAATTGACAAAGAATCATCGAAATGGTATGCCCGAACGCGTTACAATCGATTTCACGCAAGCGTCGACGAATGTTCGTGTACAAATTATTTTATGTTCCAGAATGAAGATCCGCGTGCAAAAAGGATGCATCCGCATCTCAATGTATGGAATTGACACAGACACAACGAGTTTGCAGGTAGGACCGCGTTACAATCGATTTCATGCAAGCGACGACGAATATTCGTGTACAAGTTATTTTCTGTTCGAGATTGTGCTTTCACGTGCAAAATCGCTGCATCCCCATCGAAACGTATGGAATTGACGCAGAATCATCGAAATGGCATGCACGAACGCGTTACAATCGATTTCACGCAAGCGTCGACGAATGTTCGTGTACAAGTTATTTTATGTTCCAGAATGAAGATCCGCGTGCAAAAAGGATGCATCCGCATCTCAATGTATGGAATTGACACAGAAACAACGAGTTTGCAGGTAGGACCGCGTTACAATCGATTTCATGCAAGCGACGACGATTGTACGTGTACAAGTTATTTTCTGTTCCACAATGAAGATTCGAATGCGAAAACGAGGCATTTGCATCGAATTGTATGGAATTGACGCAGAAACGCGTTACAATCGAGTTCATGCATGCGTCGACGAATGTTCGTGTACAAGTTACCTTATGTTCCAGAATGAAGATCCGCGTGCAGAGACGATACATCTGCATCGAAACGTATGGAATTGACGCAGAATCATCGAATTTGCATGCAGGAACGCGTTACAATCGATTTCACGCAAGCGACGACGAATGTTCGCGTACAAGTTATTTTATGTTCCAGAATGAAGATCCGCGTGCAAAAAGGATGCAACCGCATCGCAATGTATGGAATTGACACAGAAACAACGAGTTTGCAGGTAGGACTGCGTTACAATCGATTTCATGCAAGCGACGACGAATGTTCGTGTACAAGTTATTTTCTGTTCGAGATTGTGCTTTCACGTGCAAAATCGCTGCATCCGCATCGAAACGTATGGAATGACGCAGAATCATCGAATTTGCATGCAGGAACGCCTTACAATCGATTTCACGCAAGCGAAGACGAATGTTCGTGTACAAGTTATTTTATGTTCCAGAATGATGATTCGGATGCGAAATCGAGGCATCTGCATCGAAACGTATGGAATTGACGCAGAAACGCGTTACAATCGAGTTCATGCAAGCGTCGACGAATGTTCGTGTACAAGTTATTTTATGTTCCAGAATGAAGATCCGCGTGCAAAAAGGATGCAACCGCATCGAAACGTATGGAATTGACACAGAAACAACGAGTTTGCAGGTAGGACCGCGTTACAATCGATTTTATGCAAGCGACGACGATTGTACGTGTACAAGTTATTTTCTGTTCCACAATGAAGATTCGAATGCGAAAACGAGGCATTTGCATCGAAATGTATGGAATTGACACAGAAACAACGAGTTTGCAGGTAGGACTGCGTTACAATCGATTTCATGCAAGCGACGACGAATGTTCGTGTACAAGTTATTTCTGTTCGAGATTGTGCTTCCACGTGCAAAATCGCTGCATCCGCATCGAAACGTATGGAATGACGCAGATTCATCGAATTTGCATGCAGGAACGCCTTACAATCAATTTCACGCAAGCGAAGACGAATGTTCGTGTACAAGTTATTTTATGTTCCAGAATGAAGATCCGCGTGCAAAAAGGATGCATCCGCATCTCAATGTATGGAATTGACACAGAAACAACGAGTTTGCAGGTAGGACCGCGTTACAATCGATTTCATGCAAGCGACGACGATTGTACGTGTACAAGTTATTTTCTGTTCCACAATGAAGATTCGAATGCGAAAACGAGGCATTTGCATCGAATTGTATGGAATTGACGCAGAAACGCGTTACAATCGAGTTCATGCATGCGTCGACGAATGTTCGTGTACAAGTTACCTTATGTTCCAGAATGAAGATCCGCGTGCAGAGACGATACATCTGCATCGAAACGTATGGAATTGACGCAGAATCATCGAGTTTGCATGCAGGAACGTGTTACAATCGATTTCATGCAAGCGACGACGAATGTTCGTGTACAAGTTATTTTCTGTTCGAGATTGTGCTTTCACGTGCAAAATCGCTGCATCCCCATCGAAACGTATGGAATTGACGCAGAATCATCGAAATGGCATGCACGAACGCGTTACAATCGATTTCACGCAAGCGTCGACGAATGTTCGTGTACAAGTTATTTTATGTTCCAGAATTTAGATCCGCGTGAAAAAGGATGCATCCGCATCTCAATGTATGGAATTGACACAGAAACAACGAGTTTGCAGGTAGGACCGCGTTACAATCGATTTCATGCAAGCGACGACGATTGTACGTGTACAAGTTATTTTCTGTTTCACAATGAAGATTCGAATGCGAAAACGAGGCATTTGCATCGAAATGTATGGAATTGACGCAGAAACGCGTTACAATCGATTTCACGCAAGCGACGACGAATGTACGTGGACAATTTATTTTCTGTTCCAGAATGATGATTCGAATGCGAAAACGAGGCATCTGCATCGAAACGTATGTGTTACGGATTGGAAGGGGTTAAAACAGACCACTTCACTTAAACGTAACTTTATTTCCCAAAGTTGGGATCGTTCAAATTGTAATGTATATTATGTACAGGTAGATGTTTTACTTGGCCAAAACACCAGCTCGTTTTGGCCCGATTATTGTTGAATAAAGAGTGTTATTGTAACCAGATGAGTTTCCCTTGTAGATGCAATCACGGGTAGTGCCCGTGATCCCAGATGGCGAATCGACTAACTCGCGAAAAACCGGTCACCGAGACGCACGACGTTTTCCGTAGCGACGAGATAGCACGATTAACGTACGTTGGGATCGGAGTCGAGCAGCTGGCAGTTTGCCGTCACCGTCGAACTATTGATTGGCGGATCGATAGAGCGATCCGCCAATAGTAATCCCATTTTCGGGGTCGATAATCGATCATAATCGATGTCTGACGGTGCTGGCATAAGCTACTGCGAGCTGCTTATCGACTCTCGATCTCGCTGTTACGCGTGAATCCGCCAATAGCGCGGCGGCGCAGTAAATCGGCGCGTTCACGCTGCCGACACGCTCAGCCAATCCCAAACATTCCGCCCGCCTCGTCAGTCATTGACGAAATTGTACGAAATGATTAGCCAATCAGGTGGGCGATAACGTACGTGATGTGAGGAACTGCTGAATGAGTCGACAACGTGCTGCGTAGTACCTGAAAGACAACTGTATGTGATAGTGGTAGAGTGAACGCAGTGATGGTGAAATGAAGAGATGATCAGCGATTACAGTTTTGATGTACGACGTGATACCGAGGTGAGTGCGTGATAACTTTGTGAGATGGATTCGAAGAAAGTGAACCGTGTAGGTGATTCACCAAACCAATAGCTTAACCTAAATTACGATTTTAGGTATGAATCTGGAGACCCGCGTGTGAATCCAGCCTCAGGAGTTCCACCAGTATCCTCCTCCTCGTCTTCAGGCGACGACCGAGCAATAGATTTGACCACTGATCGAAGAAATGGCAACGACAAGATGCGCAAAGTTGCGACGAGAACCCGATGCCATCGAGAAACCCTGGATACTGGTGGCTCCTCGAGGTTGGGTTCTGAAACAGAGGTGAGATATTCTCCGATTGAGAAGTGCCTCAGTGTCAGGGTTGTAGGATCCTCAGGGTCGTCTGTCAACGTATGTATGAATTTCGAGAGAAGGCAAGCTTCGATACCAGTCAGGAGCGTGGTCAGCTCCTCGAAGGATCGTCGCTGCTCTCTGAAGATCCTGCGTGAGTGCTGCTTAGGAGAGTTCACAGCAGCTTCCCAGATTTCCTTCAAGTGACGAGAGGAAGGTAGTTTAAATTTCCAAGAGTTGCCTCCCTTGGAGTTCCGCTGACCACGATCCTGCCTGGATCGAAGGTGCGTAGGTGCCTGATAATAGCCTTCAGATCTGCAAGATGAGACATTATGAGAGCTAATCGGATAATTTTCAATTTTAGGTGGAGCAGTTTGCCCTTTCCAGATTAAACAGACGGTGCTACCGTCAGTACAAGATTTTACCGACAGAAGATCGCTGAGGATCCAGCGCTCATGGCGTAGAGCTGCCAAGAGAAGTTGTGTCCCCCCGTGCAGGCATCGGTTGTGGGCAGCTTCGACCCACAACTTAGCCCAAGGGTATACAAACAGTAGATATGTTCCACCGAGCACAATGAGCTCGGGGAACCCAGAGTTCCAGCGATTGGTAGAAGCGATGCTCTGACAGCAGTCAGATGAAGAGAGCCCGTGGTTGTCGACGACGCAGCGAAGCATAGGCAGGTCCCATTCGCCGACTCCTTTCCGCTCCGAGGTGGATTGAAAATCCAGTAGATTCCTGGATTCGGCTGTCCACGTGCCACGTGAAAAGCCGCCCGCCATCAGGATCCAGCATCCCAATGGAAGTCCAAGTAGATACGTTCCGCCGAGCCCTGAGAGCTCGGGGAACCCAGAGTTCCAATCAAGTGGATTGGAGTTGGATTTCCACGGGCACCGTGGAAAGCCGCCCGCCATGAGGATCCAGCACCCCCATGGATGTCCGAGTAGATATGTTCCGCCGAGCACAGAGAGCTCGGGGAACCCGAAGTTCCAATCAAGTGGATTGGAGTTGGATTTCCACGGGCACCGTGGAAAGCCGCCCGCCATCAGGATCCAGCATCCCAATGAGCGTCCAAGTAGATATGTTCCGCCGAGCACTGAGAGCTCGGGGAACCCAGAGATCCGTAGAGAGGATGCCGATGTGGTCTGACAGCGGTCAGAGAGAGAAACCCAGTTGGTGCTGAAGTTGCAGTGAAGGACGAGAGTATCCCATCCGCCGACTTCCTTCAGCTCGGAGGTGGAGTGACCATCCAGAAGATACCTGGAGCAGGATGTCCACGGGCACCGTGGAAACTCGCTTGTCTGGTGGATCCAGCTCTCCGATGGAGGCCCGAGTAGAGATGTTCCGACGAGCGCAGAGAGCTCGGGGAACCCAAAGTTCCAGTGAGAAGCAGAAGCGATGATCTGGCAGCAGTCAGAGAGAGAGACCCAGTTGTCGAAGGCGCAGCGAAGATTCAGAGTGTCGGAAGTCCACGTGCCACGTGAAAAGCCGCCCGCGATGAGGAACTCTCGGAGTTCCTGCGACCTAGGTCCCGCCTCAGGAGGTGTGTCCACTCCGTGATGATGGCCAGCCAAGTAGCTGACTCTCCTGATGTGCAAGTCCACTGGGTGGAGGTGCTCCTCCACCTTGGCGAGGTGACATCTGGGTACCAGGTAGGGTGCACAAACTAGACCACGAGTGACGGTGCTCAGTTCATTTTCACCGAATTTGAATTCCCTCGCAGATCTCCATCCGACTTGCTGCCTGTCTTGACCATCAGGATGGCCGAGTATCGGCTGATGCATCCTGTCGGTCAGTGTTTCGGTTTCGGCTTGCTCCGAAGGAAACCGAAGATTGACGTAAAGGTTGTCCAGTTCCTTCCAAGCAACTTGGAAGTCGATCGTGTTTGTCTCCACGCGCTTGAAGAGGTTGACGGCCTCGCCTTTCAAACAATCCTTCAAGTAACGAAGGCGTTCCGAAGGTGACAAGGATGGGTCGTTGACGACTAGATCTGTAAACAAGTCCCGAAAGGACGGCCAGTCTTTGTCATTGCCTTCGAACGTGTGCAGAGACAATGATGGCAACAAAGCGCGTGACCTCTGAGAGTGAGTCTCGACGGCCGTTGCATTTGAAGTCGACGGTTCTGTAACGGTCGCGTCGGCTCCGTGTTCGGCGATCATGTCGAGTAAAGAACCGGCCTGCTCGAAGTAGCTCATCTCGGTCTCTTCGAATTCTTCGTCATCCACGTTATAGCTCTCCATCAACTTTGCGTCCTTTCTAGCGGCGGTTCTAATGGCCGAATCGCCCTTGTAGTAGGCATCCCACAGTTGTTCGATGAAGGCGTGAGAGCTACGAAGAATTTCGATAGAGATGTTGCCCTGGTATCGAGTCTTCAGGATGTCCGCGACCCGAGAGATGCGTTGCGCGAGAAGCCGTTGTTTTATGATGAGGTCAGCCATTGTTGCCAGTATGAGGTCGAAGCACTAAACGGTTCGAAAAGTAACTGTTCACTTTTTCAAAAGCGAGACGGTTGCGATGCACTAACTTTACTTTACTTTCCAGTGAACTGCAGCACTGGATCCGGCTCGAAGGACCAAATGTTACGGATTGGAAGGGGTTAAAACAGACCACTTCACTTAAACGTAACTTTATTTCCCAAAGTTGGGATCGTTCAAATTGTAATGTATATTATGTACAGGTAGATGTTTTACTTGGCCAAAACACCAGCTCGTTTTGGCCCGATTATTGTTGAATAAAGAGTGTTATTGTAACCAGATGAGTTTCCCTTGTAGATGCAATCACGGGTAGTGCCCGTGATCCCAGATGGCGAATCGACTAACTCGCGAAAAACCGGTCACCGAGACGCACGACGTTTTCCGTAGCGACGAGATAGCACGATTAACGTACGTTGGGATCGGAGTCGAGCAGCTGGCAGTTTGCCGTCACCGTCGAACTATTGATTGGCGGATCGATAGAGCGATCCGCCAATAGTAATCCCATTTTCGGGGTCGATAATCGATCATAATCGATGTCTGACGGTGCTGGCATAAGCTACTGCGAGCTGCTTATCGACTCTCGATCTCGCTGTTACGCGTGAATCCGCCAATAGCGCGGCGGCGCAGTAAATCGGCGCGTTCACGCTGCCGACACGCTCAGCCAATCCCAAACAGTATGGAATTGACGCAGAAACGCGTTACAATGGAGTTCATGCAAGCGTCGACGAATGTTCGTGTACAAGTTATTTTATGTTCCAGAATGAAGATCAGCGTGCAAAAAAGATGCCTCATCGAAATGTAAGGAATTGACATAGAAACAACGAGTTTACAGGTAGGACCGCGTTACAATCGATTTCATGCAAGCGATGACGAATGTTCGTGTAGAAGCGATTTTCTGTTCGAGATTGTGCTTTCACGTGCAAAATCGCTGCATCCCCATCAAAACGTATGGAATTGACGCAGAATCATCGAAATTGCATGCACGAACGCGTTACAATCGATTTCACGCAATCGACGACGAATGTTCGTGTACAAGTTATTTTATGTTCCAGAATGAAGATCCGCGTGCAAAAAGGATGCATCCGCATTGAAATGTATGGAATTGACGCAGAAACGCGTTACAATCGAGTTCATGCAAGCGCCGACGATCTCTCGTGTACATGTTATTTTCTGTTCCAGAATGAAGATTCGCGTGCAGAGACGATACATCCGCATCGAAACGTATGGAATTGACGCAGAAACGCGTTACGATCGAGTTTATGCAAGCGACGACGAATGTTCGTGTACAAGTTATTTTATGTTCCAGAATGAAGATCCGCGTGCGAAAACGAGGCATTTGCATCGAAATGTATGGAATTGACGCAGAAACGCGTTACAATCGAGTTCATGCATGCGTCGACGAATGTTCGTGTACAAGTTATCTTATGTTCCAGAATGAAGATCCGCGTGCAGAGACGATACATCCGCATCGAAACGTATGGAATTGACGCAGAATCATCGAGTTTGCATGCAGGAACGCGTTACAATCGATTTCACGCAAGCAACGACGAATGTTCGTGTACATGTTCTTTTCTGTGTCAGAATGAAGATTCGCTTGCATAAACGATGCATATGCATCGAAACGTATGGAATTGACACAGAAACAACGAGTTTGCAGGTAGGACCGTGTTTCAATCGAGTTCATGCAAGCGACGACGAATGTTCGTGTACAAGTTATTTTATGTTCCAGAATGAAGATCCGCGTGCGAAAACGAGGCATTTGCATCGAAATGTATGGAATTGACGCAGAAACGCGTTACAATCGAGTTCATGCATGCGTCGACGAATGTTCGTGTACAAGTTATCTTATGTTCCAGAATGAAGATCCGCGTGCAGAGACGATACATCCGCATCGAAACGTATGGAATTGACGCAGAATCATCGAGTTTGCATGCAGGAACGCGTTACAATCGATTTCACGCAAGCAACGACGAATGTTCGTGTACATGTTCTTTTCTGTGTCAGAATTAAGATTCGCTTGCATAAACGATGCATATGCATCGAAACGTATGGAATTGACACAGAAACATCGGGTTTGCAGGTAGGACCGCGTTACAATCGATTTCATGCAAGCGACGACGAATGTTCGTGTACAAGTTATTTTCTATTCCAGAATGATGATTCGAATGCGAAATCGAGGCATCTGCATCGAAACGTATGGAATTGACGCAGAAACGCGTTACAATCGATTTCACGCAAGCGACGACGAATGTTCGCGTACAAGTTATTTTATGTTCCAGAATGAAGATCCGCGTGCAAAAAGGATGCAACCGCATCGCAATGTATGGAATTGACACAGAAACAACGAGTTTGCAGGTAGGACTGCGTTACAATCGATTTCATGCAAGCGACGACGAATGTTCGTGTACAAGTTATTTTCTGTTCGAGATTGTGCTTTCACGTGCAAAATCGCTGCATCCCCATCGAAACGTATGGAATTGACACAGAATCATCGAAATGGCATGCACGAACGCGTTACAATCGATTTCACGCAAGCGTCGACGAATGTTCGTGTACAAGTTATTTTATGTTCCAGAATGAAGATCCGCGTGCGAAAACGAGGCATTTGAATCGAAATGTATGGAATTGACGCAGAAACGCGTTACAATCGAGTTCATGCATGCGTCGACGAATGTTCGTGTACAAGTTATCTTATGTTCCAGAATGAAGATCCGCGTGCAGAGACGATACATCCGCATCGAAACGTATGGAATTGACGCAGAATCATCGAGTTTGCATGCAGGAACGCGTTTCAATCGATTTCACGCAAGCAACGACGAATGTTCGTGTACATGTTCTTTTCTGTGTCTGAATGAAGATTCGCTTGCATAAACGATGCATATGCATCGAAACGTATGGAATTGACACAGAAACATCGGGTTTGCAGGTAGGACCGCGTTACAATCGATTTCATGCAAGCGACGACGAATGTTCGTGTACAAGTTATTTTCTATTCCAGAATGATGATTCGAATGCGAAATCGAGGCATCTGCATCGAAACGTATGGAATTGACGCAGAAACGCGTTACAATCGATTTCACACAAGCGACGACGAATGTTCGCGTACAAGTTATTTTATGTTCCAGAATGAAGATCCGCGTGCAAAAAGGATGCAACCGCATCACAATGTATGGAATTGACACAGAAACAACGAGTTTGCAGGTAGGACTGCGTTACAATCGATTTCATGCAAGCGACGACGAATGTTCGTGTACAAGTTATTTTCTGTTCGAGATTGTGCTTTCACGTGCAAAATCGCTGCATCCCCATCGAAACGTATGGAATTGACACAGAATCATCGAAATGGCATGCATGAACGCGTTACAATCGATTTCACGCAAGCGTCGACGAATGTTCGTGTACAAGTTATTTTATGTTCCAGAATGAAGATCCGCGTGCAAAAAGGTTGCATCCGCATCGAAATGTATGGAATTGACGCAGAAACGCGTTACAATCGATTTCATGCAAGCGACGACGAATGTACGTGGACAATTTATTTTCTGTTCCAGAATGATGATTCGAATGCGAAAACGAGGCATCTGCATCGAAACGTATGGAATTGACGCAGAAACGCGTTACAATGGAGTTCATGCAAGCGTCGACGAATGTTCGTGTACAAGTTATTTTATGTTCCAGAATGAAGATCCGCGTGCAAAAAGGATGCATCCGCATTGAAATGTATGGAATTGACGCAGAAACGCGTTTCAATCGAATTCATGCAAGCGCCGACGATCTCTCGTGTACATGTTATTTTCTGTTCCAGAATGAAGATTCGCGTGCAGAGACGATACATCCGCACCGAAACGTATGGAATTGACGCAGAAACGCGTTACGATCGAGTTCATGCAAGCGACGACGAATGTTCGTGTACAAGTTATTTTATGTTCCAGAATGAAGATCCGCGTGCAAAAAGGATGCATCCGCATCGAAATGTATGGAATTGACGCAGAAACGCGTTACAATCGATTTCATGCAAGCGACGACGAATGTACGTGTAGAAGTGATTTTCTGTTCCGGAATGATCATTCGCAAGCCAAATCGCTACATCCTCATCGAAACGTATGGAATTCACACAGAAACATCGAGTTTGCATGCAGGATCGCGTCACAATCGATTTCATGAAAGCGACGACGATTGTACGTGTACAAGTTATTTTCTGTTCCAGAATGATGATTCGAATGCGAAATCGAGGCATCTGCATCGAAACGTATTTAATTGACGCAGAAACGCGTTACAATCGAGTTCATGCAAGCGTCGACGAATGTTCGTGTACAAGTTCTTTTCTGTGTCAGAATGAAGATTCGCTTGCAAAAACGATGCATCTGCATCGAAACGTATGGAATTGACACAGAAACATCGGGTTTGCAGGTAAGACCGCGTTACAATCGATTTCACGCAAGCGACGACGAATGTTCGCGTACAAGTTATTTTCTGTTCCAGAATGAAGATCCGCGTGCAAAAAGGATGCAACCGCATCGCAATGTATGGAATTGACACAGAAACAACGAGTTTGCAGGTAGGACTGCGTTACAATCGATTTCATGCAAGCGACGACGAATGTTCGTGTACAAGTTATTTTCTGTTCGAGATTGTGCTTTCACGTGCAAAATCGCTGCATCCCCATCGAAACGTATGGAATTGACACAGAATCATCGAAATGGCATGCACGAACGCGTTACAATCGATTTCACGCAAGCGTCGACGAATGTTCGTGTACAAGTTATTTTATGTTCCAGAATGAAGATCCGCGTGCAAAAAGGATGCATCCGCATCTCAATGTATGAAATCCACGCAGAAACGCGTTACGATCGAGTTCATGCAAGCGACGACGAATGTTCGTGTACAAGTTATTTTATGTTCCAGAATGAAGATCCGCGTGCAAAAAGGATGCATCCGCATCGAAATGTATGGAATTGACGCAGAAATGCGTTACAATCGATTTCATGCAAGCGACGACGAATGTACGTGTAGAAGTGATTTTCTGTTCCGGAATGATCATTCGCAAGCAAAATCGCTACATCCTCATCGAAACGTATGGAATTCACACAGAAACATCGAGTTTGCATGCAGGATCGCGTCACAATCGATTTCATGAAAGCGACGACGATTGTACGTGTACAAGTTATTTTCTGTTCCAGAATGATGATTCGAATGCGAAATCGAGGCATCTGCATCGAAACGTATTTAATTGACGCAGAAACGCGTTACAATCGAGTTCATGCAAGCGTCGACGAATGTTCGTGTACAAGTTCTTTTCTGTGTCAGAATGAAGATTCGCTTGCAAAAACGATGCATCTGCATCGAAACGTATGGAATTGACACAGAAACATCGGGTTTGCAGGTAGGACCGCGTTACAATCGATTTCACGCAAGCGACGACGAATGTTCGCGTACAAGTTATTTTCTGTTCCAGAATGAAGATCCGCGTGCAAAAAGGATGCAACCGCATTGCAATGTATGGAATTGACACAGAAACAACGAGTTTGCAGGTAGGACTGCGTTACAATCGATTTCATGCAAGCGACGACGAATGTTCGTGTACAAGTTATTTTCTGTTCGAGATTGTGCTTTCACGTGCAAAATCGCTGCATCCCCATCGAAACGTATGGAATTGACACAGAATCATTGAAATGGCATGCACGAACGCGTTACAATCGATTTCACGCAAGCGTCGACGAATGTTCGTGTACAAGTTATTTTATGTTCCAGAATGAAGATCCGCGTGCAAAAAGGATGCATCCGCATCTCAATGTATGGAATTGACACAGACACAACGAGTTTGCAGGTAGGACCGCGTTACAATCGATTTCATGCAAGCGACGACGAATGTTCGTGTACAAGTTATTTTCTGTTCGAGATTGTGCTTTCACGTGCAAAATCGCTGCATCCGCATCGAAACGTATGGAATTGACGCAGAATCATCGAATTTGCATGCAGGAACGCCTTACAATCGATTTCACGCAAGCGAAGTCGAATGTTCGTGAACAAGTTATTTTCTGTGTCAGAATGAATATTCACTTGCATAAACGATGCATCTGCATCGAAACGTATGGAATTGACACAGAAACATCGGGTTTGCAGGTAGGACCGCGTTACAATCGATTTCATGCAAGCGACGACGATTGTACGTGTACAAGTTATTTTCTGTTCCACAATGAAGATTCGAATGCGAAAACGAGGCATCCGCATCGAAACGTATGGAATTGACGCAGAATCATCGAATTTGCATGCAGGAACGCGTTACAATCGATTTCACGCAAGCGACGACGAATGTTCGCGTACAAGTTATTTTATGTTCCAGAATGAAGATCCGCGTGCAAGAAGGATGCATACGCATCGAAATGTATGGAATTGACGCAGAAACGCGTTACAATCGATTTCATGCAAGCGACGACGAATGTACGTGGACAATTTATTTTCTGTTCCAGAATGATGATTCGAATGCGAAAACGAGGCATCTGCATCGAAACGTATGGAATTGACGCAGAAACGCGTTACAATGGAGTTCATGCAAGCGTCGACGAATGTTCGTGTACAAGTTATTTTATGTTCCAGAATGAAGATCAGCGTGCAAAAAGGATGCGTCCTCATCGAAATGTAAGGAATTGACATAGAAACAACGAGTTTACAGGTAGGACCGCGTTACAATCGATTTCATGCAAGCGATGACGAATGTTCGTGTAGAAGCGATTTTCTGTTCGAGATTGTGCTTTCCCGTGCAAAATCGCTGCATCCCCATCGAAACGTATGGAATTGACGCAGAATCATCGAAATTGCATGCACGAACGCGTTACAATCGATTTCACGCAATCGACGACGAATGTTATTGTACAAGTTATTTTATGTTCCAGAATGAAGATCCGCATGCAAAAAGGATGCATCCGCATTGAAATGTATGGAATTGACGCAGAAACGCGTTACAATCGAGTTCATGCAAGCGCCGACGATCTCTCGTGTACATGTTATTTTCTGTTCCAGAATGAAGATTCGCGTGCAGAGACGATACATCCGCATCGAAACGTATGGAATTGACGCAGAAACGCGTTACGATCGAGTTCATGCAAGCGACGACGAATGTTCGTGTACAAGTTATTTTATGTTCCAGAATGAAGATCCGCGTGCGAAAACGAGGCATTTGCATCGAAATGTATGGAATTGACGCAGAAACGCGTTACAATCGAGTTCATGCATGCGTCGACGAATGTTCGTGTACAAGTTATCTTATGTTCCAGAATGAAGATCCGCGTGCAGAGACGATACATCCGCATCGAAACGTATGGAATTGATGCAGAATCATCGAGTTTGCATGCAGGAACGCGTTACAATCGATTTCACGCAAGCAACGACGAATGTTCGTGTACATGTTCTTTTCTGTGTCAGAATGAAGATTCGCTTGCATAAACGATGCATATGCATCGAAACGTATGGAATTGACACAGAAACATCGGGTTTGCAGGTAGGACCGCGTTACAATCGATTTCATGCAAGCGACGACGAATGTTCGTGTACAAGTTATTTTCTATTCCAGAATGATGATTCGAATGCGAAATCGAGGCATCTGCATCGAAACGTATGGAATTGACGCAGAAACGCGTTACAATCGATTTCACGCAAGCGACGACGAATGTTCGCGTACATGTTATTTTATGTTCCAGAATGAAGATCCGCGTGCAAAAAGGATGCAACCGCATCGCAATGTATGGAATTGACACAGAAACAACGAGTTTGCAGGTAGGACTGCGTTACAATCGATTTCATGCAAGCGACGACGAATGTTCGTGTACAAGTTATTTTCTGTTCGAGATTGTGCTTTCATGTGCAAAATCGCTGCATCCCCATCGAAACGTATGGAATTGACACAGAATCATCGAAATGGCATGCACGAACGCGTTACAATCGATTTCACGCAAGCGTCGACGAATGTTCGTGTACAAGTTATTTTATGTTCCAGAATGAAGATCCGCGTGCGAAAACGAGGCATTTGCATCGAAATGTATGGAATTGACGCAGAAACGCGTTACAATGGAGTTCATGCAAGCGTCGACGAATGTTCGTGTACAAGTTATTTTATGTTCCAGAATGAAGATCAGCGTGCAAAAAGGATGCGTCCTCATCGAAATGTAAGGAATTGACGCAGAATCATCGAGTTTGCATGCAGGAACGCGTTACAATCGATTTCACGCAAGCAACGACGAATGTTCGTGTACATGTTCTTTTCTGTGTCAGAATGAAGATTCGCTTGCATAAACGATGCATATGCATCGAAACGTATGGAATTGACACAGAAACATCGGGTTTGCAGGTAGGACCGCGTTACAATCGATTTCATGCAAGCGACGACGAATGTCCGTGTACAAGTTATTTTCTATTCCAGAATGATGATTCGAATGCGAAATCGAGGCATCTGCATCGAAACGTATGGAATTGACGCAGAAACGCGTTACAATCGATTTCACGCAAGCGACGACGAATGTTCGCGTACAAGTTATTTTATGTTCCAGAATGAAGATCCGCGTGCAAAAAGGATGCAACCGCATCACGATGTATGGAATTGACACAGAAACAACGAGTTTGCAGGTAGGACTGCGTTACAATCGATTTCATGCAAGCGACGACGAATGTACGTGTACAAGTTATTTTCTGTTCGAGATTGTGCTTTCACGTGCAAAATCGCTGCATCCCCATCGAAACGTATGGAATTGACACAGAATCATCGAAATGGCATGCACGAACGCGTTAGAATCGATTTCACGCAAGCGTCGACGAATGTTCGTGTACAAGTTATTTTATGTTCCAGAATGAAGATCCGCGTTCAAAAAGGATGCATCCGCATCTCAATGTATGGAATTGACACAGACACAACGAGTTTGCAGGTAGGACCGCGTTACAATCTATTTCATGCAAGCGACGACGAATGTTCGTGTACAAGTTATTTTCTGTTCGAGATTGTGCTTTCACGTGCAAAATCGCTGCATCCGCATCGAAAGGTATGGAATTGACGCAGAATCATCGAATTTGCATGCAGGAACGCCTTACAATCGATTTCACGCAAGCGAAGTCGAATGTTCGTGAACAAGTTATTTTCTGTGTCAGAATGAATATTCACTTGCATAAACGATGCATCTGCATCGAAACGTATGGAATTGACACAGAATCATCGAATTTGCATGCAGGAACGCGTTACAATCGATTTCACGCAAGCGACGACGAATGTTCGTGTACAAGTTATTTTATGTTCCAGAATGAAGATCAGCGTGCAAAAAGGATGCGTCCTCATCGAAATGTAAGGAATTGACATAGAATCAACGAGTTTACAGGTAGGACCGCGTTACAATCGATTTCATGCAAGCGATGACGAATGTTCGTGTAGAAGCGATTTTCTGTTCGAGATTGTGCTTTCACGTGCAAAATCGCTGCATCCCCATCGAAACGTATGGAATTGACGCAGAATCATCGAAATTGCATGCACGAACGCGTTACAATCGATTTCACGCAATCGACGACGAATGTTCGTGTACAAGTTATTTTATGTTCCAGAATGAAGATCCGCGTGCAAAAAGGATGCATCCGCATTGAAATGTATGGAATTGACGCAGAAACGCGTTACAATCGAATTCATGCAAGCGCCGACGATCTCTCGTGTACATGTTATTTTCTGTTCCAGAATGAAGATTCGCGTGCAGAGACGATACATCCGCATCGAAACGTATGGAATTGACGCAGAAACGCGTTACGATCGAGTTCATGCAAGCGACGACGAATGTTCGTGTACAAGTTATTTTATGTTCCAGAATGAAGATCCGCGTGCAAAAAGGATGCATCCGCATCGAAATGTATGGAATTGACGCAGAAACGCGTTACAATCGATTTCATGCAAGCGACGACGAATGTACGTGTAGAAGTGATTTTCTGTTCCGGAATGATCATTCGCAAGCAAAATCGCTACATCCTCATCGAAACGTATGGAATTCACACAGAAACATCGAGTTTGCATGCAGGATCGCGTCACAATCGATTTCATGAAAGCGACGACGATTGTACGTGTACAAGTTATTTTCTGTTCCAGAATGATGATTCGAATGCGAAATCGAGGCATCTGCATCGAAACGTATTTAATTGACGCAGAAACGCGTTACAATCGAGTTCATGCAAGCGTCGACGAATGTTCGTGTACAAGTTCTTTTCTGTGTCAGAATGAAGATTCGCTTGCAAAAACGATGCATCTGCATCGAAACGTATGGAATTGACACAGAAACATCGGGTTTGCAGGTAGGACCGCGTTACAATCGATTTCACGCAAGCGACGACGAATGTTCGCGTACAAGTTATTTTCTGTTCCAGAATGAAGATCCGCGTGCAAAAAGGATGCAACCGCATCGCAATGTATGGAATTGACACAGAAACAACGCGTTTGCAGGTAGGACTGCGTTACAATCGATTTCATGCAAGCGACGACGAATGTTCGTGTACAAGTTATTTTCTGTTCGAGATTGTGCTTTCATGTGCAAAATCGCTGCATCCCCATCGAAACGTATGGAATTGACACAGAATCATCGAAATGGCATGCACGAACGCGTTACAATCGATTTCACGCAAGCGTCGACGAATGTTCGTGTACAAGTTATTTTATGTTCCAGAATGAAGATCCGCGTGCGAAAACGAGGCATTTGCATCGAAATGTATGGAATTGACGCAGAAACGCGTTACAATCGAGTTCATGCATGCGTCGACGAATGTTCGTGTACAAGTTATCTTATGTTCCAGAATGAAGATCCGCGTGCAGAGACGATACATCCGCATCGAAATGTATGGAATTGACGCAGAAACGCGTTACAATCGATTCCATGCAAGCGACGACGAATGTACGTGGACAATTTATTTTCTGTTCCAGAATGATGATTCGAATGCGAAAACGAGGCATCTGCATCGAAACGTATGGAATTGACGCAGAAACGCGTTACAATGGAGTTCATGCAAGCGTCGACGAATGTTCGTGTACAAGTTATTTTATGTTCCAGAATGAAGATCAGCGTGCAAAAAGGATGCGTCCTCATCGAAATGTAAGGAATTGACGCAGAATCATCGAGTTTGCATGCAGGAACGCGTTACAATCGATTTCACGCAAGCAACGACGAATGTTCGTGTACATGTTCTTTTCTGTGTCAGAATGAAGATTCGCTTGCATAAACGATGCATATGCATCGAAACGTATGGAATTGACACAGAAACATCGGGTTTGCAGGTAGGACCGCGTTACAATCGATTTCATGCAAGCGACGACGAATGTTCGTGTACAAGTTATTTTCTATTCCAGAATGATGATTCGAATGCGAAATCGAGGCATCTGCATCGAAACGTATGGAATTGACGCAGAAACGCGTTACAATCGATTTCACGCAAGCGACGACGAATGTTCGCGTACAAGTTATTTTATGTTCCAGAATGAAGATCCGCGTGCAAAAAGGATGCAACCGCATCACGATGTATGGAATTGACACAGAAACAACGAGTTTGCAGGTAGGACTGCGTTACAATCGATTTCATGCAAGCGACGACGAATGTACGTGTACAAGTTATTTTCTGTTCGAGATTGTGCTTTCACGTGCAAAATCGCTGCATCCCCATCGAAACGTATGGAATTGACACAGAATCATCGAAATGGCATGCACGAACGCGTTAGAATCAATTTCACGCAAGCGTCGACGAATGTTCGTGTACAAGTTATTTTATGTTCCAGAATGAAGATCCGCGTGCAAAAAGGATGCATCCGCATCTCAATGTATGGAATTGACACAGAAACATCGGGTTTGCAGGTAGGACCGCGTTACAATCGATTTCATGCAAGCGACGACGATTGTACGTGTACAAGTTATTTTCTGTTCCACAATGAAGATTCGAATGCGAAAACGAGGCATCCGCATCGAAACGTATGGAATTGACGCAGAAACGCGTTACAATCGATTTCATGCAAGCGACGACGAATGTACGTGGACAATTTATTTTCTGTTCCAGAATGATGATTCGAATGCGAAAACGAGGCATCTGCATCGAAACGTATGGAATTGACGCAGAAACGCGTTACAATGGAGTTCATGCAAGCGTCGACGAATGTTCGTGTACAAGTTATTTTATGTTCCAGAATGAAGATCAGCGTGCAAAAAGGATGCGTCCTCATCGAAATGTAAGGAATTGACATAGAAACAACGAGTTTACAGGTAGGACAGCGTTACAATCGATTTCATGCAAGCGATGACGAATGTTCGTGTAGAAGCGATTTTCTGTTCGAGATTGTGCTTTCACGTGCAAAATCGCTGCATCCCCATCGAAACGTATGGAATTGACGCAGAATCATCGAAATTGCATGCACGAACGCGTTACAATCGATTTCACGCAATCGACGACGAATGTTATTGTACAAGTTATTTTATGTTCCAGAATGAAGATCCGCGTGCAAAAAGGATGCATCCGCATTGAAATGTATGGAATTGACGCAGAAACGCGTTACAATCGAGTTCATGCAAGCGCCGACGATCTCTCGTGTACATGTTATTTTCTGTTCCAGAATGAAGATTCGCGTGCAGAGACGATACATCCGCATCGAAACGTATGGAATTGACGCAGAAACGCGTTACGATCGAGTTCATGCAAGCGACGACGAATGTTCGTGTACAAGTTATTTTATGTTCCAGAATGAAGATCCGCGTGCAAAAAGGATGCATCCGCATTGAAATGTATGGAATTGACGCAGAAACGCGTTACAATCGAATTCATGCAAGCGCCGACGATCTCTCGTGTACATGTTATTTTCTGTTCCAGAATGAAGATTCGCGTGCAGAGACGATACATCCGCATCGAAACGTATGGAATTGACGCAGAAACGCGTTACGATCGAGTTCATGCAAGCGACGACGAATGTTCGTGTACAAGTTATTTTATGTTCCGGAATGAAGATCCGCGTGCAAAAAGGATGCATCCGCATCGAAATGTATGGAATTGACGCAGAAACGCGTTACAATCGATTTCATGCAAGCGACGACGAATGTACGTGTAGAAGTGATTTTCTGTTCCGGAATGATCATTCGCAAGCAAAATCGCTACATCCTCATCGAAACGTATGGAATTCACACAGAAACATCGAGTTTGCATGCAGGATCGCGTCACAATCGATTTCATGAAAGCGACGACGATTGTACGTGTACAAGTTATTTTCTGTTCCAGAATGATGATTCGAATGCGAAATCGAGGCATCTGCATTGAAACGTATTTAATTGACGCAGAAACGCGTTACAATCGAGTTCATGCAAGCGTCGACGAATGTTCGTGTACAAGTTCTTTTCTGTGTCAGAATGAAGATTCGCTTGCAAAAACGATGCATCTGCATCGAAACGTATGGAATTGACACAGAAACATCGGGTTTGCAGGTAGGACCGCGTTACAATCGATTTCACGCAAGCGAAGTCGAATGTTCGTGAACAAGTTATTTTCTGTGTCAGAATGAATATTCACTTGCATAAACGATGCATCTGCATCGAAACGTATGGAATTGACACAGAAACATCGGGTTTGCAGGTAGGACCGCGTTACAATCGATTTCATGCAAGCGACGACGATTGTACGTGTACAAGTTATTTTCTGTTCCACAATGAAGATTCGAATGCGAAAACGAGGCATCCGCATCGAAACGTATGGAATTGACGCAGAATCATCGAATTTGCATGCAGGAACGCGTTACAATCGATTTCACGCAAGCGACGACGAATGTTCGCGTACAAGTTATTTTATGTTCCAGAATGAAGATCCGCGTGCAAAAAGGATGCATCCGCATCGAAATGTATGGAATTGACGCAGAAACGCGTTACAATCGATTTCATGCAAGCGACGACGAATGTACGTGGACAATTTATTTTCTGTGCCAGAATGATGATTCGAATGCGAAAACGAGGCATCTGCATCGAAATGTAAGGAATTGACATAGAAACAACGAGTTTACAGGTAGGACAGCGTTACAATCGATTTCATGCAAGCGATGACGAATGTTCGTGTAGAAGCGATTTTCTGTTCGAGATTGTGCTTTCACGTGCAAAATCGCTGCATCCCCATCGAAACGTATGGAATTGACGCAGAATCATCGAAATTGCATGCACGAACGCGTTACAATCGATTTCACGCAATCGACGACGAATGTTATTGTACAAGTTATTTTATGTTCCAGAATGAAGATCCGCGTGCAAAAAGGATGCATCCGCATTGAAATGTATGGAATTGACGCAGAAACGCGTTACAATCGAGTTCATGCAAGCGCCGACGATCTCTCGTGTACATGTTATTTTCTGTTCCAGAATGAAGATTCGCGTGCAGAGACGATACATCCGCATCGAAACGTATGGAATTGACGCAGAAACGCGTTACGATCGAGTTCATGCAAGCGACGACGAATGTTCGTGTACAAGTTATTTTATGTTCCAGAATGAAGATCCGCGTGCAAAAAGGATGCATCCGCATTGAAATGTATGGAATTGACGCAGAAACGCGTTACAATCGAATTCATGCAAGCGCCGACGATCTCTCGTGTACATGTTATTTTCTGTTCCAGAATGAAGATTCGCGTGCAGAGACGATACATCCGCATCGAAACGTATGGAATTGACGCAGAAACGCGTTACGATCGAGTTCATGCAAGCGACGACGAATGTTCGTGTACAAGTTATTTTATGTTCCAGAATGAAGATCCGCGTGCAAAAAGGATGCATCCGCATCTCAATGTATGGAATTGACACAGACACAACGAGTTTGCAGGTAGGACCACGTTACAATCGATTTCACGCAAGCGACGACGAATGTTCGCGTACAAGTTATTTTATGTTCCAGAATGAAGATCCGCGTGCAAAAAGGATGCATCCGCATCGAAATGTTTGGAATTGACGCAGAAACGCGTTACAATCGATTCCATGCAAGCGACGACGAATGTACGTGGACAATTTATTTTCTGTTCCAGAATGATGATTCGAATGCGAAAACGAGGCATCTGCATCGAAACGTATGGAATTGACGCAGAAACGCGTTACAATGGAGTTCATGCAAGCGTCGACGAATGTTCGTGTACAAGTTATTTTATGTTCCAGAATGAAGATCAGCGTGCAAAAAGGATGCGTCCGCATCGAAATGTATGGAATTGACGCAGAAACGCGTTACAATCGATTCCATGCAAGCGACGACGAATGTACGTGGACAATTTATTTTCTGTTCCAGAATGATGATTCGAATGCGAAAACGAGGCATCTGCATCGAAACGTATGGAATTGACGCAGAAACGCGTTACAATGGAGTTCATGCAAGCGTCGACGAATGTTCGTGTACAAGTTATTTTATGTTCCAGAATGAAGATCAGCGTGCAAAAAGGATGCGTCCTCATCGAAATGTAAGGAATTGACATAGAAACAACGAGTTTACACGTAGGACCGCGTTACAATCGATTTCACGCAAGCGAAGTCGAATGTTCGTGAACAAGTTATTTTCTGTTCGAGATTGTGCTGTCACGTGCAAAATCGCTGCATCCGCATCGAAACGTATGGAATTGACGCAGAATCATCGAATTTGCATGCAGGAACGCCTTACAATCGATTTCACGCAAGCGACGACGAATGTTCGCGTACAAGTTATTTTATGTTCCAGAATGAAGATCCGCGTGCAAAAAGGATGCATCCGCATCGAAATGTTTGGAATTGACGCAGAAACGCGTTACAATCGATTCCATGCAAGCGACGACGAATGTACGTGGACAATTTATTTTCTGTTCCAGAATGATGATTCGAATGCGAAAACGGGGCATCTGCATCGAAACGTATGGAATTGACGCAGAAACGCGTTACAATCGAGTTCATGCAAGCGTCGACGAATGTTCGTGTACAAGTTATTTTATGTTCCAGAATGAAGATCAGCGTGCAAAAAGGATGCGTCCTCATCGAAATGTAAGGAATTGACATAGAAACAACGAGTTTACACGTAGGACCGCGTTACAATCGATTTCATGCAAGCGATGACGAATGTTCGTGTAGAAGCGATTTTCTGTTCGAGATTGTGCTTTCACGTGCAAAATCGCTGCATCCCCATCGACACGTATGGAATTGACGCAGAATCATCGAAATTGCATGCACGAACGCGTTACAATCGATTTCACGCAAGCGACGACGAATGTTCGCGTACAAGTTATTTTATGTTCCAGAATGAAGATCCGCGTGCAAAAAGGATGCATCCGCATCGAAATGTTTGGAATTGACGCAGAAACGCGTTACAATCGAGTTCACGCAAGCGCCGACGATCTCTCGTGTACATGTTATTTTCTGTTCCAGAATGAAGATTCGCTTGCAAAAACGATGCATCCTCATCGAAACGTATGGAATTCACACAGAAACATCGAGTTTGCATGCAGGATCGCGTCACAATCGATTTCATGAAAGCGACGACGATTGTACGTGTACAAGTTATTTTCTGTTCCAGAATGATGATTCGAATGCGAAATCGAGGCATCTGCATCGAAACGTATTTAATTGACGCAGAAACGCGTTACAATCGAGTTCATGCAAGCGTCGACGAATGTTCGTGTACAAGTTCTTTTCTGTGTCAGAATGAAGATTCGCTTGCAAAAACGATGCATCTGCATCGAAACGTATGGAATTGACACAGAAACATCGGGTTTGCAGGTAGGACTGCGTTACAATCGATTTCATGCAAGCGACGACGAATGTACGTGTACAAGTTATTTTCTGTTCGAGATTGTGCTTTCACGTGCAAAATCGCTGCATCCCCATCGAAACGTATGGAATTGACGCAGAATCATCGAATTTGCATGCACGAACGCGTTACAATCGATTTCACGCAAGCGTCGACGAATGTTCGTGTACAAGTTATTTTATGTTCCAGAATGAAGATCCGCGTGCAAGAAGGATGCATCCGCATGTCAATGTATGGAATTGACACAGACACAACGAGTTTGCAGGTAGGACCGCGTTACAATCGATTTCATGCAAGCGACGACGAATGTTCGTGTACAAGTTATTTTCTGTTCGAGATTGTGCTTTCACGTGCAAAATCGCTGCATCCGCATCGAAACGTATGGAATTGACGCAGAATCATCGAATTTGCATGCAGGAACGCCTTACAATCGATTTCACGCAAGCGAAGACGAATGTTCGTGAACAAGTTATTTTCTGTGTCAGAATGAATATTCGCTTGCATAAACGATGCATCTGCATCGAAACGTATGGAATTGACGCAGAAACGCGTTACAATCGAGTTCATGCAAGCGTCGACGAATGTTCGTGTATAAGTTATTTTATGTTCCAGAATGAAGATCCGCGTGCAGAAAGGATGCATCCGCTTCGAAACGTATGGAATTGACACAGAAACATCGGGTTTGCAGGTATTACCGCGTTACAATCGATTTCATGCAAGCGACGACGAATGTTCGTGTACAAGTTAAATTCTGTTCGAGATTGTGCTGTCACGTGCAAAATCGCTGCATCCGCATCGAAACGTATGGAATTGACGCAGAATCATCGAATTTGCATGCAGGAACGCCTTACAATCGATTTCACGCAAGCGACGATGAATGTTCGCGTACAAGTTATTTTATGTTCCAGAATGAAGATCCGCGTGCAAAAAGGGTGCATCCGCATCGAAACGTTTGGAATTGACGCAGAAACGCGTTACAATCGATTCCATGCAAGCGACGACGAATGTACGTGGACAATTTATTTTCTGTTCCAGAATGATGATTCGAATGCGAAGACGAGGCATCTGCATCGAAACGTATGGAATTGACGCAGAAACGCGTTACAATGGAGTTCATGCAAGCGTCGACGAATGTTCGTGTACAAGTTATTTTATGTTCCAGAATGAAGATCAGCGTGCAAAAAGGATGCGTCCTCAGCGAAATGTAAGGAATTGACATAGAAACAACGAGTTTACACGTAGGACCGCGTTACAATTGATTTCATGCAAGCGATGACGAATGTTCGTGTAGAAGCGATTTTCTGTTCGAGATTGTGCTTTCACGTGCAAAATCGCTGCATCCCCATCGACACGTATGGAATTGACGCAGAATCATCGAAATTGCATGCACGAACGCGTTACAATCGATTTCACGCAATCGACGACGAATGTTCGTGTACAAGTTATTTTCTGTTCGAGATTGTGCTTTCACGTGCAAAATCGCTGCATCCGCATCGAAACGTATGGAATTGACGCAGAATCATCGAAATTGCATGCACGAACGCGTTACAATCGATTTCACGCAATCGACGACGAATGTTCGTGTACAAGTTATTTTATGTTCCAGAATGAAGATCCGCGTGCAAAAAGGATGCATCCGCATTGAAATGTATGGAATTGACGCAGAAACGCGTTACAATCGAGTTCACGCAAGCGCCGACGATCTCTCGTGTACATGTTATTTTCTGTTCCAGAATGAAGATTCGCGTGCAGAGACGATACATCCGCATCGAAACGTATGGAATTGACACAGAAACATCGGGTTTGCAGGTAGGACCGCGTTACAATCGATTTCATGCAAGTGACGACGAATGTTCGTGTACAAGTTATTTTCTGTTCGAGATTGTGCTTTCACGTGCAAAATCGCTGCATCCGCTTCGAAACGTATGGAATTGACGCAGAATCATCGAATTTGCATGCAGGAACGCCTTACAATCGATTTCACGCAAGCGACGACGAATGTTCGCGTACGAGTTATTTTATGTTCCAGAATGAAGATCCGCGTGCAAAAAGGATGCATCCGCATCGAAATGTTTGGAATTGACGCAGAAACGCGTTACAATCGATTCCATGCAAGCGACGACGAATGTACGTGGACAATTTATTTTCTGTTCCAGAATGATGATTCGAATGCGAAAACGAGGCATCTGCATCGAAACGTATGGAATTGACGCAGAAACGCGTTACAATCGAGTTCATGCAAGCGTCGACGAATGTTCGTGTACAAGTTATTTTATGTTCCAGAATGAAGATCCGCGTGCAGAAAGGATGCATCCGCATCTCAATGTATGGAATTGACACAGACACAACGAGTTTGCATGTAGGACCGCGTTACAATCGATTTCATGCAAGTGACGACGAATGTTCGTGTACAAGTTATTTTCTGTTCGAGATTGTGCTTTCACGTGCAAAATCGCTGCATCCGCTTCGAAACGTAAGGAATTGACACAGAAACATCGGGTTTGCAGGTATTACCGCGTTACAATCGATTTCATGCAAGCGACGACGAATGTTCGTGTACAAGTTATTTTCTGTTCGAGATTGTGCTGTCACGTGCAAAATCGCTGCATCCGCATCGAAACGTATGGAATTGACGCAGAATCATCGAAATTGCATGCACGAACGCGTTACAATCGATTTCACGCAAGCGACGACGAATGTTCGCGTACAAGTTATTTTATGTTCCAGAATGAAGATCCGCGTGCAAAAAGGATGCATCCGCATCGAAATGTTTGGAATTGACGCAGAAACGCGTTACAATCGATTTCACGCAAGCGCCGACGATCTCTCGTGTACATGTTATTTTCTGTTCCAGAATGAAGATTCGCTTGCAAAAACGATGCATCTGCATCGAAACGTATGGAATTGACACAGAAACATCGGGTTTGCAGGTAGGACCGTGTTACAATCGATTTCATGCAAGTGACGACGAATGTTCGTGTACAAGTTATTTTCTGGTCGAGATTGTGCTTTCACGTGCAAAATCGCTGCATCCGCTTCGAAACGTATGGAATTGACACGGAAACATCGGGTTTGCAGGTATTACCGCGTTACAATCGATTTCATGCAAGCGACGACGAATGTTCGTGTACAAGTTATTTTCTGTTCGAGATTGTGCTGTCACGTGCAAAATCGCTGCATCCGCATCGAAACATATGGAATTGACGCAGAAACGCGTTACAATCGATTCCATGCAAGCGACGACGAATGTACGTGGACAATTTATTTTCTGTTCCAGAATGATGATTCGAATGCGAAAACGAGGCATCTGCATCGAAACGTATGGAATTGACGCAGAAACGCGTTACAATGGAGTTCATGCAAGCGTCGACGAATGTTCGTGTACAAGTTATTTTATGTTCCAGAATGAAGATCAGCGTGCAAAAAGGATGCGTCCTCATTGAAATGTAAGGAATTGACATAGAAACAACGAGTTTACACGTAGGACCGTGTTACAATCGATTTCATGCAAGCGATGACGAATGTTCGTGTAGAAGCGATTTTCTGTTCGAGATTGTGCTTTCACGTGCAAAATCGCTGCATCCCCATCGACACGTATGGAATTGACGCAGAATCATCGAAATTGCATGCACGAACGCGTTACAATCGATTTCACGCAAGCGACGATGAATGTTCGCGTACAAGTTATTTTATGTTCCAGAATGAAGATCCGCGTGCAAAAAGGATGCATCCGCATCGAAACGTTTGGAATTGACGCAGAAACGCGTTACAATCGATTCCATGCAAGCGACGACGAATGTACGTGGACAATTTATTTTCTGTTCCAGAATGATGATTCGAATGCGAAGACGAGGCATCTGCATCGAAACGTATGGAATTGACGCAGAAACGCGTTACAATGGAGTTCATGCAAGCGTCGACGAATGTTCGTGTACAAGTTATTTTATGTTCCAGAATGAAGATCAGCGTGCAAAAAGGATGCGTCCTCAGCGAAATGTAAGGAATTGACATAGAAACAACGAGTTTACACGTAGGACCGCGTTACAATTGATTTCATGCAAGCGATGACGAATGTTCGTGTAGAAGCGATTTTCTGTTCGAGATTGTGCTTTCACGTGCAAAATCGCTGCATCCGCTTCGAAACGTAAGGAATTGACACAGAAACATCGGGTTTGCAGGTATTACCGCGTTACAATCGATTTCATGCAAGCGACGACGAATGTTCGCGTACAAGTTATTTTATGTTCCAGAATGAAGACCCGCTTGCAAAAAGGATGCATCCGCATGGAAATGTATGGAATTGACGCAGAAACGCGTTACAATCGAGTTCATGCAAGCGTCGACGAATGTTCGTGTACAAGTTATTTTATGTTCCAGAATGAAGATCCGCGTGCAGAAAGGATGCATCCGCATCTCAATGTATGGAATTGACACAGACACAACGAGTTTGCATGTAGGACCGCGTTACAATCGATTTCATGCAAGCGACGACGAATGTTCGTGTACAAGTTATTTTCTGTTCGAGATTGTGCTTTCACGTGCAAAATCGCTGCATCCGCATCGAAACGTATGGAATTGACGCAGAATCATCGAATTTGCATGCAGGAACGCGTTACAATCGATTTCACGCAAGCGACGACGAATGTTCGCGTACAAGTTATTTTATGTTCCAGAATGAAGATCCGCGTGCAAAAAGGATGCATCCGCATCGAAATGTATGGAATTGACGCAGAAACGCGTTACATTCGATTCCACGCAAGCGACGACGAATGTACGTGGACAATTTATTTTCTGTTCCAGAATGATGATTCGAATGCGAAAACGAGGCATCTGCATCGAAACGTATGGAATTGACGCAGAAACGCGTTACAATCGAGTTCATGCAAGCGTCGACGAATGTTCGTGTACAAGTTATTTTATGTTCCAGAATGAAGATCCGCGTGCAGAAAGGATGCATCCGCATCTCAATGTATGGAATTGACACAGACACAACGAGTTTGCATGTAGGACCGCGTTACAATCGATTTCATGCAAGTGACGACGAATGTTCGTGTACAAGTTATTTTCTGTTCGAGATTGTGCTTTCACGTGCAAAATCGCTGCATCCGCTTCGAAACGTAAGGAATTGACACAGAAACATCGGGTTTGCAGGTATTACCGCGTTACAATCGATTTCATGCAAGCGACGACGAATGTTCGTGTACAAGTTATTTTCTGTTCGAGATTGTGCTGTCACGTGCAAAATCGCTGCATCCGCATCGAAACGTATGGAATTGACGCAGAATCATCGAATTTGCATGCAGGAACGCCTTACAATCGATTTCACGCAAGCGACGACGAATGTTCGCGTACAAGTTATTTTATGTTCCAGAATGAAGATCCGCGTGCAAAAAGGATGCATCCGCATCTAAATGTTTGGAATTGACGCAGAAACGCGTTACAATCGATTCCATGCAAGCGACGACGAATGTACGTGGACAATTTAATTTCTGTTCCAGAATGATGATTCGAATGCGAAAACGAGGCATCTGCATCGAAACGTATGGAATTGACGCAGAAACGCGTTACAATGGAGTTCATGCAAGCGTCGACGAATGTTCGTGTACAAGTTATTTTATGTTCCAGAATGAAGATCAGCGTGCAAAAAGGATGCGTCCTCATCGAAATGTAAGGAATTGACATAGAAACAACGAGTTTACACGTAGGACCGCGTTACAATCGATTTCATGCAAGCGATGACGAATGTTCGTGTAGAAGCGATTTTCTGTTCGAGATTGTGCTTTCACGTGCAAAATCGCTGCATCCCCATCGACACGTATGGAATTGACGCAGAATCATCGAAATTGCATGCACGAACGCGTTACAATCGATTTCACGCAAGCGACGACGAATGTTCGCGTACAAGTTATTTTATGTTCCAGAATGAAGATCCGCGTGCAAAAAGGATGCATCCGCATCGAAATGTTTGGAATTGACGCAGAAACGCGTTACAATCGATTTCACGCAAGCGCCGACGATCTCTCGTGTACATGTTATTTTCTGTTCCAGAATGAAGATTCGCTTGCAAAAACGATGCATCTGCATCGAAACGTATGGAATTGACACAGAAACATCGGGTTTGCAGGTAGGACCGCGTTACAATCGATTTCATGCAAGTGACGACGAATGTTCGTGTACAAGTTATTTTCTGGTCGAGATTGTGCTTTCACGTGCAAAATCGCTGCATCCGCTTCGAAACGTATGGAATTGACACGGAAACATCGGGTTTGCAGGTATTACCGCGTTACAATCGATTTCATGCAAGCGACGACGAATGTTCGTGTACAAGTTATTTTCTGTTCGAGATTGTGCTGTCACGTGCAAAATCGCTGCATCCGCATCGAAACATATGGAATTGACGCAGAAACGCGTTACAATCGATTCCATGCAAGCGACGACGAATGTACGTGGACAATTTATTTTCTGTTCCAGAATGATGATTCGAATGCGAAAACGAGGCATCTGCATCGAAACGTATGGAATTGACGCAGAAACGCGTTACAATGGAGTTCATGCAAGCGTCGACGAATGTTCGTGTACAAGTTATTTTATGTTCCAGAATGAAGATCAGCGTGCAAAAAGGATGCGTCCTCATCGAAATGTAAGGAATTGACATAGAAACAACGAGTTTACACGTAGGACCGTGTTACAATCGATTTCATGCAAGCGATGACGAATGTTCGTGTAGAAGCGATTTTCTGTTCGAGATTGTGCTTTCACGTGCAAAATCGCTGCATCCCCATCGACACGTATGGAATTGACGCAGAATCATCGAAATTGCATTCACGAACGCGTTACAATCGATTTCACGCAAGCGACGATGAATGTTCGCGTACAAGTTATTTTATGTTCCAGAATGAAGATCCGCGTGCAAAAAGGATGCATCCGCATCGAAACGTTTGGAATTGACGCAGAAACGCGTTACAATCGATTCCATGCAAGCGACGACGAATGTACGTGGACAATTTATTTTCTGTTCCAGAATGATGATTCGAATGCGAAGACGAGGCATCTGCATCGAAACGTATGGAATTGACGCAGAAACGCGTTACAATGGAGTTCATGCAAGCGTCGACGAATGTTCGTGTACAAGTTATTTTATGTTCCAGAATGAAGATCAGCGTGCAAAAAGGATGCGTCCTCAGCGAAATGTAAGGAATTGACATAGAAACAACGAGTTTACACGTAGGACCGCGTTACAATTGATTTCATGCAAGCGATGACGAATGTTCGTGTAGAAGCGATTTTCTGTTCGAGATTGTGCTTTCACGTGCAAAATCGCTGCATCCCCATCGACACGTACGGAATTGACGCAGAATCATCGAAATTGCATGCACGAACGCGTTACAATCGATTTCACGCAATCGACGACGAATGTTCGTGTACAAGTTATTTTCTGTTCGAGATTGTGCTTTCACGTGCAAAATCGCTGCATCCGCATCGAAACGTATGGAATTGACGCAGAATCATCGAAATTGCATGCACGAACGCGTTACAATCGATTTCACGCAATCGACGACGAATGTTCGCGTACAAGTTATTTTATGTTCCAGAATGAAGACCCGCTTGCAAAAAGGATGCATCCGCATCGAAATGTATGGAATTGACGCAGAAACGCGTTACAATCGATTCCATGCAAGCGACGACGAATGTACGTGGACAATTTATTTTCTGTTCCAGAATGATGATTCGAATGCGAAAACGAGGCATCTGCATCGAAACGTATGGAATTGACGCAGAAACGCGTTACAATGGAGTTCATGCAAGCGTCGACGAATGTTCGTGTACAAGTTATTTTATGTTCCAGAATGAAGATCAGCGTGCAAAAAGGATGCGTCCTCATCGAAATGTAAGGAATTGACATAGAAACAACGAGTTTACACGTAGGACCGCGTTACAATCGATTTCATGCAAGCGATGACGAATGTTCGTGTAGAAGCGATTTTCTGTTCGAGATTGTGCTTTCACATGCAAAATCGCTGCATCCCCATCGACACGTATGGAATTGACGGAGAATCATCGAAATTGCATGCACGAACGCGTTACAATCGATTTCACGCAATCGACGACGAATGTTCGTGTACAAGTTATTTTATGTTCCAGAATGAAGATCCGCGTGCAAAAAGGATGCATCCGCATTGAAATGTATGGAATTGACGCAGAAACGCGTTACAATCGAGTTCACGCAAGCGCCGACGATCTCTCGTGTACATGTTATTTTCTGTTCCAGAATGAAGATTCGCGTGCAGAGACGATACATCCGCATCGAAACGTATGGAATTGACACAGAAACATCGGGTTTGCAGGTAGGACCGCGTTACAATCGATTTCATGCAAGTGACGACGAATGTTCGTGTACAAGTTATTTTCTGTTCGAGATTGTGCTTTCACGTGCAAAATCGCTGCATCCCCTTCGAAACGTATGGAATTGACGCAGAATCATCGAATTTGCATGCAGGAACGCCTTACAATCGATTTCACGCAAGCGACGACGAATGTTCGCGTACGAGTTATTTTATGTTCCAGAATGAAGATCCGCGTGCAAAAAGGATGCATCCGCATCGAAATGTTTGGAATTGACGCAGAAACGCGTTACAATCGATTCCATGCAAGCGACGACGAATGTACGTGGACAATTTATTTTCTGTTCCAGAATGATGATTCGAATGCGAAAACGAGGCATCTGCATCGAAACGTATGGAATTGACACAGAAACATCGGGTTTGCAGGTAGGACCGCGTTACAATCGATTTCATGCAAGTGACGACGAATGTTCGTGTACAAGTTATTTTCTGTTCGAGATTGTGCTTTCACGTGCAAAATCGCTGCATCCCCTTCGAAACGTATGGAATTGACGCAGAATCATCGAATTTGCATGCAGGAACGCCTTACAATCGATTTCACGCAAGCGACGACGAATGTTCGCGTACGAGTTATTTTATGTTCCAGAATGAAGATCCGCGTGCAAAAAGGATGCATCCGCATCGAAATGTTTGGAATTGACGCAGAAACGCGTTACAATCGAGTTCATGCATGCGTCGACGAATGTTCGTGTACAAGTTATTTTATGTTCCAGAATGAAGATCCGCGTGCAGAAAGGATGCATCCGCATCTCAATGTATGGAATTGACACAGACACAACGAGTTTGCAGGTAGGACCGCGTTACAATCGATTTCATGCAAGCGACGACGAATGTTCGTGTACAAGTTATTTTCTGTTCGAGATTGTGATTTCACGTGCAAAATCGCTGCATCCGCATCGAAACGTATGGAATTGACGCAGAATCATCGAATTTGCATGCAGGAACGCGTTACAATCGATTTCACGCAAGCGACGACGAATGTTCGCGTACAAGTTATTTTATGTTCCAGAATGAAGATCCGCGTGCAAAAAGGATGCATCCGCATCGAAATGTATGGAATTGACGCAGAAACGCGTTACAATCGATTCCATGCAAGCGACGACGAATGTACGTGGACAATTTATTTTCTGTTCCAGAATGATGATTCGAATGCGAAAACGAGGCATCTGCATCGAAACGTATGGAATTGACGCAGAAACGCGTTACAATCGAGTTCATGCAAGCGTCGACGAATGTTCGTGTACAAGTTATTTTATGTTCCAGAATGAAGATCCGCGTGCAGAAAGGATGCATCCGCATCTCAATGTATGGAATTGACACAGACACAACGAGTTTGCATGTAGGACCGCGTTACAATCGATTTCATGCAAGTGACGACGAATGTTCGTGTACAAGTTATTTTCTGTTCGAGATTGTGCTTTCACGTGCAAAATCGCTGCATCCGCTTCGAAACGTAAGGAATTGACACAGAAACATCGGGTTTGCAGGTATTACCGCGTTACAATCGATTTCATGCAAGCGACGACGAATGTTCGTGTACAAGTTATTTTCTGTTCGAGATTGTGCTGTCACGTGCAAAATCGCTGCATCCGCATCGAAACGTATGGAATTGACGCAGAATCATCGAATTTGCATGCAGGAACGCCTTACAATCGATTTCACGCAAGCGACGACGAATGTTCGCGTACAAGTTATTTTATGTTCCAGAATGAAGATCCGCGTGCAAAAAGGATGCATCCGCATCTAAATGTTTGGAATTGACGCAGAAACGCGTTACAATCGATTCCATGCAAGCGACGACGAATGTACGTGGACAATTTATTTTCTGTTCCAGAATCATGATTCGAATGCGAAAACGAGGCATCTGCATCGAAACGTATGGAATTGACGCAGAAACGCGTTACAATGGAGTTCATGCAAGCGTCGACGAATGTTCGTGTACAAGTTATTTTATGTTCCAGAATGAAGATCAGCGTGCAAAAAGGATGCGTCCTCATCGAAATGTAAGGAATTGACATAGAAACAACGAATTTACACGTAGGACCGCGTTACAATCGATTTCATGCAAGCGATGACGAATGTTCGTGTAGAAGCGATTTTCTGTTCGAGATTGTGCTTTCACGTGCAAAATCGCTGCATCCCCATCGACACGTATGGAATTGACGCAGAATCATCGAAATTGCATGCACGAACGCGTTACAATCGATTTCACGCAAGCGACGACGAATGTTCGCGTACAAGTTATTGTATGTTCCAGAATGAAGATCCGCGTGCAAAAAGGATGCATCCGCATCGAAATGTTTGGAATTGACGCAGAAACGCGTTACAATCGATTTCACGCAAGCGCCGACGATCTCTCGTGTACATATTATTTTCTGTTCCAGAATGAAGATTCGCTTGCAAAAACGATGCATCTGCATCGAAACGTATGGAATTGACACAGAAACATCGGGTTTGCAGGTAGGACCGCGTTACAATCGATTTCATGCAAGTGACGACGAATGTTCGTGTACAAGTTATTTTCTGGTCGAGATTGTGCTTTCACGTGCAAAATCGCTGCATCCGCTTCGAAACGTATGGAATTGACACGGAAACATCGGGTTTGCAGGTATTACCGCGTTACAATCGATTTCATGCAAGCGACGACGAATGTTCGTGTACAAGTTATTTTCTGTTCGAGATTGTGCTGTCACGTGCAAAATCGCTGCATCCGCATCGAAACATATGGAATTGACGCAGAAACGCGTTACAATCGATTCCATGCAAGCGACGACGAATGTACGTGGACAATTTATTTTCTGTTCCAGAATGATGATTCGAATGCGAAAACGAGGCATCTGCATCGAAACGTATGGAATTGACGCAGAAACGCGTTACAATGGAGTTCATGCAAGCGTCGACGAATGTTCGTGTACAAGTTATTTTATGTTCCAGAATGAAGATCAGCGTGCAAAAAGGATGCGTCCTCATCGAAATGTAAGGAATTGACATAGAAACAACGAATTTACACGTAGGACCGCGTTACAATCGATTTCATGCAAGCGATGACGAATGTTCGTGTAGAAGCGATTTTCTGTTCGAGATTGTGCTTTCACGTGCAAAATCGCTGCATCCCCATCGACACGTATGGAATTGACGCAGAATCATCGAAATTGCATGCACGAACGCGTTACAATCGATTTCACGCAAGCGACGACGAATGTTCGCGTACAAGTTATTTTATGTTCCAGAATGAAGATCCGCGTGCAAAAAGGATGCATCCGCATCGAAATGTTTGGAATTGACGCAGAAACGCGTTACAATCGATTTCACGCAAGCGCCGACGATCTCTCGTGTACATGTTATTTTCTGTTCCAGAATGAAGATTCGCTTGCAAAAACGATGCATCTGCATCGAAACGTATGGAATTGACACAGAAACATCGGGTTTGCAGGTAGGACCGCGTTACAATCGATTTCATGCAAGTGACGACGAATGTTCGTGTACAAGTTATTTTCTGGTCGAGATTGTGCTTTCACGTGCAAAATCGCTGCATCCGCTTCGAAACGTATGGAATTGACACGGAAACATCGGGTTTGCAGGTATTACCGCGTTACAATCGATTTCATGCAAGCGACGACGAATGTTCGTGTACAAGTTATTTTCTGTTCGAGATTGTGCTGTCACGTGCAAAATCGCTGCATCCGCATCGAAACATATGGAATTGACGCAGAAACGCGTTACAATCGATTCCATGCAAGCGACGACGAATGTACGTGGACAATTTATTTTCTGTTCCAGAATGATGATTCGAATGCGAAAACGAGGCATCTGCATCGAAACGTATGGAATTGACGCAGAAACGCGTTACAATGGAGTTCATGCAAGCGTCGACGAATGTTCGTGTACAAGTTATTTTATGTTCCAGAATGAAGATCAGCGTGCAAAAAGGATGCGTCCTCATCGAAATGTAAGGAATTGACATAGAAACAACGAGTTTACACGTAGGACCGTGTTACAATCGATTTCATGCAAGCGATGACGAATGTTCGTGTAGAAGCGATTTTCTGTTCGAGATTGTGCTTTCACGTGCAAAATCGCTGCATCCCCATCGACACGTATGGAATTGACGCAGAATCATCGAAATTGCATTCACGAACGCGTTACAATCGATTTCACGCAAGCGACGATGAATGTTCGCGTACAAGTTATTTTATGTTCCAGAATGAAGATCCGCGTGCAAAAAGGATGCATCCGCATCGAAACGTTTGGAATTGACGCAGAAACGCGTTACAATCGATTCCATGCAAGCGACGACGAATGTACGTGGACAATTTATTTTCTGTTCCAGAATGATGATTCGAATGCGAAGACGAGGCATCTGCATCGAAACGTATGGAATTGACGCAGAAACGCGTTACAATGGAGTTCATGCAAGCGTCGACGAATGTTCGTGTACAAGTTATTTTATGTTCCAGAATGAAGATCAGCGTGCAAAAAGGATGCGTCCTCAGCGAAATGTAAGGAATTGACATAGAAACAACGAGTTTACACGTAGGACCGCGTTACAATTGATTTCATGCAAGCGATGACGAATGTTCGTGTAGAAGCGATTTTCTGTTCGAGATTGTGCTTTCACGTGCAAAATCGCTGCATCCCCATCGACACGTACGGAATTGACGCAGAATCATCGAAATTGCATGCACGAACGCGTTACAATCGATTTCACGCAATCGACGACGAATGTTCGTGTACAAGTTATTTTCTGTTCGAGATTGTGCTTTCACGTGCAAAATCGCTGCATCCGCATCGAAACGTATGGAATTGACGCAGAATCATCGAAATTGCATGCACGAACGCGTTACAATCGATTTCACGCAATCGACGACGAATGTTCGCGTACAAGTTATTTTATGTTCCAGAATGAAGACCCGCTTGCAAAAAGGATGCATCCGCATCGAAATGTATGGAATTGACGCAGAAACGCGTTACAATCGATTCCATGCAAGCGACGACGAATGTACGTGGACAATTTATTTTCTGTTCCAGAATGATGATTCGAATGCGAAAACGAGGCATCTGCATCGAAACGTATGGAATTGACGCAGAAACGCGTTACAATGGAGTTCATGCAAGCGTCGACGAATGTTCGTGTACAAGTTATTTTATGTTCCAGAATGAAGATCAGCGTGCAAAAAGGATGCGTCCTCATCGAAATGTAAGGAATTGACATAGAAACAACGAGTTTACACGTAGGACCGCGTTACAATCGATTTCATGCAAGCGATGACGAATGTTCGTGTAGAAGCGATTTTCTGTTCGAGATTGTGCTTTCACATGCAAAATCGCTGCATCCCCATCGACACGTATGGAATTGACGGAGAATCATCGAAATTGCATGCACGAACGCGTTACAATCGATTTCACGCAATCGACGACGAATGTTCCTGTACAAGTTATTTTATGTTCCAGAATGAAGATCCGCGTGCAAAAAGGATGCATCCGCATTGAAATGTATGGAATTGACGCAGAAACGCGTTACAATCGAGTTCACGCAAGCGCCGACGATCTCTCGTGTACATGTTATTTTCTGTTCCAGAATGAAGATTCGCGTGCAGAGACGATACATCCGCATCGAAACGTATGGAATTGACACAGAAACATCGGGTTTGCAGGTAGGACCGCGTTACAATCGATTTCATGCAAGTGACGACGAATGTTCGTGTACAAGTTATTTTCTGTTCGAGATTGTGCTTTCACGTGCAAAATCGCTGCATCCCCTTCGAAACGTATGGAATTGACGCAGAATCATCGAATTTGCATGCAGGAACGCCTTACAATCGATTTCACGCAAGCGACGACGAATGTTCGCGTACGAGTTATTTTATGTTCCAGAATGAAGATCCGCGTGCAAAAAGGATGCATCCGCATCGAAATGTTTGGAATTGACGCAGAAATGCGTTACAATCGATTCCATGCAAGCGACGACGAATGTACCGGGACAATTTATTTTCTGTTCCAGAATGATGATTCGAATGCGAAAACGAGGCATCTGCATCGAAACGTATGGAATTGACACAGAAACATCGGGTTTGCAGGTAGGACCGCGTTACAATCGATTTCATGCAAGTGACGACGAATGTTCGTGTACAAGTTATTTTCTGTTCGAGATTGTGCTTTCACGTGCAAAATCGCTGCATCCCCTTCGAAACGTATGGAATTGACGCAGAATCATCGAATTTGCATGCAGGAACGCCTTACAATCGATTTCACGCAAGCGACGACGAATGTTCGCGTACGAGTTATTTTATGTTCCAGAATGAAGATCCGCGTGCAAAAAGGATGCATCCGCATCGAAATGTTTGGAATTGACGCAGAAACGCGTTACAATCGAGTTCATGCATGCGTCGACGAATGTTCGTGTACAAGTTATTTTATGTTCCAGAATGAAGATCCGCGTGCAGAAAGGATGCATCCGCATCTCAATGTATGGAATTGACACAGACACAACGAGTTTGCAGGTAGGACCGCGTTACAATCGATTTCATGCAAGCGACGACGAATGTTCGTGTACAAGTTATTTTCTGTTCGAGATTGTGATTTCACGTGCAAAATCGCTGCATCCGCATCGAAACGTATGGAATTGACGCAGAATCATCGAATTTGCATGCAGGAACGCGTTACAATCGATTTCACGCAAGCGACGACGAATGTTCGCGTACAAGTTATTTTATGTTCCAGAATGAAGATCCGCGTGCAAAAAGGATGCATCCGCATCGAAATGTATGGAATTGACGCAGAAACGCGTTACAATCGATTCCATGCAAGCGACGACGAATGTACGTGGACAATTTATTTTCTGTTCCAGAATGATGATTCGAATGCGAAAACGAGGCATCTGCATCGAAACGTATGGAATTGACGCAGAAACGCGTTACAATCGAGTTCATGCAAGCGTCGACGAATGTTCGTGTACAAGTTATTTTATGTTCCAGAATGAAGATCCGCGTGCAGAAAGGATGCATCCGCATCTCAATGTATGGAATTGACACAGACACAACGAGTTTGCATGTAGGACCGCGTTACAATCGATTTCATGCAAGTGACGACGAATGTTCGTGTACAAGTTATTTTCTGTTCGAGATTGTGCTTTCACGTGCAAAATCGCTGCATCCGCTTCGAAACGTAAGGAATTGACACAGAAACATCGGGTTTGCAGGTATTACCGCGTTACAATCGATTTCATGCAAGCGACGACGAATGTTCGTGTACAAGTTATTTTCTGTTCGAGATTGTGCTGTCACGTGCAAAATCGCTGCATCCGCATCGAAACGTATGGAATTGACGCAGAATCATCGAATTTGCATGCAGGAACGCCTTACAATCGATTTCACGCAAGCGACGACGAATGTTCGCGTACAAGTTATTTTATGTTCCAGAATGAAGATCCGCGTGCAAAAAGGATGCATCCGCATCTAAATGTTTGGAATTGACGCAGAAACGCGTTACAATCGATTCCATGCAAGCGACGACGAATGTACGTGGACAATTTATTTTCTGTTCCAGAATCATGATTCGAATGCGAAAACGAGGCATCTGCATCGAAACGTATGGAATTGACGCAGAAACGCGTTACAATGGAGTTCATGCAAGCGTCGACGAATGTTCGTGTACAAGTTATTTTATGTTCCAGAATGAAGATCAGCGTGCAAAAAGGATGCGTCCTCATCGAAATGTAAGGAATTGACATAGAAACAACGAATTTACACGTAGGACCGCGTTACAATCGATTTCATGCAAGCGATGACGAATGTTCGTGTAGAAGCGATTTTCTGTTCGAGATTGTGCTTTCACGTGCAAAATCGCTGCATCCCCATCGACACGTATGGAATTGACGCAGAATCATCGAAATTGCATGCACGAACGCGTTACAATCGATTTCACGCAAGCGACGACGAATGTTCGCGTACAAGTTATTGTATGTTCCAGAATGAAGATCCGCGTGCAAAAAGGATGCATCCGCATCGAAATGTTTGGAATTGACGCAGAAACGCGTTACAATCGATTTCACGCAAGCGCCGACGATCTCTCGTGTACATATTATTTTCTGTTCCAGAATGAAGATTCGCTTGCAAAAACGATGCATCTGCATCGAAACGTATGGAATTGACACAGAAACATCGGGTTTGCAGGTAGGACCGCGTTACAATCGATTTCATGCAAGTGACGACGAATGTTCGTGTACAAGTTATTTTCTGGTCGAGATTGTGCTTTCACGTGCAAAATCGCTGCATCCGCTTCGAAACGTATGGAATTGACACGGAAACATCGGGTTTGCAGGTATTACCGCGTTACAATCGATTTCATGCAAGCGACGACGAATGTTCGTGTACAAGTTATTTTCTGTTCGAGATTGTGCTGTCACGTGCAAAATCGCTGCATCCGCATCGAAACATATGGAATTGACGCAGAAACGCGTTACAATCGATTCCATGCAAGCGACGACGAATGTACGTGGACAATTTATTTTCTGTTCCAGAATGATGATTCGAATGCGAAAACGAGGCATCTGCATCGAAACGTATGGAATTGACGCAGAAACGCGTTACAATGGAGTTCATGCAAGCGTCGACGAATGTTCGTGTACAAGTTATTTTATGTTCCAGAATGAAGATCAGCGTGCAAAAAGGATGCGTCCTCATCGAAATGTAAGGAATTGACATAGAAACAACGAATTTACACGTAGGACCGCGTTACAATCGATTTCATGCAAGCGATGACGAATGTTCGTGTAGAAGCGATTTTCTGTTCGAGATTGTGCTTTCACGTGCAAAATCGCTGCATCCCCATCGACACGTATGGAATTGACGCAGAATCATCGAAATTGCATGCACGAACGCGTTACAATCGATTTCACGCAAGCGACGACGAATGTTCGCGTACAAGTTATTGTATGTTCCAGAATGAAGATCCGCGTGCAAAAAGGATGCATCCGCATCGAAATGTTTGGAATTGACGCAGAAACGCGTTACAATCGATTTCACGCAAGCGCCGACGATCTCTCGTGTACATGTTATTTTCTGTTCCAGAATGAAGATTCGCTTGCAAAAACGATGCATCTGCATCGAAACGTATGGAATTGACACAGAAACATCGGGTTTGCAGGTAGGACCGCGTTACAATCGATTTCATGCAAGTGACGACGAATGTTCGTGTACAAGTTATTTTCTGGTCGAGATTGTGCTTTCACGTGCAAAATCGCTGCATCCGCTTCGAAACGTATGGAATTGACACGGAAACATCGGGTTTGCAGGTATTACCGCGTTACAATCGATTTCATGCAAGCGACGACGAATGTTCGTGTACAAGTTATTTTCTGTTCGAGATTGTGCTGTCACGTGCAAAATCGCTGCATCCGCATCGAAACATATGGAATTGACGCAGAAACGCGTTACAATCGATTCCATGCAAGCGACGACGAATGTACGTGGACAATTTATTTTCTGTTCCAGAATGATGATTCGAATGCGAAAACGAGGCATCTGCATCGAAACGTATGGAATTGACGCAGAAACGCGTTACAATGGAGTTCATGCAAGCGTCGACGAATGTTCGTGTACAAGTTATTTTATGTTCCAGAATGAAGATCAGCGTGCAAAAAGGATGCGTCCTCATCGAAATGTAAGGAATTGACATAGAAACAACGAGTTTACACGTAGGACCGTGTTACAATCGATTTCATGCAAGCGATGACGAATGTTCGTGTAGAAGCGATTTTCTGTTCGAGATTGTGCTTTCACGTGCAAAATCGCTGCATCCCCATCGACACGTATGGAATTGACGCAGAATCATCGAAATTGCATGCACGAACGCGTTACAATCGATTTCACGCAATCGACGACGAATGTTCGTGTACAAGTTATTTTATGTTCCAGAATGAAGATCCGCGTGCAAAAAGGATGCATCCGCATTGAAATGTATGGAATTGACGCAGAAACGCGTTACAATCGAGTTCACGCAAGCGCCGACGATCTCTCGTGTACATGTTATTTTCTGTTCCAGAATGAAGATTCGCGTGCAGAGACGATACATCCGCATCGAAACGTATGGAATTGACGCAGAAACGCGTTACGATCGAGTTCATGCAAGCGACGACGAATGTTCGTGTACAAGTTCTTTTCTGTGTCAGAATGAAGATTCGCTTGCAAAAACGATGCATCTGCATCGAAACGTATGGAATTGACACAGAAACATCGGGTTTGCAGGTAGGACCGCGTTACAATCGATTTCATGCAAGTGACGACGAATGTTCGTGTACAAGTTATTTTCTGTTCGAGATTGTGCTTTCACGTGCAAAATCGCTGCATCCGCTTCGAAACGTATGGAATTGACACAGAAACATCGGGTTTGCAGGTATTACCGCGTTACAATCGATTTCATGCAAGCGACGACGAATGTTCGTGTACAAGTTATTTTCTGTTCGAGATTGTGCTGTCACGTGCAAAATCGCTGCATCCGCATCGAAACGTATGGAATTGACGCAGAATCATCGAATTTGCATGCAGGAACGCCTTACAATCGATTTCACGCAAGCGAAGACGAATGTTCGTGTACAAGTTATTTTCTGTTTCAGAATGAATATTCGCTTGCATAAACGATGCATCTGCATCGAAACGTATGGAATTGACACAGAAACATCGGGTTTGCAGGTAGGACCGCGTTACAATCGATTTCATGCAAGCGACGACGATTGTACGTGTACAAGTTATTTTCTGTTCCAGAATGATGATTCGAATGCGAAAACGAGGCATCTGCATCGAAACATATGGAATTGACGCAGAAACGCGTTACAATCGAGTTCATGCAAGCGTCGACGAATGTTCGTGTACAAGTTATTTTATGTTCCAGAATGAAGATTCGCTTGCAAAAAGGATGCATCCGCATCTCAATGTATGGAATTGACACAGACACAACGAGTTTGCAGGTAGGACCCTGTTAGAATCGATTTCATGCAAGCGACGACGAATGTTCGTGTACAAGTTATTTTCTGTTCGAGATTGTGCTTTCACGTGCAAAATCGCTGCATCCCCATCGACACGTATGGAATTGACGCAGAAATATCGGGTTTGCAGGTATTACCGCGTTACAATCGATTTCATGCAAGCGACGACGAATGTTCGTGTACAAGTTATTTTCTGTTCGAGATTGTGCTGTCACGTGCAAAATCGCTGCATCCGCATCGAAACGTATGGAATTGACGCAGAATCATCGAATTTGCATGCAGGAACCCCTCACAATCGATTTCACGCAAGCGAAGACGAATGTTCGTGTACAAGTTATTTTCTGTTTCAGAATGAATATTCGCTTGCATAAACGATGCATCTGCATCGAAACGTATGGAATTGACACAGAAACATCGGGTTTGCAGGTAGGACCGCGTTACAATCGATTTCATGCAAGCGACGACGAATGTTCGTGTACAAGTTATTTTCTGTTCGAGATTGTGCTGTCACGTGCAAAATCGCTGCATCCGCATCGAAACGTATGGAATTGACGCAGAATCATCGAATTTGCATGCAGGAACGCCTCACAATCGATTTCACGCAAGCGAAGACGAATGTTCGTGTACAAGTTATTTTCTGTTTCAGAATGAATATTCGCTTGCATAAACGATGCATCTGCATCGAAACGTATGGAATTGACACAGAAACATCGGGTTTGCAGGTAGGACCGCGTTACAATCGAGTTCATGCAAGCGTCGACGAATGTTCGTGTACAAGTTATTTTATGTTCCAGAATGAAGATCCGCGTGCAAAAAGGATGCGTCCGCATCTCAATGTATGGAATTGACACAGACACAACGAGTTTGCAGGTAGGACCCTGTTAGAATCGATTTCATGCAAGCGACGACGAATGTTCGTGTACAAGTTATTTTATGTTCCAGAATGAAGATCCGCGTGCAGAAAGGATGCATCCGCATCTCAATGTATGGAATTGACACAGACACAACGAGTTTGCATGTAGGACCGCGTTACAATCGATTTCATGCAAGTGACGACGAATGTTCGTGTACAAGTTATTTTCTGTTCGAGATTGTGCTTTCACGTGCAAAATCGCTGCATCCGCTTCGAAACGTAAGGAATTGACACAGAAACATCGGGTTTGCAGGTATTACCGCGTTACAATCGATTTCATGCAAGCGACGACGAATGTTCGTGTACAAGTTATTTTCTGTTCGAGATTGTGCTGTCACGTGCAAAATCGCTGCATCCGCATCGAAACGTATGGAATTGACGCAGAATCATCGAATTTGCATGCAGGAACGCCTTACAATCGATTTCACGCAAGCGACGACGAATGTTCGCGTACAAGTTATTTTATGTTCCAGAATGAAGATCCGCGTGCAAAAAGGATGCATCCGCATCTAAATGTTTGGAATTGACGCAGAAACGCGTTACAATCGATTCCATGCAAGCGACGACGAATGTACGTGGACAATTTATTTTCTGTTCCAGAATGATGATTCGAATGCGAAAACGAGGCATCTGCATCGAAACGTATGGAATTGACGCAGAAACGCGTTACAATGGAGTTCATGCAAGCGTCGACGAATGTTCGTGTACAAGTTATTTTATGTTCCAGAATGAAGATCAGCGTGCAAAAAGGATGCGTCCTCATCGAAATGTAAGGAATTGACATAGAAACAACGAATTTACACGTAGGACCGCGTTACAATCGATTTCATGCAAGCGATGACGAATGTTCGTGTAGAAGCGATTTTCTGTTCGAGATTGTGCTTTCACGTGCAAAATCGCTGCATCCCCATCGACACGTATGGAATTGACGCAGAATCATCGAAATTGCATGCACGAACGCGTTACAATCGATTTCACGCAAGCGACGACGAATGTTCGCGTACAAGTTATTGTATGTTCCAGAATGAAGATCCGCGTGCAAAAAGGATGCATCCGCATCGAAATGTTTGGAATTGACGCAGAAACGCGTTACAATCGATTTCACGCAAGCGCCGACGATCTCTCGTGTACATGTTATTTTCTGTTCCAGAATGAAGATTCGCTTGCAAAAACGATGCATCTGCATCGAAACGTATGGAATTGACACAGAAACATCGGGTTTGCAGGTAGGACCGCGTTACAATCGATTTCATGCAAGTGACGACGAATGTTCGTGTAGAAGTTCTTTTCTGTGTCAGAATGAAGATTCGCTTGGAAAAACGATGCATCTGCATCGAAACGTATGGAATTGACACAGAAACATCGGGTTTGCAGGTAGGACCGCGTTACAATCGATTTCATGCAAGTGACGACGAATGTTCGTGTACAAGTTATTTTCTGTTCGAGATTGTGCTTTCACGTGCAAAATCGCTGCATCCGCTTCGAAACGTATGGAATTGACACAGAAACATCGGGTTTGCAGGTATTACCGCGTTACAATCGATTTCATGCAAGCGACGACGAATGTTCGTGTACAAGTTATTTTCTGTTCGAGATTGTGCTGTCACGTGCAAAATCGCTGCATCCGCATCGAAACGTATGGAATTGACGCAGAATCATCGAATTTGCATGCAGGAACGCCTTACAATCGATTTCACGCAAGCGAAGACGAATGTTCGTGTACAAGTTATTTTCTGTTTCAGAATGAATATTCGCTTGCATAAACGATGCATCTGCATCGAAACGTATGGAATTGACACAGAAACATCGGGTTTGCAGGTAGGACCGCGTTACAATCGATTCCATGCAAGCGACGACGAATGTACGTGGACAATTTATTTTCTGTTCCAGAATGATGATTCGAATGCGAAAACGAGGCATCTGCATCGAAACGTATGGAATTGACGCAGAAACGCGTTACAATGGAGTTCATGCAAGCGTCGACGAATGTTCGTGTACAAGTTATTTTATGTTCCAGAATGAAGATCAGCGTGCAAAAAGGATGCGTCCTCATCGAAATGTAAGGAATTGACATAGAAACAACGAGTTTACACGTAGGACCGTGTTACAATCGATTTCATGCAAGCGATGACGAATGTTCGTGTAGAAGCGATTTTCTGTTCGAGATTGTGCTTTCACGTGCAAAATCGCTGCATCCCCATCGACACGTATGGAATTGACGCAGAATCATCGAAATTGCATGCACGAACGCGTTACAATCGATTTCACGCAATCGACGACGAATGTTCGTGTACAAGTTATTTTATGTTCCAGAATGAAGATCCGCGTGCAAAAAGGATGCATCCGCATTGAAATGTATGGAATTGACGCAGAAACGCGTTACAATCGAGTTCACGCAAGCGCCGACGATCTCTCGTGTACATGTTATTTTCTGTTCCAGAATGAAGATTCGCGTGCAGAGACGATACATCCGCATCGAAACGTATGGAATTGACGCAGAAACGCGTTACGATCGAGTTCATGCAAGCGACGACGAATGTTCGTGTACAAGTTCTTTTCTGTGTCAGAATGAAGATTCGCTTGCAAAAACGATGCATCTGCATCGAAACGTATGGAATTGACACAGAAACATCGGGTTTGCAGGTAGGACCGCGTTACAATCGATTTCATGCAAGTGACGACGAATGTTCGTGTACAAGTTATTTTCTGTTCGAGATTGTGCTTTCACGTGCAAAATCGCTGCATCCACTTCGAAACGTATGGAATTGACACAGAAACATCGGGTTTGCAGGTATTACCGCGTTACAATCGATTTCATGCAAGCGACGACGAATGTTCGTGTACAAGTTATTTTCTGTTCGAGATTGTGCTGTCACGTGCAAAATCGCTGCATCCGCATCGAAACGTATGGAATTGACGCAGAATCATCGAATTTGCATGCAGGAACGCCTCACAATCGATTTCACGCAAGCGAAGACGAATGTTCGTGTACAAGTTATTTTCTGTTTCAGAATGAATATTCGCTTGCATAAACGATGCATCTGCATCGAAACGTATGGAATTGACACAGAAACATCGGGTTTGCAGGTAGGACCGCGTTACAATCGATTTCATGCAAGCGACGACGATTGTACGTGTACAAGTTATTTTCTGTTCCAGAATGATGATTCGAATGCGAAAACGAGTCATCTGCATCGAAACGTATGGAATTGACGCAGAAACGCGTTACAATCGAGTTCATGCAAGCGTCGACGAATGTTCGTGTACAAGTTATTTTATGTTCCAGAATGAAGATCCGCGTGCAAAAAGGATGCGTCCGCATCTCAATGTATGGAATTGACACAGACACAACGAGTTTGCAGGTAGGACCCTGTTAGAATCGATTTCATGCAAGCGACGACGAATGTTCGTGTACAAGTTATTTTCTGTCCGACATTGTGCTTTCACGTGCAAAATCGCTGCATCCGCATCGAAACGTATGGAATTGACGCAGAATCATCGAAATTGCATGCACGAACGCGTTACAATCGAGTTCACGCAAGCGCCGACGATCTCTCGTGTACAAGTTATTTTCTGTTTCAGAATGAATATTCGCTTGCATAAACGATGCATCTTTCATCGAAACGTATGGAATTGACACAGAAACATCGGGTTTGCAGGTAGGACCGCGTTACAATCGATTTCATGCAAGCGACGACGATTGTACGTGTACAAGTTATTTTCTGTTCCAGAATGATGATTCGAATGCGAAAACGAGGCATCTGCATCGAAACATATGGAATTGACGCAGAAACGCGTTACAATCGAGTTCATGCAAGCGTCGACGAATGTTCGTGTACAAGTTATTTTATGTTCCAGAATGAAGATCCGCGTGCAAAAAGGATGCATCCGCATCTCAATGTATGGAATTGACACAGACACAACGAGTTTGCAGGTAGGACCCTGTTAGAATCGATTTCATGCAAGCGACGACGAATGTTCGTGTACAAGTTATTTTCTGTTCGAGATTGTGCTTTCACGTGCAAAATCGCTGCATCCCCATCGACACGTATGGAATTGACGCAGAATCATCGAAATTGCATGCACGAACGCGTTACAATCGAGTTCACGCAAGCGCCGACGATCTCTCGTGTACATGTTATTTTCTGTTCCAGAATGAAGATTCGCGTGCAGAGACGATACATCCGCATCGAAACGTATGGAATTAACGCAGAAACGCGTTACGATCGAGTTCATGCAAGCGACGACGAATGTTCGTGTACAAGTTCTTTTCTGTGTCAGAATGAAGATTCGCTTGCAAAAACGATGCATCTGCATCGAAACGTATGGAATTGACACAGAAACATCGGGTTTGCAGGTAGGACCGCGTTACAATCGATTTCATGCAAGTGACGACGAATGTTCGTGTACAAGTTATTTTCTGTTCGAGATTGTGCTTTCACGTGCAAAATCGCTGCATCCGCTTCGAAACGTATGGAATTGACACAGAAATATCGGGTTTGCAGGTATTACCGCGTTACAATCGATTTCATGCAAGCGACGACGAATGTTCGTGTACAAGTTATTTTCTGTTCGAGATTGTGCTGTCACGTGCAAAATCGCTGCATCCGCATCGAAACGTATGGAATTGACGCAGAATCATCGAATTTTCATGCAGGAACGCCTCACAATCGATTTCACGCAAGCGAAGACGAATGTTCGTGTACAAGTTATTTTCTGTTTCAGAATGAATATTCGCTTGCATAAACGATGCATCTGCATCGAAACGTATGGAATTGACACAGAAACATCGGGTTTGCAGGTAGGACCGCGTTACAATCGATTTCATGCAAGCGACGACGATTGTACGTGTACAAGTTATTTTCTGTTCCAGAATGATGATTCGAATGCGAAAACGAGTCATCTGCATCGAAACGTATGGAATTGACGCAGAAACGCGTTACAATCGAGTTCATGCAAGCGTCGACGAATGTTCGTGTACAAGTTATTTTATGTTCCAGAATGAAGATCCGCGTGCAAAAAGGATGCGTCCGCATCTCAATGTATGGAATTGACACAGACACAACGAGTTTGCAGGTAGGACCCTGTTAGAATCGATTTCATGCAAGCGACGACGAATGTTCGTGTACAAGTTATTTTCTGTCCGACATTGTGCTTTCACGTGCAAAATCGCTGCATCCGCATCGAAACGTATGGAATTGACGCAGAATCATCGAATTTGCATGCAGGAACGCCTTACAATGGATTTCACGCAAGCGAAGACGAATGTTCGTGAACAAGTTATTTTCTGTGTCAGAATGAATATTCGCTTGCATAAACGATGCATCTGCATCGAAACGTATGGAATTGACACAGAAACATCGGGTTTGCAGGTAGGAGCGCGTTACAATCGATTTCATGCAATCGACGACGATTGTACGTGTACAAGTTATTTTCTGTTCCACAATGAAGATTCGAATGCGAAAACGAGGCATCTGCATCGAAACATATGGAATTGACGCAGAAACGCGTTACAATCGAGTTCATGCAAGCGTCGACGAATGTTCGTGTACAAGTTATTTTATGTTCCAGAATGAAGATCTGCGTGCAAAAAGGATGCGTCCGCATCGAAATGTATGGAATTGACACAGAAACAACGAGTTTACAGGTAGAACCGCGTTACAATCGATTTCATGCAAGTGACGACGAATGTTCGTGTACAAGTTATTTTCTGTTCGAGATTGTGCTTTCACGTGCAAAATCGCTGCATCCGCTTCGAAACGATGGAATTGACACAGAAACATCGGGTTTGCAGGTATTACCGCGTGACAATCGATTTCATGCAAACGACGACGAATGTTCGTGTACATGTTCTTTTCTGTGTCAGAATGAATATTCGCTTGCATAAACGATGCATCTGCATCGAAACGTATGGAATTGACACAGAAACATCGGGTTTGCAGGTAGGACCGCGTTACAATCGATTTCATGCAAGTGACGACGAATGTTCGTGTACAAGTTATTTTCTGGTCGAGATTGTGCTTTCACGTGCAAAATCGCTGCATCCGCTTCGAAACGTATGGAATTGACACGGAAACATCGGGTTTGCAGGTATTACCGCGTTACAATCGATTTCATGCAAGCGACGACGAATGTTCGTGTACAAGTTATTTTCTGTTCGAGATTGTGCTGTCACGTGCAAAATCGCTGCATCCGCATCGAAACATATGGAATTGACGCAGAAACGCGTTACAATCGATTCCATGCAAGCGACGACGAATGTACGTGGACAATTTATTTTCTGTTCCAGAATGATGATTCGAATGCGAAAACGAGGCATCTGCATCGAAACGTATGGAATTGACGCAGAAACGCGTTACAATGGAGTTCATGCAAGCGTCGACGAATGTTCGTGTACAAGTTATTTTATGTTCCAGAATGAAGATCAGCGTGCAAAAAGGATGCGTCCTCATCGAAATGTAAGGAATTGACATAGAAACAACGAGTTTACACGTAGGACCGTGTTACAATCGATTTCATGCAAGCGATGACGAATGTTCGTGTAGAAGCGATTTTCTGTTCGAGATTGTGCTTTCACGTGCAAAATCGCTGCATCCCCATCGACACGTATGGAATTGACGCAGAATCATCGAAATTGCATGCACGAACGCGTTACAATCGAGTTCACGCAAGCGCCGACGATCTCTCGTGTACATGTTATTTTCTGTTCCAGAATGAAGATTCGCGTGCAGAGACGATACATCCGCATCGAAACGTATGGAATTGACGCAGAAACGCGTTACGATCGAGTTCATGCAAGCGACGACGAATGTTCGTGTACAAGTTCTTTTCTGTGTCAGAATGAAGATTCGCTTGCAAAAACGATGCATCTGCATCGAAACGTATGGAATTGACACAGAAACATCGGGTTTGCAGGTAGGACCGCGTTACAATCGATTTCATGCAAGTGACGACGAATGTTCGTGTACAAGTTATTTTCTGTTCGAGATTGTGCTTTCACGTGCAAAATCGCTGCATCCGCTTCGAAACGTATGGAATTGACACAGAAACATCGGGTTTGCAGGTATTACCGCGTTACAATCGATTTCATGCAAGCGACGACGAATGTTCGTGTACAAGTTATTTTCTGTTCGAGATTGTGCTGTCACGTGCAAAATCGCTGCATCCGCATCGAAACGTATGGAATTGACGCATAATCATCGAATTTGCATGCAGGAACGCCTTACAATCGATTTCACGCAAGCGAAGACGAATGTTCGTGTACAAGTTATTTTCTGTTTCAGAATGAATATTCGCTTGCATAAACGATGCATCTGCATCGAAACGTATGGAATTGACACAGAAACATCGGGTTTGCAGGTAGGACCGCGTTACAATCGATTTCATGCAAGCGACGACGATTGTACGTGTACAAGTTATTTTCTGTTCCAGAATGATGATTCGAATGCGAAAACGAGGCATCTGCATCGAAACGTATGGAATTGACGCAGAAACGCGTTACAATCGAGTTCATGCAAGCGTCGACGAATGTTCGTGTACAAGTTATTTTATATTCCAGAATGAAGATCCGCGTGCAAAAAGGATGCATCCGCATCTCAATGTATGGAATTGACACAGACACAACGAGTTTGCAGGTAGGACCGCGTTACAATCGATTTCATGCAAGCGACGACGAATGTTCGTGTACAAGTTATTTTCTGTCCGAGATTGTGCTTTCACGTGCAAAATCGCTGCATCCGCATCGAAACGTATGGAATTGACGCAGAATCATCGAATTTGCATGCAGGAACGCCTTACAATGGATTTCACGCAAGCGAAGACGAATGTTCGTGAACAAGTTATTTTCTGTGTCAGAATGAATATTCGCTTGCATAAACGATGCATCTGCATCGAAACGTATGGAATTGACACAGAAACATCGGGTTTGCAGGTAGGAGCGCGTTACAATCGATTTCATGCAAGCGACGACGATTGTACGTGTACAAGTTATTTTCTGTTCCACAATGAAGATTCGAATGCGAAAACGAGGCATCTGCATCGAAACATATGGAATTGACGCAGAAACGCGTTACAATCGAGTTCATGCAAGCGTCGACGAATGTTCGTGTACAAGTTATTTTATGTTCCAGAATGAAGATCCGCGTGCAAAAAGGATGCGTCCGCATCGAAATGTATGGAATTGACACAGAAACAACGAGTTTACAGGTAGGACCGCGTTACAATCGATTTCATGCAAGTGACGACGAATGTTCGTGTACAAGTTATTTTCTGTTCGAGATTGTGCTTTCACGTGCAAAATCGCTGCATCCGCTTCGAAACGATGGAATTGACACAGAAACATCGGGTTTGCAGGTATTACCGCGTGACAATCGATTTCATGCAAACGACGACGAATGTTCGTGTACATGTTCTTTTCTGTGTCAGAATGAATATTCGCTTGCATAAACGATGCATCTGCATCGAAACGTATGGAATTGACACAGAAACAACGAGTTTGCAGGTAGGACCGCGTTACAATCGATTTCATGCAAGCGACGACGAATGTTCGTGTACAAGTTATTTTCTGTTCGAGATTGTGCTTTCACGTGCAAAATCGCTCCATCCGCATCGAAACGTATGTAATTGACGCAGAATCATCGAATTTGCATGCAGGAACGCCTTACAATCGATTTCACGCAAGCGAAGACGAATGTTCGTGTACAAGTTATTTTCTGTTCGAGATTGTGCTGTCACGTGCAAAATCGCTGCATCCGCATCGAAACGTATGGAATTGACGCAGAATCATCGAATTTGCATGCAGGAACGCCTTACAATCGATTTCACGCAAGCGAAGACGAATGTTCGTGTACAAGTTATTTTCTGTGTCAGAATGAATATTCGCTTGCATAGACGATGCATCTGCATCGAAACGTATGGAATTGACACAGAAACATCGGGTTTGCAGGTAGGACCGCGTTACAATCGATTTCATGCAAGCGACGACGAATGTTCGTGTACAAGTTATTTTCTGTTCGAGATTGTGCTTTCACGTGCAAAATCGCTCCATCCGCATCGAAACGTATGTAATTGACGCAGAATCATCGAATTTGCATGCAGGAACGCCTTACAATCGATTTCACGCAAGCGAAGACGAATGTTCGTGTACAAGTTATTTTCTGTTCGAGATTGTGCTGTCACGTGCAAAATCGCTGCATCCGCATCGAAACGTATGGAATTGACGCAGAATCATCGAATTTGCATGCAGGAACGCCTTACAATCGATTTCACGCAAGCGAAGACGAATGTTCGTGTACAAGTTATTTTCTGTGTCAGAATGAATATTCGCTTGCATAGACGATGCATCTGCATCGAAACGTATGGAATTGACACAGAAACATCGGGTTTGCAGGTAGGACCGCGTTACAATCGATTTCATGCAAGCGACGACGATTGTACGTGTACAAGTTATTTTCTGTCCGAGATTGTGCTTTCACGTGCAAAATCGCTGCATCCGCATCGAAACGTATGGAATTGACGCAGAATCATCGAATTTGCATGCAGGAACGCCTTACAATCGACTTCACGCAAGCGAAGACGAATGTTCGTGTACAAGTTATTTTATGTTCCAGAATGAAGATCCGCGTGCAAAAAGGATGCATCCGCATCTCAATGTATGGAATTGACACAGACATAACGAGTTTGCAGGTAGGACCGCGTTACAATCGATTTCATGCAAGCGACGACGAATGTTCGTGTACAAGTTATTTTCTGTTCGAGATTGTGCTTTCACGTGCAAAATCGCTGCATCCGCATCGAAACGTATGGAATTGACGCAGAATCATCGAATTTGCATGAAGGAACGCCTTACAATCGATTTCACGCAAGCGAGACGAATGTTCGTGAACAAGTTATTTTCTGTGTCAGAATGAATATTCGCTTGCATAAACGATGCATCTGCATCGAAACGTATGGAATTGACACAGAAACATCGAATTTGCATGCAGGAACGCGTTACAATCGATTTCACGCAAGCGTCGACGAATGTTCGTGTACAAGTTATTTTATGTTCCAGAATGAAGATCCGCGTGCAAAAAGGATGCGTCCTCATCGAAATGTAAGGAATTGACATAGAAACAACGAGTTTACAGGTAGGACCGCGTTACAATCGATTTCATGCAAGCGATGACGAATGTTCGTGTAGAAGCGATTTTCTGTTCGAGATTGTGGTTTCACGTGCAAAATCGCTGCATCCCCATCGAAACGTATGGAATTGACGCAGAATCATCGAAATTGCATGCACGAACGCGTTACAATCGATTTCATGCAAGCGACGACGAATGTACGTGTAGAAGTGATTTTCTGTTCCGGAATGATCATTCGCAAGCAAAATCGCTACATCCTCATCGAAACGTATGGAATTCACACAGAAACATCGAGTTTGCATGCAGGATCGCGTCACTATCGATTTCATGAAAGCGACGACGATTGTACGTGTACAAGTTATTTTCTGTTCGAGATTGTGCTTTCACGTGCAAAATCGCTGCATCCGCATCGAAACGTATGGAATTGACGCAGAATCATCGAATTTGCATGCACGAACGCGTTACAATCGATTTCATGCAAGCGACGACGAATGTACGTGTAGAAGTGATTTTCTGTTCCGGAATGATCATTCGCAAGCAAAATCGCTACATCCTCATCGAAACGTATGGAATTCACACAGAAACATCGAGTTTGCATGCAGGATCGCGTCACTATCGATTTCATGCAAGTGACGACGAATGTTCGTGTACAAGTTATTTGCTGTTCGAGATTGTGCTTTCACGTGCAAAATCGCTGCATCCGCTTCGAAACGTATGGAATTGACACAGAAACATCGGGTTTGCAGGTATTACCGCGTTACAATCGATTTCACGCAAGCGTCGACGAATGTTCGTGTACAAGTTATTTTATGTTCCAGAATGAAGATCCGCGTGCAAAAAGGATGCATCCGCATCTCAATGTATGGAGTTGACACAGAAACAACGAGTTTGCAGGTAGGACCGTGTTTCAATCGATTTCATGCAAGCGACGACGAATGTTCGTGTACAAGTTATTTTCTGTTCGAGATTGTGCTTTCACGTGCAAAATCGCTGCATCCGCATCGAAACGTATGGAATTGACGCAGAATCATCGGGTTTGCAGGTATTACCGCGTTACAATCGATTTCACGCAAGCGAAGACGAATGTTCGTGTACAAGTTATTTTCTGTGTCAGAATGAATATTCGCTTGCATAGACGATGCATCCGCATCTCAATGTATGGAGTTGACACAGAAACAACGAGTTTGCAGGTAGGACCGTGTTTCAATCGATTTCATGCAAGCGACGACGAATGTTCGTGTACAAGTTATTTTCTGTTCGAGATTGTGCTTTCACGTGCAAAATCGCTGCATCCGCATCGAAACGTATGGAATTGACGCAGAATCATCGAATTTGCATGCAGGAACGCCTTACAATCGATTTCACGCAAGCGAAGACGAATGTTCGTGTACAAGTTATTTTATGTTCCAGAATGAAGATCCGCGTGTAAAAAGGATGCATCCGCATCTCAATGTATGGAATTGACACAGACATAACGAGTTTGCAGGTAGGACCGCGTTACAATCGATTTCATGCAAGCGACGACGAATGTTCGTGTACAAGTTATTTTCTGTTCGAGATTGTGATTTCACGTGCAAAATCGCTGCATCCGCATCGAAACGTATGGAATTGACGCAAAATCATCGAATTTGCATGCAGGAACGCCTTACAATCGATTTCACGCAAGCGAAGACGAATGTTCGTGTACAAGTTATTTTATGTTCCAGAATGAAGATCCGCGTGCAAAAAGGATGCATCCGCATCTCAATGTATGGAATTGACACAGACATAACGAGTTTGCAGGTAGGACCGCGTTACAATCGATTTCATGCAAGCGACGACGAATGTTCGTGTACAAGTTATTTTCTGTTCGAGATTGTGCTTTCACGTGCAAAATCGCTGCATCCGCATCGAAACGTATGGAATTGACGCAGAATCATCGAATTTGCATGCAGGAACGCCTTACAATCGATTTCACGCAAGCGAAGACGAATGTTCGTGAACAAGTTATTTTCTGTGTCAGAATGAATATTCGCTTGCATAGACGATGCATCTGCATCGAAACGTATGGAATTGACACATAAACATCGGGTTTGCAGGTAGGACCGCGTTACAATCGATTTCATGCAAGCAACGACGATTGTACGTGTACAAGTTATTTTCTGTTCCAGAATGATGATTCGAATGCGAAAACGAGGCATCTGCATCGAAACGTATGGAATTGACGCAGAAACGCGTTACAATCGAGTTCATGCAAGCGTCGACGAATGTTCGTGTACAAGTTATTTTATATTCCAGAATGAAGATCCGCGTGCAAAAAGGATGCATCCGCATCTCAATGTATGGAATTGACACAGACACAACGAGTTTGCAGGTAGGACCGCGTTACAATCGATTTCATGCAAGCGACGACGAATGTTCGTGTACAAGTTATTTTCTGTCCGAGATTGTGCTTTCACGTGCAAAATCGCTGCATCCGCATCGAAACGTATGGAATTGACGCAGAATCATCGAATTTGCATGCAGGAACGCCTTACAATCGATTTCACGCAAGCGAAGACGAATGTTCGTGTACAAGTTATTTTATGTTCCAGAATGAAGATCCGTGTGCAAAAAGGATGCATCCGCATCGAAATGTTTGGAATTGACGCAGAAACGCGTTACAATCGATTCCATGCAAGCGACGACGAATGTACGTGGACAATTTATTTTCTGTTCCAGAATGATGATTCGAATGCGAAAACGAGGCATCTACATCGAAACGTATGGAATTGACGCAGAAACGCGTTACAATCGAGTTCATGCAAGCGTCGATGAATGTTCGTGTACAAGTTATTTTATGTTCCAGAATGAAGATCCGCGTGCAAAAAGGATCCATCCGCATCTCAATGTATGGAATTGACACAGACACAACGAGTTTGCAGGTAGGACCGCGTTACATTCGATTTCATGCAAGCGACGACGAATGTTCGTGTACAAGTTATTTTCTGTTCGAGATTGTGCTTTCACGTGCAAAATCGCTGCATCCGCATCGAAACGTATGGAATTGACGCAGAATCATCGAATTTGCATGCAGGAACGCCTTACAATCGATTTCACGCAAGCGAAGACGAATGTTCGTGAACAAGTTATTTTCTGTGTCAGAATGAATATTCGCTTGCATAAACGATGCATCTGCATCGAAACGTATGGAATTGACACAGAAACATCGGGTTTGCAGGTAGGACCGCGTTACAATCGATTTCATGCAAGCGACGACGATTGTACGTGTACAAGTTATTTTCTGTTCGAGATTGTGCTTTCACGTGCAAAATCGCTGCATCCGCATCGAAACGTATGGAATTGACGCAGAATAATCGAATTTGCATGCAGGAACGCGTTACAATCGATTTCACGCAAGCGACGACGAATGTTCGCGTACAAGTTATTTTATGTTCCAGAATGAAGATCCGCGTGCAAAAAGGATGCATCCGCATCGAAATGTATGGAATTGACGCAGAAACGCGTTACAATCGATTTCATGCAAGCGACGACGAATGTACGTGGACAATTTATTTTCTGTTCCAGAATGATGATTCGAATGCGAAAACGAGGCATCTGCATCGAAACGTATGGAATTGACGCAGAAACGCGTTACAATGGAGTTCATGCAAGCGTCGACGAATGTTCGTGTACAAGTTATTTTATGTTTCAGAATGAAGATCCGCGTGCAAAAAGGATGCGTCCGCATCGAAATGTATGGAATTGACACAGAAACAACGAGTTTACAGGTAGGACCGCGTTACAATCGATTTCATGCAAGTGACGACGAATGTTCGTGTACAAGTTATTTTCTGTTCGAGATTGTGCTTTCACGTGCAAAATCGCTGCATCCGCATCGAAACGTATGGAATTGACGCAGAATCATCGAATTTGCATGCAGGAACGCCTTACAATCGATTTCACGCAAGCGAAGACGAATGTTCGTGAACAAGTTATTTTCTGTGTCAGAATGAATATTCGCTTGCATAAACGATGCATCTGCATCGAAACGTATGGAATTGACACAGAAACATCGGGTTTGCAGGTAGGACCGCGTTACAATCGATTTCATGCAAGCGACGACGATTGTACGTGTACAAGTTATTTTCTGTTCCACAATGAAGATTCGAATGCGAAAACGAGGCATCTGCATCGAAACGTATGGAATTGACGCAGAATCATCGAATTTGCATGCAGGAACGCGTTACAATCGATTTCACGCAAGCGACGACGAATGTTCGCGTACAAGTTATTTTATGTTCCAGAATGAAGATCCGCGTGCAAAAAGGATGCATCCGCATCGAAATGTATGGAATTGACGCAGAAACGCGTTACAATCGATTTCATGCAAGCGACGACGAATGTACGTGGACAATTTATTTTCTGTTCCAGAATGATGATTCGAATGCGAAAACGAGGCATCTGCATCGAAACGTATGGAATTGACGCAGAAACGCGTTACAATGGAGTTCATGCAAGCGTCGACGAATGTTCGTGTACAAGTTATTTTATGTTTCAGAAAGAAGATCCGCGTTCAAAAAGGATGCGTCCACATCGAAATGTACGGAATTGACGCAGAATCATCGAATTTGCATGCAGGAACGCCTTACAATCGATTTCACGCAAGCGAAGACGAATGTTCGTGAACAAGTTATTTTCTGTGTCAGAATGAATATTCGCTTGCATAAACGATGCATCTGCATCGAAACGTACGGAATTGACACAGAAACATCGGGTTTGCAGGTAGGACCGCGTTACAATCGATTTCATGCAAGCGACGACGATTGTACGTGTACAAGTTAGTTTCTGTTCCAGAATGATGATTCGAATGCGAAAACGAGGCATCTGCATCGAAACGTATGGAATTGACGCAGAAACGCGTTACAATCGAGTTCATGCAAGCGTCGACGAATGTTCGTGTACAAGTTATTTTATGTTCCAGAATGAAGATCCGCGTGCAAAAAGGATGCATCCGCATCTCAATGTATGGAATTGACACAGACACAACGAGTTTGCATGTAGGACCGCGTTACAATCGATTTCATGCAAGCGACGACGAATGTTCGTGTACAAGTTATTTTCTGTTCGAGATTGTGCTTTCACGTGCAAAATCGCTGCATCCGCATCGAAACGTATGGAATTGACGCAGAATCATCGAATTTGCATGCAGCAACGCCTTACAATCGATTTCACGCAAGCGAAGACGAATGTTCGTGAACAAGTTATTTTCTGTGTCAGAATGAATATTCGCTTGCATAAACGATGCATCTGCATCGAAACGTATGGAATTGACACAGAAACATCGGGTTTGCAGGTAGGACCGCGTTACAATCGATTTCATGCAAGCGACGACGATTGTACGTGTACAAGTTATTTTCTGTTCCACAATGAAGATTCGAATGCGAAAACGAGGCATCTGCATCGAAACGTATGGAATTGACACAGACACAACGAGTTTGCATGTAGGACCGCGTTACAATCGATTTCATGCAAGCGACGACGAATGTTCGTGTACAAGTTATTTTCTGTTCGAGATTGTGCTTTCACGTGCAAAATCGCTGCATCCGCATCGAAATATATGGAGTTGACACAGAAACAACGAGTTTGCAGGTAGGACCGTGTTTCAATCGATTTCACGCAAGCGAAGACGAATGTTCGTGTACAAGTTATTTTATGTTCCAGAATGAAGATCCGCGAGCAAAAAGGATGCATCCGCATCGACATGTATGGAATTGACACAGAAACAACGAGTTTACAGGTAGGACCGCGTTACAATCGATTTCATGCAGGTGACGACGAATGTTCGTGTACAAGTTATTTTCTGTTCGAGATTGTGCTTTCACGTGCAAAATCGCTGCATCCGCAACGAAACGTATGGAATTGACGCAGAATCATCGAATTTGCATGCAGGAACGCCTTACAATCGATATCACGCAAGCGAAGACGAATGTTCGTGTACAAGTTATTTTCTGTGTCAGAATGAATATTCGCTTGCATAAACGATGCATCTGCATCGAAACGTATGGAATTGACACAGAAAAATCGGGTTTGCAGGTAGGACCGCGTTACAATCGATTTCATGCAAGCGACGACGATTGTACGTGTACAAGTTATTTTCTGTTCCAGAATGATGATTCGAATGCGAAAACGAGGCATCTGCATCGAAACGTATGGAATTGACGCAGAAACGCGTTACAATCGAGTACATGCAAGCGTCGACGAATGTTCGTGTACAAGTTATTTTATGTTCCAGAATGAAGATCCGCGTGCAAAAAGGATGCATCCGCATCTCAATGTATGGAATTGACACAGACACAACGAGTTTGCATGTAGGACCGCGTTACAATCGATTTCATGCAAGCGACGACGAATGTTCGTGTACAAGTTATTTTCTGTTCGAGATTGTGCTTTCACGTGCAAAATCGCTGCATCCGCATCGAAACGTATGGAATTGACGCAGAATCATCGAATTTGCATGCAGCAACGCCTTACAATCGATTTCACGCAAGCGAAGACGAATGTTCGTGAACAAGTTATTTTCTGTGTCAGAATGAATATTCGCTTGCATAAACGATGCATCTGCATCGAAACGTATGGAATTGACACAGAAACATCGGGTTTGCAGGTAGGACCGCGTTACAATCGATTTCACGCAAGCGAAGACGAATGTTCGTGTACAAGTTATTTTATGTTCCAGAATGAAGATCCGCGTGCAAAAAGGATGCGTCCGCATCGAAATGTATGGAATTGACACAGAAACAACGAGTTTACAGGTAGGACCGCGTTACAATAGATTTCATGCAAGTGACGACGAATGTTCGTGTACAAGTTATTTTCTGTTCGAGATTGTGCTTTCACGTGCAAAATCGCTGCATCCGCATCGAAACGTATGGAATTGACGCAGAATCATCGAATTTGCATGCAGGAACGCGTTACAATCGATTTCACGCAAGCGACGACGAATGTTCGCGTACAAGTTATTTTATGTTCCAGAATGAAGATCCGCGTGCAAAAAGGATGCGTCCGCATCGAAATGTATGGAATTGACACAGAAACAACGAGTTTACAGGTAGGACCGCGTTACAATAGATTTCATGCAAGTGACGACGAATGTTCGTGTACAAGTTATTTTCTGTTCGAGATTGTGCTTTCACGTGCAAAATCGCTGCATCCGCATCGAAACGTATGGAATTGACACAGAAACATCGGGTTTGCAGGTATTACCGCGTTACAATCGATTTCATGAAAGCGACGACGAATGTTCGTGTACAAGTTATTTTCTGTTCGAGATTGTGCTTTCACGTGCAAAATCGCTGCATCCGCATCGAAACGTATGGAATTGACGCAGAATCATCGAATTTGCATGCAGGAACGCGTTACAATCGATTTCACGCAAGCGAAGACGAATGTTCGTGAACAAGTTATTTTCTGTGTCAGAATGAATATTCGCTTGCATAAACGATGCATCTGCATCGAAACGTATGGAATTGACACAGAAACATCGGGTTTGCAGGTAGGACCGCGTTACAATCGATTTCACGCAAGCGAAGACGAATGTTCGTGTACAAGTTATTTTATGTTCCAGAATGAAGATCCGCGTGCAAAAAGGATGCGTCCGCATCGAAATGTATGGAATTGACACAGAAACAACGAGTTTACAGGTAGGACCGCGTTACAATAGATTTCATGCAAGTGACGACGAATGTTCGTGTACAAGTTATTTTCTGTTCGAGATTGTGCTTTCACGTGCAAAATCGCTGCATCCGCATCGAAACGTATGGAATTGACACAGAAACATCGGGTTTGCAGGTATTACCGCGTTACAATCGATTTCATGAAAGCGACGACGAATGTTCGTGTACAAGTTATTTTCTGTTCGAGATTGTGCTTTCACGTGCAAAATCGCTGCATCCGCATCGAAACGTATGGAATTGACGCAGAATCATCGAATTTGCATGCAGGAACGCGTTACAATCGATTTCACGCAAGCGACGACGAATGTTCGCGTACAAGTTATTTTATGTTCCAGAATGAAGATCCGCGTGCAAAAAGGATGCATCCGCATCGAAACGTATGGAATTGACGCAGAAACGCGTTACAATCGAATTCATGCAAGCGAAGACGAATGTACGTGGACAATTTATTTTCTGTTCCAGAATGATGATTCGAATGCGAAAACGAGGCATCTGCATCGAAACGTATGGAATTGACGCAGAAACGCGTTACAATGGAGTTCATGCAAGCGTCGACGAATGTTCGTGTACAAGTTATTTTCTGTTCGAGATTGTGCTTTCACGTGCAAAATCGCTGCATCCGCTTCGAAACGATGGAATTGACACAGAAACATCGGGTTTGCAGGTATTACCGCGTGACAATCGATTTCATGCAAACGACGACGAATGTTCGTGTACATGTTCTTTTCTGTGTCAGAATGAATATTCGCTTGCATAAACGATGCATCTGCATCGAAACGTATGGAATTGACACAGAAACAACGAGTTTGCAGGTAGGACCGCGTTACAATCGATTTCATGCAAGCGACGACGAATGTTCGTGTACAAGTTATTTTCTGTTCGAGATTGTGCTTTCACGTGCAAAATCGCTGCATCCGCATCGAAACGTATGGAATTGACGCAGAATCATCGATTTTGCATGCAGGAACGCCTTACAATCGATTTCACGCAAGCGAAGACGAATGTTCGTGTACAAGTTATTTTATGTTCCAGAATGAAGATCCGCGTGCAAAAAGGATGCATCCGCATCGACATGTATGGAATTGACACAGAAACAACGAGTTTACAGGTAGGACCGCGTTACAATCGATTTCATGCAAGTGACGACGAATGTTCGTGTACAAGTTATTTTCTGTTCGAGATTGTGCTTTCACGTGCAAAATCGCTGCATCCGCTTCGAAACGATGGAATTGACACAAAAACATCGGGTTTGCAGGTATTACCGCGTGACAATCGATTTCATGCAAACGACGACGAATGTTCGTGTACAAGTTATTTTCTGTTCGAGATTGTGCTTTCACGTGCAAAATCGCTGCATCCGCATCGAAACGTATGGAATTGACGCAGAATCATCGAATTTGCATGCAGGAACGCCTTACAATCGATTTCACGCAAGCGAAGACGAATGTTCGTGTACAAGTTATTTTATGTTCCAGAATGAAGATCCGCGTGCAAAAAGGATGCATCCGCATCGAAATGTATGGAGTTGACACAGAAACAACGAGTTTGCAGGTAGGACCGTGTTTCAATCGATTTCATGCAAGCGACGACGAATGTTCGTGTACAAGTTATTTTCTGTTCGAGATTGTGCTTTCACGTGCAAAATCGCTGCATCCGCATCGAAACGTATGGAATTGACGCAGAATCATCGAATTTGCATGCAGGAACGCCTTACAATCGATTTCACGCAAGCGAAGACGAATGTTCGTGTACAAGTTATTTTATGTTCCAGAATGAAGATCCGTGTGCAAAAAGGATGCGTCCGCATCGAAATGTATGGAATTGACACAGAAACAACGAGTTTACAGGTAGGACCGCGTTACAATAGATTTCATGCAAGTGACGACGAATGTTCGTGTACAAGTTATTTTCTGTTCGAGATTGTGCTTTCACGTGCAAAATCGCTGCATCCGCTTCGAAACGTATGGAATTGACACAGAAACATCGGGTTTGCAGGTATTACCGCGTTACAATCGATTTCATGCAAGCGACGACGAATGTTCGTGTACAAGTTATTTTCTGTTCGAGATTGTGCTTTCACGTGCAAAATCGCTGCATCCGCATCGAAACGTATGGAATTGACGCAGAATCATCGAATTTGCATGCAGGAACGCGTTACAATCGATTTCACGCAAGCGACGACGAATGTTCGCGTACAAGTTATTTTATGTTCCAGAATGAAGATCCGCGTGCAAAAAGGATGCATCCGCATCGAAACGTATGGAATTGACGCAGAAACGCGTTACAATCGAATTCATGCAAGCGACGACGAATGTACGTGGACAATTTATTTTCTGTTCCAGAATGATGATTCGATTGCGAAAACGAGGCATCTGCATCGAAACGTATGGAATTGACGCAGAAACGCGTTACAATGGAGTTCATGCAAGCGTCGACGAATGTTCGTGTACAAGTTATTTTCTGTTCGAGATTGTGCTTTCACGTGCAAAATCGCTGCATCCGCTTCGAAACGATGGAATTGACACAGAAACATCGGGTTTGCAGGTATTACCGCGTGACAATCGATTTCATGCAAACGACGACGAATGTTCGTGTACATGTTCTTTTCTGTGTCAGAATGAATATTCGCTTGCATAAACGATGCATCTGCATCGAAACGTATGGAATTGACACAGAAACAACGAGTTTGCAGGTAGGACCGCGTTACAATCGATTTCATGCAAGCGACGACGAATGTTCGTGTACAAGTTATTTTCTGTTCGAGATTGTGCTTTCACGTGCAAAATCGCTGCATCCGCATCGAAACGTATGGAATTGACGCAGAATCATCGATTTTGCATGCAGGAACGCCTTACAATCGATTTCATGCAAGTGACGACGAATGTTCGTGTACAAGTTATTTTCTGTTCGAGATTGTGCTTTCACGTGCAAAATCGCTGCATCCGCTTCGAAACGATGGAATTGACACAAAAACATCGGGTTTGCAGGTATTACCGCGTGACAATCGATTTCATGCAAACGACGACGAATGTTCGTGTACAAGTTATTTTCTGTTCGAGATTGTGCTTTCACGTGCAAAATCGCTGCATCTGCATCGAAACGTATGGAATTGACGCAGAATCATCGAATTTGCATGCAGGAACGCGTTACAATCGATTTCACGCAAGCGAAGACGAATGTTCGTGTACAAGTTATTTTATGTTCCAGAATGAAGATCCGCGTGCAAAAAGGATGCATCCGCATCGAAATGTATGGAGTTGACACAGAAACAACGAGTTTGCAGGTAGGACCGTGTTTCAATCGATTTCATGCAAGCGACGACGAATGTTCGTGTACAAGTTATTTTCTGTTCGAGATTGTGCTTTCACGTGCAAAATCGCTGCATCCGCATCGAAACGTATGGAATTGACGCAGAATCATCGAATTTGCATGCAGGAACTCCTTACAATCGATTTCACGCAAGCGAAGACGAATGTTCGTGTACAAGTTATTTTATGTTCCAGAATGAAGATCCGCGTGCAAAAAGGATGCGTCCGCATCGAAATGTATGGAATTGACACAGAAACAACGAGTTTACAGGTAGGACCGCGTTACAATAGATTTCATGCAAGTGACGACGAATGTTCGTGTACAAGTTATTTTCTGTTCGAGATTGTGCTTTCACGTGCAAAATTGCTGCATCCGCTTCGAAACGTATGAAATTGACACAGAATCATCGGGTTTGCAGGTAGGACCGCGTTACAATCGATTTCATGCAAGCGACGACGAATGTTCGTGTACAAGTTATTTTCTGTTCCAGAATGAAGATCCGCGTGCAAAAAGGATGCATCCGCATCGAAATGTATGGAGTTGACACAGAAACAACGAGTTTGCAGGTAGGACCGTGTTTCAATCGATTTCATGCAAGCGACGACGAATGTTCGTGTACAAGTTATTTTCTGTTCGAGATTGTGCTTTCACGTGCAAAATCGCTGCATCCGCATCGAAACGTATGGAATTGACGCAGAATCATCGATTTTGCATGCAGGAACGCCTTACAATCGATTTCATGCAAGTGACGACGAATGTTCGTGTACAAGTTATTTTCTGTTCGAGATTGTGCTTTCACGTGCAAAATCGCTGCATCCGCTTCGAAACGATGGAATTGACACAAAAACATCGGGTTTGCAGGTATTACCGCGTGACAATCGATTTCATGCAAACGACGACGAATGTTCGTGTACAAGTTATTTTCTGTTCGAGATTGTGCTTTCACGTGCAAAATCGCTGCATCTGCATCGAAACGTATGGAATTGACGCAGAATCATCGAATTTGCATGCAGGAACGCGTTACAATCGATTTCACGCAAGCGAAGACGAATGTTCGTGTACAAGTTATTTTATGTTCCAGAATGAAGATCCGCGTGCAAAAAGGATGCATCCGCATCGAAATGTATGGAGTTGACACAGAAACAACGAGTTTGCAGGTAGGACCGTGTTTCAATCGATTTCATGCAAGCGACGACGAATGTTCGTGTACAAGTTATTTTCTGTTCGAGATTGTGCTTTCACGTGCAAAATCGCTGCATCCGCTTCGAAACGATGGAATTGACACAGAAACATCGGGTTTGCAGGTATTACCGCGTGACAATCGATTTCATGCAAACGACGACGAATGTTCGTGTACATGTTCTTTTCTGTGTCAGAATGAATATTCGCTTGCATAAACGATGCATCTGCATCGAAACGTATGGAATTGACACAGAAACAACGAGTTTGCAGGTAGGACCGCGTTACAATCGATTTCATGCAAGCGACGACGAATGTTCGTGTACAAGTTATTTTCTGTTCGAGATTGTGCTTTCACGTGCAAAATCGCTGCATCCGCTTCGAAACGATGGAATTGACACAGAAACATCGGGTTTGCAGGTATTACCGCGTGACAATCGATTTCATGCAAACGACGACGAATGTTCGTGTACAAGTTATTTTCTGTTCGAGATTGTGCTTTCACGTGCAAAATCGCTGCAACCGCTTCGAAACGATGGAATTGACACAGAAACATCGGGTTTGCAGGTATTACCGCGTGACAATCGATTTCATGCAAACGACGACGAATGTTCGTGTACATGTTCTTTTCTGTGTCAGAATGAATATTCGCTTGCATAAACGATGCATCTGCATCGAAACGTATGGAATTGACACAGAAACAACGAGTTTGCAGGTAGGACCGCGTTACAATCGATTTCATGCAAGCGACGACGAATGTTCGTGTACAAGTTATTTTCTGTTCGAGATTGTGCTTTCACGTGCAAAATCGCTGCATCCGCTTCGAAACGATGGAATTGACACAGAAACATCGGGTTTGCAGGTATTACCGCGTGACAATCGATTTCATGCAAACGACGACGAATGTTCGTGTACATGTTCTTTTCTGTGTCAGAATGAATATTCGCTTGCATAAACGATGCATCTGCATCGAAACGTATGGAATTGACACAGAAACAACGAGTTTGCAGGTAGGACCGCGTTACAATCGATTTCATGCAAGCGACGACGAATGTTCGTGTACAAGTTATTTTCTGTTCGAGATTGTGCTTTCACGTGCAAAATCGCTGCATCCGCATCGAAACGTATGGAATTGACGCAGAATCATCGATTTTGCATGCAGGAACGCCTTACAATCGATTTCATGCAAGTGACGACGAATGTTCGTGTACAAGTTATTTTCTGTTCGAGATTGTGCTTTCACGTGCAAAATCGCTGCATCCGCTTCGAAACGATGGAATTGACACAAAAACATCGGGTTTGCAGGTATTACCGCGTGACAATCGATTTCATGCAAACGACGACGAATGTTCGTGTACAAGTTATTTTCTGTTCGAGATTGTGCTTTCACGTGCAAAATCGCTGCATCTGCATCGAAACGTATGGAATTGACGCAGAATCATCGAATTTGCATGCAGGAACGCGTTACAATCGATTTCACGCAAGCGAAGACGAATGTTCGTGTACAAGTTATTTTATGTTCCAGAATGAAGATCCGCGTGCAAAAAGGATGCATCCGCATCGAAATGTATGGAGTTGACACAGAAACAACGAGTTTGCAGGTAGGACCGTGTTTCAATCGATTTCATGCAAGCGACGACGAATGTTCGTGTACAAGTTATTTTCTGTTCGAGATTGTGCTTTCACGTGCAAAATCGCTGCATCCGCATCGAAACGTATGGAATTGACGCAGAATCATCGAATTTGCATGCAGGAACTCCTTACAATCGATTTCACGCAAGCGAAGACGAATGTTCGTGTACAAGTTATTTTATGTTCCAGAATGAAGATCCGCGTGCAAAAAGGATGCGTCCGCATCGAAATGTATGGAATTGACACAGAAACAACGAGTTTACAGGTAGGACCGCGTTACAATAGATTTCATGCAAGTGACGACGAATGTTCGTGTACAAGTTATTTTCTGTTCGAGATTGTGCTTTCACGTGCAAAATTGCTGCATCCGCTTCGAAACGTATGAAATTGACACAGAATCATCGGGTTTGCAGGTAGGACCGCGTTACAATCGATTTCATGCAAGCGACGACGAATGTTCGTGTACAAGTTATTTTCTGTTCCAGAATGAAGATCCGCGTGCAAAAAGGATGCATCCGCATCGAAATGTATGGAGTTGACACAGAAACAACGAGTTTGCAGGTAGGACCGTGTTTCAATCGATTTCATGCAAGCGACGACGAATGTTCGTGTACAAGTTATTTTCTGTTCGAGATTGTGCTTTCACGTGCAAAATCGCTGCATCCGCATCGAAACGTATGGAATTGACGCAGAATCATCGAATTTGCATGCAGGAACGCCTTACAATCGATTTCACGCAAGCGAAGACGAATGTTCGTGTACAAGTTATTTTATGTTCCAGAATGAAGATCCGCGTGCAAAAAGGATGCGTCCGCATCGAAATGTATGGAATTGACACAGAAACAACGAGTTTACAGGTAGGACCGCGTTACAATAGATTTCATGCAAGTGACGACGAATGTTCGTGTACAAGTTATTTTCTGTTCGAGATTGTGCTTTCACGTGCAAAATTGCTGCATCCGCTTCGAAACGTATGAAATTGACACAGAATCATCGGGTTTGCAGGTAGGACCGCGTTACAATCGATTTCATGCAAGCGACGACGAATGTTCGTGTACAAGTTATTTTCTGTTCGAGATTGTGCTTTCACGTGCAAAATCGCTGCATCCGCTTCGAAACGATGGAATTGACACAGAAACATCGGGTTTGCAGGTATTACCGCGTGACAATCGATTTCATGCAAACGACGACGAATGTTCGTGTACAAGTTATTTTCTGTTCGAGATTGTGCTTTCACGTGCAAAATCGCTGCAACCGCTTCGAAACGATGGAATTGACACAGAAACATCGGGTTTGCAGGTATTACCGCGTGACAATCGATTTCATGCAAACGACGACGAATGTTCGTGTACATGTTCTTTTCTGTGTCAGAATGAATATTCGCTTGCATAAACGATGCATCTGCATCGAAACGTATGGAATTGACACAGAAACAACGAGTTTGCAGGTAGGACCGCGTTACAATCGATTTCATGCAAGCGACGACGAATGTTCGTGTACAAGTTATTTTCTGTTCGAGATTGTGCTTTCACGTGCAAAATCGCTGCATCCGCTTCGAAACGATGGAATTGACACAGAAACATCGGGTTTGCAGGTATTACCGCGTGACAATCGATTTCATGCAAACGACGACGAATGTTCGTGTACATGTTCTTTTCTGTGTCAGAATGAATATTCGCTTGCATAAACGATGCATCTGCATCGAAACGTATGGAATTGACACAGAAACAACGAGTTTGCAGGTAGGACCGCGTTACAATCGATTTCATGCAAGCGACGACGAATGTTCGTGTACAAGTTATTTTCTGTTCGAGATTGTGCTTTCACGTGCAAAATCGCTGCATCCGCATCGAAACGTATGGAATTGACGCAGAATCATCGATTTTGCATGCAGGAACGCCTTACAATCGATTTCATGCAAGTGACGACGAATGTTCGTGTACAAGTTATTTTCTGTTCGAGATTGTGCTTTCACGTGCAAAATCGCTGCATCCGCTTCGAAACGATGGAATTGACACAAAAACATCGGGTTTGCAGGTATTACCGCGTGACAATCGATTTCATGCAAACGACGACGAATGTTCGTGTACAAGTTATTTTCTGTTCGAGATTGTGCTTTCACGTGCAAAATCGCTGCATCTGCATCGAAACGTATGGAATTGACGCAGAATCATCGAATTTGCATGCAGGAACGCGTTACAATCGATTTCACGCAAGCGAAGACGAATGTTCGTGTACAAGTTATTTTATGTTCCAGAATGAAGATCCGCGTGCAAAAAGGATGCATCCGCATCGAAATGTATGGAGTTGACACAGAAACAACGAGTTTGCAGGTAGGACCGTGTTTCAATCGATTTCATGCAAGCGACGACGAATGTTCGTGTACAAGTTATTTTCTGTTCGAGATTGTGCTTTCACGTGCAAAATCGCTGCATCCGCATCGAAACGTATGGAATTGACGCAGAATCATCGAATTTGCATGCAGGAACTCCTTACAATCGATTTCACGCAAGCGAAGACGAATGTTCGTGTACAAGTTATTTTATGTTCCAGAATGAAGATCCGCGTGCAAAAAGGATGCGTCCGCATCGAAATGTATGGAATTGACACAGAAACAACGAGTTTACAGGTAGGACCGCGTTACAATAGATTTCATGCAAGTGACGACGAATGTTCGTGTACAAGTTATTTTCTGTTCGAGATTGTGCTTTCACGTGCAAAATTGCTGCATCCGCTTCGAAACGTATGAAATTGACACAGAATCATCGGGTTTGCAGGTAGGACCGCGTTACAATCGATTTCATGCAAGCGACGACGAATGTTCGTGTACAAGTTATTTTCTGTTCCAGAATGAAGATCCGCGTGCAAAAAGGATGCATCCGCATCGAAATGTATGGAGTTGACACAGAAACAACGAGTTTGCAGGTAGGACCGTGTTTCAATCGATTTCATGCAAGCGACGACGAATGTTCGTGTACAAGTTATTTTCTGTTCGAGATTGTGCTTTCACGTGCAAAATCGCTGCATCCGCATCGAAACGTATGGAATTGACGCAGAATCATCGAATTTGCATGCAGGAACGCCTTACAATCGATTTCACGCAAGCGAAGACGAATGTTCGTGTACAAGTTATTTTATGTTCCAGAATGAAGATCCGCGTGCAAAAAGGATGCGTCCGCATCGAAATGTATGGAATTGACACAGAAACAACGAGTTTACAGGTAGGACCGCGTTACAATAGATTTCATGCAAGTGACGACGAATGTTCGTGTACAAGTTATTTTCTGTTCGAGATTGTGCTTTCACGTGCAAAATTGCTGCATCCGCTTCGAAACGTATGAAATTGACACAGAATCATCGGGTTTGCAGGTAGGACCGCGTTACAATCGATTTCATGCAAGCGACGACGAATGTTCGTGTACAAGTTATTTTCTGTTCCAGAATGAAGATCCGCGTGCAAAAAGGATGCATCCGCATCGAAATGTATGGAGTTGACACAGAAACAACGAGTTTGCAGGTAGGACCGTGTTTCAATCGATTTCATGCAAGCGACGACGAATGTTCGTGTACAAGTTATTTTCTGTCCCAGAATGAAGATCCGCGTGCAAAAAGGATGCATCCGCATCGAAATGTATGGAGTTGACACAGAAACATCGGGTTTGCAGGTAGGTCCGCGTTACAATCGATTTCATGCAAGCGACGACGATTGTACGTGTACAAGTTATTTTCTGTTCCACAATGAAGATTCGAATGCGAAAACGAGGCATCTGCATCGAAACGTATGGAATTGACGCAGAATCATCGAATTTGCATGCAGGAACGCGTTACAATCGATTTCACGCAAGCGACGACGAATGTTCGCGTACAAGTTATTTTATGTTCCAGAATGAAGATCCGCGTGGAAAAAGGATGCATCCGCATCGAAATGTATGGAATTGACGCAGAAACGCGTTACAATCGATTTCATGCAAGCGACGACGAATGTACGTGGACCATTTATTTTCTGTTCCAGAATGATGATTCGAATGCGAAAACGAGGCATCTGCATCGAAACGTATGGAATTGACGCAGAAACGCGTTACAATCGAGTACATGCAAGCGTCGACGAATGTTCGTGTACAAGTTATTTTATGTTCCAGAATGAAGATCCGCGTGCAAAAAGGATGCATCCGCATCTCAATGTATGGAATTGACACAGACACAACGAGTTTGCATGTAGGACCGCGTTACAATCGATTTCATGCAAGCGACGACGAATGTTCGTGTACAAGTTATTTTCTGTTCGAGATTGTGCTTTCACGTGCAAAATCGCTGCATCCGCATCGAAACGTATGGAATTGACGCAGAATCATCGAATTTGCATGCAGCAACGCCTTACAATCGATTTCACGCAAGCGAAGACGAATGTTCGTGAACAAGTTATTTTCTGTGTCAGAATGAATATTCGCTTGCATAAACGATGCATCTGCATCGAAACGTATGGAATTGACACAGAAACATCGGGTTTGCAGGTAGGACCGCGTTACAATCGATTTCATGCAAGCGACGACGATTGTACGTGTACAAGTTATTTTCTGTTCCACAATGAAGATTCGAATGCGAAAACGAGGCATCTGCATCGAAACGTATGGAATTGACACAGACACAACGAGTTTGCATGTAGGACCGCGTTACAATCGATTTCATGCAAGCGACGACGAATGTTCGTGTACAAGTTATTTTCTGTTCGAGATTGTGCTTTCACGTGCAAAATCGCTGCATCCTCATCGAAATATATGGAGTTGACACAGAAACAACGAGTTTGCAGGTAGGACCGTGTTTCAATCGATTTCATGCAAGCGACGACGAATGTTCGTGTACAAGTTATTTTCTGTTCGAGATTGTGCTTTCACGTGCAAAATCGCTGCATCCCCATCGAAACGTATGGAATTGACACAGAATCATCGAAATGGCATGCACGAACGCGTTACAATCGATTTCACGCAAGCGTCGACGAATGTTCGTGTACAAGTCATTTTATGTTCCAGAATGAAGATCCGCGTGCAAAAAGGATGCATCCGCATCTCAATGTATGGAATTGACACAGACACAACGAGTTTGCATGTAGGACCGCGTTACAATCGATTTCATGCAAGCGACGACGAATGTTCGTGTACAAGTTATTTTCTGTTCGAGATTGTGCTTTCACGTGCAAAATCGCTGCATCCGCATCGAAACGTATGGAATTGACGCAGAATCATCGAATTTGCATGCAGGAACGCCTTACAATCGATTTCACGCAAGCGAAGACGAATGTTCGTGTACAAGTTATTTTATGTTCCAGAATGAAGATCCGCGTGCAAAAAGGATGCGTCCGCATCGAAATGTATGGAATTGACACAGAAACAACGAGTTTACAGGTAGGACCGCGTTACAATAGATTTCATGCAAGTGACGACGAATGTTCGTGTACAAGTTATTTTCTGTTCGAGATTGTGCTTTCACGTGCAAAATCGCTGCATCCGCTTCGAAACGTATGGAATTGACACAGAAACATCGGGTTTGCAGGTATTACCGCGTTACAATCGATTTCATGCAAGCGACGACGAATGTTCGTGTACAAGTTATTTTCTGTTCGAGATTGTGCTTTCACGTGCAAAATCGGTGCATCCCCATCGAAACGTATGGAATTGACGCAGAATCATCGAATTTGCATGCAGGAACGCGTTACAATCGATTTCACGCAAGCGACGACGAATGTTCGCGTACAAGTTATTTTATGTTCCAGAATGAAGATCCGCGTGCAAAAAGGATGCATCCGCATCGAAACGTATGGAATTGACGCAGAAACGCGTTACAATCGAATTCATGCAAGCGACGACGAATGTACGTGGACAATTTATTTTCTGTTCCAGAGTGATGATTCGAATGCGAAAACGAGGCATCTGCATCGAAACGTATGGAATTGACGCAGAAACGCGTTACAATGGAGTTCATGCAAGCGTCGACGAATGTTCGTGTACAAGTTATTTTATGTTTCAGAATGAAGATCCGCGTGCAAAAAGGATGCGTCCGCATCGAAATGTATGGAATTGACACAGAAACATCGGGTTTGCAGGTATTACCGCGTGACAATCGATTTCATGCAAACGACGACGAATGTTCGTGTACATGTTCTTTTCTGTGTCAGAATGAATATTCGCTTGCATAAACGATGCATCTGCATCGAAACGTATGGAATTGACACAGAAACAACGAGTTTGCAGGTAGGACCGCGTTACAATCGATTTCATGCAAGCGACGACGAATGTTCGTGTACAAGTTATTTTCTGTTCGAGATTGTGCTTTCACGTGCAAAATCGCTGCATCCGCATCGAAACGTATGGAATTGACGCAGAATCATCGATTTTGCATGCAGGAACGCCTTACAATCGATTTCACGCAAGCGAAGACGAATGTTCGTGTACAAGTTATTTTATGTTCCAGAATGAAGATCCGCGAGCAAAAAGGATGCATCCGCATCGACATGTATGGAATTGACACAGAAACAACGAGTTTACAGGTAGGACCGCGTTACAATCGATTTCATGCAAGTGACGACGAATGTTCGTGTACAAGTTATTTTCTGTTCGAGATTGTGCTTTCACGTGCAAAATCGCTGCATCCGCAACGAAACGTATGGAATTGACGCAGAATCATCGAATTTGCATGCAGGAACGCCTTACAATCGATATCACGCAAGCGAAGACGAATGTTCGTGTACAAGTTATTTTCTGTGTCAGAATGAATATTCGCTTGCATAAACGATGCATCTGCATCGAAACGTATGGAATTGACACAGAAAAATCGGGTTTGCAGGTAGGACCGCGTTACAATCGATTTCATGCAAGCGACGACGATTGTACGTGTACAAGTTATTTTCTGTTCCAGAATGATGATTCGAATGCGAAAACGAGGCATCTGCATCGAAACGTATGGAATTGACGCAGAAACGCGTTACAATCGAGTACATGCAAGCGTCGACGAATGTTCGTGTACAAGTTATTTTATGTTCCAGAATGAAGATCCGCGTGCAAAAAGGATGCATCCGCATCTCAATGTATGGAATTGACACAGACACAACGAGTTTGCATGTAGGACCGCGTTACAATCGATTTCATGCAAGCGACGACGAATGTTCGTGTACAAGTTATTTTCTGTTCGAGATTGTGCTTTCACGTGCAAAATCGCTGCATCCGCATCGAAACGTATGGAATTGACGCAGAATCATCGAATTTGCTTGCAGCAACGCCTTACAATTGATTTCACGCAAGCGAAGACGAATGTTCGTGAACAAGTTATTTTCTGTGTCAGAATGAATATTCGCTTGCATAAACGATGGAATTGACACAGAAACATCGGGTTTGCAGGTAGGACCGCGTTACAATCGATTTCATGCAAGCGACGACGATTGTACGTGTACAAGTTATTTTCTGTTCCACAATGAAGATTCGAATGCGAAAACGAGGCATCTGCATCGAAACGTATGGAATTGACACAGACACAACGAGTTTGCATGTAGGACCGCGTTACAATCGATTTCATGCAAGCGACGACGAATGTTCGTGTACAAGTTATTTTCTGTTCGAGATTGTGCTTTCACGTGCAAAATCGCTGCATCCGCATCGAAATATATGGAGTTGACACAGAAACAACGAGTTTGCAGGTAGGACCGTGTTTCAATCGATTTCATGCAAGCGACGACGAATGTTCGTGTACAAGTTATTTTCTGTTCGAGATTGTGCTTTCACGTGCAAAATCGCTGCATCCGCATCGAAACGTATGGAATTGACGCAGAATCATCGAATTTGCATGCAGGAACGCCTTACAATCGATTTCACGCAAGCGAAGACGAATGTTCGTGTACAAGTTATTTTATGTTCCAGAATGAAGATCCGCGTGCAAAAAGGATGCGTCCGCATCGAAATGTATGGAATTGACACAGAAACAACGAGTTTACAGGTAGGACCGCGTTACAATAGATTTCATGCAAGTGACGACGAATGTTCGTGTACAAGTTATTTTCTGTTCGAGATTGTGCTTTCACGTGCAAAATCGCTGCATCCGCTTCGAAACGTATGGAATTGACACAGAAACATCGGGTTTGCAGGTATTACCGCGTTACAATCGATTTCATGCAAGCGACGACGAATGTTCGTGTACAAGTTATTTTCTGTTCGAGATTGTGCTTTCACGTGCAAAATTGCTGCATCCGCTTCGAAACGTATGAAATTGACACAGAATCATCGGGTTTGCAGGTAGGACCGCGTTACAATCGATTTCATGCAAGCGACGACGAATGTTCGTGTACAAGTTATTTTATGTTCCAGAATGAAGATCCGCGTGCAAAAAGGATGCATCCGCATCGAAACGTATGGAATTGACGCAGAAACGCGTTACAATCGAATTCATGCAAGCGACGACGAATGTACGTGGACAATTTATTTTCTGTTCCAGAGTGATGATTCGAATGCGAAAACGAGGCATCTGCATCGAAACGTATGGAATTGACGCAGAAACGCGTTACAATGGAGTTCATGCAAGCGTCGACGAATGTTCGTGTACAAGTTATTTTATGTTTCAGAATGAAGATCCGCGTGCAAAAAGGATGCGTCCGCATCGAAATGTATGGAATTGACACAGAAACATCGGGTTTGCAGGTATTACCGCGTGACAATCGATTTCATGCAAACGACGACGAATGTTCGTGTACATGTTCTTTTCTGTGTCAGAATGAATATTCGCTTGCATAAACGATGCATCTGCATCGAAACGTATGGAATTGACACAGAAACAACGAGTTTGCAGGTAGGACCGCGTTACAATCGATTTCATGCAAGCGACGACGAATGTTCGTGTACAAGTTATTTTCTGTTCGAGATTGTGCTTTCACGTGCAAAATCGCTGCATCCGCATCGAAACGTATGGAATTGACGCAGAATCATCGATTTTGCATGCAGGAACGCCTTACAATCGATTTCACGCAAGCGAAGACGAATGTTCGTGTACAAGTTATTTTATGTTCCAGAATGAAGATCCGCGAGCAAAAAGGATGCATCCGCATCGACATGTATGGAATTGACACAGAAACAACGAGTTTACAGGTAGGACCGCGTTACAATCGATTTCATGCAAGTGACGACGAATGTTCGTGTACAAGTTATTTTCTGTTCGAGATTGTGCTTTCACGTGCAAAATCGCTGCATCCGCAACGAAACGTATGGAATTGACGCAGAATCATCGAATTTGCATGCAGGAACGCCTTACAATCGATATCACGCAAGCGAAGACGAATGTTCGTGTACAAGTTATTTTCTGTGTCAGAATGAATATTCGCTTGCATAAACGATGCATCTGCATCGAAACGTATGGAATTGACACAGAAAAATCGGGTTTGCAGGTAGGACCGCGTTACAATCGATTTCATGCAAGCGACGACGATTGTACGTGTACAAGTTATTTTCTGTTCCAGAATGATGATTCGAATGCGAAAACGAGGCATCTGCATCGAAACGTATGGAATTGACGCAGAAACGCGTTACAATCGAGTACATGCAAGCGTCGACGAATGTTCGTGTACAAGTTATTTTATGTTCCAGAATGAAGATCCGCGTGCAAAAAGGATGCATCCGCATCTCAATGTATGGAATTGACACAGACACAACGAGTTTGCATGTAGGACCGCGTTACAATCGATTTCATGCAAGCGACGACGAATGTTCGTGTACAAGTTATTTTCTGTTCGAGATTGTGCTTTCACGTGCAAAATCGCTGCATCCGCATCGAAACGTATGGAATTGACGCAGAATCATCGAATTTGCTTGCAGCAACGCCTTACAATTGATTTCACGCAAGCGAAGACGAATGTTCGTGAACAAGTTATTTTCTGTGTCAGAATGAATATTCGCTTGCATAAACGATGGAATTGACACAGAAACATCGGGTTTGCAGGTAGGACCGCGTTACAATCGATTTCATGCAAGCGACGACGATTGTACGTGTACAAGTTATTTTCTGTTCCACAATGAAGATTCGAATGCGAAAACGAGGCATCTGCATCGAAACGTATGGAATTGACACAGACACAACGAGTTTGCATGTAGGACCGCGTTACAATCGATTTCATGCAAGCGACGACGAATGTTCGTGTACAAGTTATTTTCTGTTCGAGATTGTGCTTTCACGTGCAAAATCGCTGCATCCGCATCGAAATATATGGAGTTGACACAGAAACAACGAGTTTGCAGGTAGGACCGTGTTTCAATCGATTTCATGCAAGCGACGACGAATGTTCGTGTACAAGTTATTTTCTGTTCGAGATTGTGCTTTCACGTGCAAAATCGCTGCATCCGCATCGAAACGTATGGAATTGACGCAGAATCATCGAATTTGCATGCAGGAACGCCTTACAATCGATTTCACGCAAGCGAAGACGAATGTTCGTGTACAAGTTATTTTATGTTCCAGAATGAAGATCCGCGTGCAAAAAGGATGCGTCCGCATCGAAATGTATGGAATTGACACAGAAACAACGAGTTTACAGGTAGGACCGCGTTACAATAGATTTCATGCAAGTGACGACGAATGTTCGTGTACAAGTTATTTTCTGTTCGAGATTGTGCTTTCACGTGCAAAATCGCTGCATCCGCTTCGAAACGTATGGAATTGACACAGAAACATCGGGTTTGCAGGTATTACCGCGTTACAATCGATTTCATGCAAGCGACGACGAATGTTCGTGTACAAGTTATTTTCTGTTCGAGATTGTGCTTTCACGTGCAAAATCGCTGCATCCGCATCGAAACGTATGGAATTGACGCAGAATCATCGAATTTGCATGCAGGAACGCGTTACAATCGATTTCACGCAAGCGACGACGAATGTTCGCGTACAAGTTATTTTATGTTCCAGAATGAAGATCCGCGTGCAAAAAGGATGCATCCGCATCGAAACGTATGGAATTGACGCAGAAACGCGTTACAATCGAATTCATGCAAGCGACGACGAATGTACGTGGACAATTTATTTTCTGTTCCAGAATGATGATTCGAATGCGAAAACGAGGCATCTGCATCGAAACGTATGGAATTGACGCAGAAACGCGTTACAATGGAGTTCATGCAAGCGTCGACGAATGTTCGTGTACAAGTTATTTTCTGTTCGAGATTGTGCTTTCACGTGCAAAATCGCTGCATCCGCTTCGAAACGATGGAATTGACACAGAAACATCGGGTTTGCAGGTATTACCGCGTGACAATCGATTTCATGCAAACGACGACGAATGTTCGTGTACATGTTCTTTTCTGTGTCAGAATGAATATTCGCTTGCATAAACGATGCATCTGCATCGAAACGTATGGAATTGACACAGAAACAACGAGTTTGCAGGTAGGACCGCGTTACAATCGATTTCATGCAAGCGACGACGAATGTTCGTGTACAAGTTATTTTCTGTTCGAGATTGTGCTTTCACGTGCAAAATCGCTGCATCTGCATCGAAACGTATGGAATTGACGCAGAATCATCGAATTTGCATGCAGGAACGCGTTACAATCGATTTCACGCAAGCGAAGACGAATGTTCGTGTACAAGTTATTTTATGTTCCAGAATGAAGATCCGCGTGCAAAAAGGATGCATCCGCATCGAAATGTATGGAGTTGACACAGAAACAACGAGTTTGCAGGTAGGACCGTGTTTCAATCGATTTCATGCAAGCGACGACGAATGTTCGTGTACAAGTTATTTTCTGTTCGAGATTGTGCTTTCACGTGCAAAATCGCTGCATCTGCATCGAAACGTATGGAATTGACGCAGAATCATCGAATTTGCATGCAGGAACGCGTTACAATCGATTTCACGCAAGCGAAGACGAATGTTCGCGTACAAGTTATTTTATGTTCCAGAATGAAGATCCGCGTGCAAAAAGGATGCATCCGCATCGAAACGTATGGAATTGACGCAGAAACGCGTTACAATCGAATTCATGCAAGCGACGACGAATGTACGTGGACAATTTATTTTCTGTTCCAGAATGATGATTCGAATGCGAAAACGAGGCATCTGCATCGAAACGTATGGAATTGACGCAGAAACGCGTTACAATGGAGTTCATGCAAGCGTCGACGAATGTTCGTGTACAAGTTATTTTCTGTTCGAGATTGTGCTTTCACGTGCAAAATCGCTGCATCCGCTTCGAAACGATGGAATTGACACAGAAACATCGGGTTTGCAGGTAGGACCGCGTTACAATCGATTTCATGCAAGCGACGACGAATGTTCGTGTACAAGTTATTTTCTGTTCGAGATTGTGCTTTCACGTGCAAAATCGCTGCATCCGCATCGAAACGTATGGAATTGACGCAGAATCATCGATTTTGCATGCAGGAACGCCTTACAATCGATTTCACGCAAGCGAAGACGAATGTTCGTGTACAAGTTATTTTATGTTCCAGAATGAAGATCCGCGTGCAAAAAGGATGCATCCGCATCGACATGTATGGAATTGACACAGAAACAACGAGTTTACAGGTAGGACCGCGTTACAATCGATTTCATGCAAGTGACGACGAATGTCCGTGTACAAGTTATTTTCTGTTCGAGATTGTGCTTTCACGTGCAAAATCGCTGCATCCGCTTCGAAACGATGGAATTGACACAAAAACATCGGGTTTGCAGGTATTACCGTGTGACAATCGATTTCATGCAAACGACGACGAATGTTCGTGTACAAGTTATTTTCTGTTCGAGATTGTGCTTTCACGTGCAAAATCGCTGCATCTGCATCGAAACGTATGGAATTGACGCAGAATCATCGAATTTGCATGCAGGAACGCGTTACAATCGATTTCACGCAAGCGAAGACGAATGTTCGTGTACAAGTTATTTTATGTTCCAGAATGAAGATCCGCGTGCAAAAAGGATGCATCCGCATCGAAATGTATGGAGTTGACACAGAAACAACGAGTTTGCAGGTAGGACCGTGTTTCAATCGATTTCATGCAAGCGACGACGAATGTTCGTGTACAAGTTATTTTCTGTTCGAGATTGTGCTTTCACGTGCAAAATCGCTGCATCCGCATCGAAACGTATGGAATTGACGCAGAATCATCGAATTTGCATGCAGGAACGCCTTACAATCGATTTCACGCAAGCGAAGACGAATGTTCGTGTACAAGTTATTTTATGTTCCAGAATGAACATCCGCGTGCAAAAAGGATGCGTCCTCATCGAAATGTATGGAATTGACACAGAAACAACGAGTTTACAGGTAGGACCGCGTTACAATAGATTTCATGCAAGTGACGACGAATGTTCGTGTACAAGTTATTTTCTGTTCGAGATTGTGCTTTCACGTGCAAAATCGCTGCATCCGCTTCGAAACGTATGGAATTGACACAGAAACATCGGGTTTGCAGGTATTACCGCGTTACAATCGATTTCATGCAAGCGACGACGAATGTTCGTGTACAAGTTATTTTCTGTTCGAGATTGTGCTTTCACGTGCAAAATCGCTGCATCCGCATCGAAACGTATGGAATTGACGCAGAATCATCGAATTTGCATGCAGGAACGCGTTACAATCGATTTCACGCAAGCGACGACGAATGTTCGCGTACAAGTTATTTTATGTTCCAGAATGAAGATCCGCGTGCAAAAAGGATGCATCCGCATCGAAACGTATGGAATTGACGCAGAAACGCGTTACAATCGAATTCATGCAAGCGACGACGAATGTACGTGGACAATTTATTTTCTGTTCCAGAATGATGATTCGAATGCGAAAACGAGGCATCTGCATCGAAACGTATGGAATAGACGCAGAAACGCGTTACAATGGAGTTCATGCAAGCGTCGACGAATGTTCGTGTACAAGTTATTTTCTGTTCGAGATTGTGCTTTCACGTGCAAAATCGCTGCATCCGCTTCGAAACGATGGAATTGACACAGAAACATCGGGTTTGCAGGTATTACCGCGTGACAATCGATTTCATGCAAACGACGACGAATGTTCGTGTACATGTTCTTTTCTGTGTCAGAATGAATATTCGCTTGCATAAACGATGCATCTGCATCGCAACGTATGGAATTGACACAGAAACAACGAGTTTGCAGGTAGGACCGCGTGACAATCGATTTCATGCAAACGACGACGAATGTTCGTGTACAAGTTATTTTCTGTTCGAGATTGTGCTTTCACGTGCAAAATCGCTGCATCTGCATCGAAACGTATGGAATTGACGCAGAATCATCGAATTTGCATGCAGGAACGCGTTACAATCGATTTCACGCAAGCGAAGACGAATGTTCGTGTACAAGTTATTTTATGTTCCAGAATGAAGATCCGCGTGCAAAAAGGATGCATCCGCATCGAAACGTATGGAATTGACACAGAAACAACGAGTTTGCAGGTAGGACCGCGTTACAATCGATTTCATGCAAGCGACGACGAATGTTCGTGTACAAGTTATTTTCTGTTCGAGATTGTGCTTTCACGTGCAAAATCGCTGCATCCGCATCGAAACGTATGGAATTGACGCAGAATCATCGATTTTGCATGCAGGAACGCCTTACAATCGATTTCATGCAAGTGACGACGAATGTTCGTGTACAAGTTATTTTCTGTTCGAGATTGTGCTTTCACGTGCAAAATTGCTGCATCCGCTTCGAAACGATGGAATTGACACAAAAACATCGGGTTTGCAGGTATTACCGCGTGACAATCGATTTCATGCAAACGACGACGAATGTTCGTGTACAAGTTATTTTCTGTTCGAGATTGTGCTTTCACGTGCAAAATCGCTGCATCCGCATCGAAACGTATGGAATTGACGCAGAAACGCGTTACAATCGAATTCATGCAAGCGACGACGAATGTACGTGGACAATTTATTTTCTGTTCCAGAATGATGATTCGAATGCGAAAACGAGGCATCTGCATCGAAACGTATGGAATTGACGCAGAAACGCGTTACAATGGAGTTCATGCAAGCGTCGACGAATGTTCGTGTACAAGTTATTTTATGTTTCAGAATGAAGATCCGCGTGCAAAAAGGATGCGTCCGCATCGAAATGTATGGAATTGACACAGAAACATCGGGTTTGCAGGTATTACCGCGTGACAATCGATTTCATGCAAACGACGACGAATGTTCGTGTACAAGTTATTTTCTGTTCGAGATTGTGCTTTCACGTGCAAAATCGCTGCATCCGCTTCGAAACGATGGAATTGACACAAAAACATCGGGTTTGCAGGTATTACCGCGTGACAATCGATTTCATGCAAACGACGACGAATGTTCGTGTACAAGTTATTTTCTGTTCGAGATTGTGCTTTCACGTGCAAAATCGCTGCATCTGCATCGAAACGTATGGAATTGACGCAGAATCATCGAATTTGCATGCAGGAACGCGTTACAATCGATTTCACGCAAGCGAAGACGAATGTTCGTGTACAAGTTATTTTATGTTCCAGAATGAAGATCCGCGTGCAAAAAGGATGCATCCGCATCGAAATGTATGGAGTTGACACAGAAACAACGAGTTTGCAGGTAGGACCGTGTTTCAATCGATTTCATGCAAGCGACGACGAATGTTCGTGTACAAGTTATTTTCTGTTCGAGATTGTGCTTTCACGTGCAAAATCGCTGCATCCGCATCGAAACGTATGGAATTGACGCAGAATCATCGAATTTGCATGCAGGAACGCGTTACAATCGATTTCACGCAAGCGACGACGAATGTTCGCGTACAAGTTATTTTATGTTCCAGAATGAAGATCCGCGTGCAAAAAGGATATATCCGCATCGAAACGTATGGAATTGACGCAGAAACGCGTTACAATCGAATTCATGCAAGCGACGACGAATGTACGTGGACAATTTATTTTCTGTTCCAGAATGATGATTCGAATGCGAAAACGAGGCATCTGCATCGAAACGTATGGAATTGACACAGACACAACAAGTTTGCATGTAGGACCGCGTTACAATCGATTTCATGCAAGCGACGACGAATGTTCGTGTACAAGTTATTTTCTGTTCGAGATTGTGCTTTCACGTGCAAAATCGCTGCATCCGCATCGAAATATATGGAGTTGACACAGAAACAACGAGTTTGCAGGTAGGACCGTGTTTCAATCGATTTCATGCAAGCGACGACGAATGTTCGTGTACAAGTTATTTTCTGTTCGAGATTGTGCTTTCACGTGCAAAATCGCTGCATCCGCTTCGAAACGTATGGAATTGACACAGAAACATCGGGTTTGCAGGTATTACCGCGTTACAATCGATTTCATGCAAGCGACGACGAATGTTCGTGTACAAGTTATTTTCTGTTCGAGATTGTGCTTTCACGTGCAAAATCGCTGCATCCGCATCGAAACGTATGGAATTGACGCAGAATCATCGAATTTGCATGCAGGAACGCGTTACAATCGATTTCACGCAAGCGACGACGAATGTTCGCGTACAAGTTATTTTATGTTCCAGAATGAAGATCCGCGTGCAAAAAGGATGCATCCGCATCGAAACGTATGGAATTGACGCAGAAACGCGTTACAATCGAATTCATGCAAGCGACGACGAATGTACGTGGACAATTTATTTTCTGTTCCAGAATGATGATTCGAATGCGAAAACGAGGCATCTGCATCGAAACGTATGGAATTGACGCAGAAACGCGTTACAATGGAGTTCATGCAAGCGTCGACGAATGTTCGTGTACAAGTTATTTTCTGTTCGAGATTGTGCTTTCACGTGCAAAATCGCTGCATCCGCTTCGAAACGATGGAATTGACACAGAAACATCGGGTTTGCAGGTATTACCGCGTGACAATCGATTTCATGCAAACGACGACGAATGTTCGTGTACATGTTCTTTTCTGTGTCAGAATGAATATTCGCTTGCATAAACGATGCATCTGCATCGAAACGTATGGAATTGACACAGAAACAACGAGTTTGCAGGTAGGACCGCGTTACAATCGATTTCATGCAAGCGACGACGAATGTTCGTGTACAAGTTATTTTCTGTTCGAGATTGTGCTTTCACGTGCAAAATCGCTGCATCTGCATCGAAACGTATGGAATTGACGCAGAATCATCGAATTTGCATGCAGGAACGCGTTACAATCGATTTCACGCAAGCGAAGACGAATGTTCGTGTACAAGTTATTTTATGTTCCAGAATGAAGATCCGCGTGCAAAAAGGATGCATCCGCATCGAAATGTATGGAGTTGACACAGAAACAACGAGTTTGCAGGTAGGACCGTGTTTCAATCGATTTCATGCAAGCGACGACGAATGTTCGTGTACAAGTTATTTTCTGTTCGAGATTGTGCTTTCACGTGCAAAATCGCTGCATCTGCATCGAAACGTATGGAATTGACGCAGAATCATCGAATTTGCATGCAGGAACGCGTTACAATCGATTTCACGCAAGCGAAGACGAATGTTCGCGTACAAGTTATTTTATGTTCCAGAATGAAGATCCGCGTGCAAAAAGGATGCATCCGCATCGAAACGTATGGAATTGACGCAGAAACGCGTTACAATCGAATTCATGCAAGCGACGACGAATGTACGTGGACAATTTATTTTCTGTTCCAGAATGATGATTCGAATGCGAAAACGAGGCATCTGCATCGAAACGTATGGAATTGACGCAGAAACGCGTTACAATGGAGTTCATGCAAGCGTCGACGAATGTTCGTGTACAAGTTATTTTCTGTTCGAGATTGTGCTTTCACGTGCAAAATCGCTGCATCCGCTTCGAAACGATGGAATTGACACAGAAACATCGGGTTTGCAGGTAGGACCGCGTTACAATCGATTTCATGCAAGCGACGACGAATGTTCGTGTACAAGTTATTTTCTGTTCGAGATTGTGCTTTCACGTGCAAAATCGCTGCATCCGCATCGAAACGTATGGAATTGACGCAGAATCATCGATTTTGCATGCAGGAACGCCTTACAATCGATTTCACGCAAGCGAAGACGAATGTTCGTGTACAAGTTATTTTATGTTCCAGAATGAAGATCCGCGTGCAAAAAGGATGCATCCGCATCGACATGTATGGAATTGACACAGAAACAACGAGTTTACAGGTAGGACCGCGTTACAATCGATTTCATGCAAGTGACGACGAATGTCCGTGTACAAGTTATTTTCTGTTCGAGATTGTGCTTTCACGTGCAAAATCGCTGCATCCGCTTCGAAACGATGGAATTGACACAAAAACATCGGGTTTGCAGGTATTACCGCGTGACAATCGATTTCATGCAAACGACGACGAATGTTCGTGTACAAGTTATTTTCTGTTCGAGATTGTGCTTTCACGTGCAAAATCGCTGCATCTGCATCGAAACGTATGGAATTGACGCAGAATCATCGAATTTGCATGCAGGAACGCGTTACAATCGATTTCACGCAAGGGAAGACGAATGTTCGTGTACAAGTTATTTTATGTTCCAGAATGAAGATCCGCGTGCAAAAAGGATGCATCCGCATCGAAATGTATGGAGTTGACACAGAAACAACGAGTTTGCAGGTAGGACCGTGTTTCAATCGATTTCATGCAAGCGACGACGAATGTTCGTGTACAAGTTATTTTCTGTTCGAGATTGTGCTTTCACGTGCAAAATCGCTGCATCCGCATCGAAACGTATGGAATTGACGCAGAATCATCGAATTTGCATGCAGGAACGCCTTACAATCGATTTCACGCAAGCGAAGACGAATGTTCGTGTACAAGTTATTTTATGTTCCAGAATGAACATCCGCGTGCAAAAAGGATGCGTCCTCATCGAAATGTATGGAATTGACACAGAAACAACGAGTTTACAGGTAGGACCGCGTTACAATAGATTTCATGCAAGTGACGACGAATGTTCGTGTACAAGTTATTTTCTGTTCGAGATTGTGCTTTCACGTGCAAAATCGCTGCATCCGCTTCGAAACGTATGGAATTGACACAGAAACATCGGGTTTGCAGGTATTACCGCGTTACAATCGATTTCATGCAAGCGACGACGAATGTTCGTGTACAAGTTATTTTCTGTTCGAGATTGTGCTTTCACGTGCAAAATCGCTGCATCCGCATCGAAACGTATGGAATTGACGCAGAATCATCGAATTTGCATGCAGGAACGCGTTACAATCGATTTCACGCAAGCGACGACGAATGTTCGCGTACAAGTTATTTTATGTTCCAGAATGAAGATCCGCGTGCAAAAAGGATGCATCCGCATCGAAACGTATGGAATTGACGCAGAAACGCGTTACAATCGAATTCATGCAAGCGACGACGAATGTACGTGGACAATTTATTTTCTGTTCCAGAATGATGATTCGAATGCGAAAACGAGGCATCTGCATCGAAACGTATGGAATAGACGCAGAAACGCGTTACAATGGAGTTCATGCAAGCGTCGACGAATGTTCGTGTACAAGTTATTTTCTGTTCGAGATTGTGCTTTCACGTGCAAAATCGCTGCATCCGCTTCGAAACGATGGAATTGACACAGAAACATCGGGTTTGCAGGTATTACCGCGTGACAATCGATTTCATGCAAACGACGACGAATGTTCGTGTACATGTTCTTTTCTGTGTCAGAATGAATATTCGCTTGCATAAACGATGCATCTGCATCGCAACGTATGGAATTGACACAGAAACAACGAGTTTGCAGGTAGGACCGCGTGACAATCGATTTCATGCAAACGACGACGAATGTTCGTGTACAAGTTATTTTCTGTTCGAGATTGTGCTTTCACGTGCAAAATCGCTGCATCTGCATCGAAACGTATGGAATTGACGCAGAATCATCGAATTTGCATGCAGGAACGCGTTACAATCGATTTCACGCAAGCGAAGACGAATGTTCGTGTACAAGTTATTTTATGTTCCAGAATGAAGATCCGCGTGCAAAAAGGATGCATCCGCATCGAAACGTATGGAATTGACACAGAAACAACGAGTTTGCAGGTAGGACCGCGTTACAATCGATTTCATGCAAGCGACGACGAATGTTCGTGTACAAGTTATTTTCTGTTCGAGATTGTGCTTTCACGTGCAAAATCGCTGCATCCGCATCGAAACGTATGGAATTGACGCAGAATCATCGATTTTGCATGCAGGAACGCCTTACAATCGATTTCATGCAAGTGACGACGAATGTTCGTGTACAAGTTATTTTCTGTTCGAGATTGTGCTTTCACGTGCAAAATTGCTGCATCCGCTTCGAAACGATGGAATTGACACAAAAACATCGGGTTTGCAGGTATTACCGCGTGACAATCGATTTCATGCAAACGACGACGAATGTTCGTGTACAAGTTATTTTCTGTTCGAGATTGTGCTTTCACGTGCAAAATCGCTGCATCCGCATCGAAACGTATGGAATTGACGCAGAAACGCGTTACAATCGAATTCATGCAAGCGACGACGAATGTACGTGGACAATTTATTTTCTGTTCCAGAATGATGATTCGAATGCGAAAACGAGGCATCTGCATCGAAACGTATGGAATTGACGCAGAAACGCGTTACAATGGAGTTCATGCAAGCGTCGACGAATGTTCGTGTACAAGTTATTTTATGTTTCAGAATGAAGATCCGCGTGCAAAAAGGATGCGTCCGCATCGAAATGTATGGAATTGACACAGAAACATCGGGTTTGCAGGTATTACCGCGTGACAATCGATTTCATGCAAACGACGACGAATGTTCGTGTACAAGTTATTTTCTGTTCGAGATTGTGCTTTCACGTGCAAAATCGCTGCATCCGCTTCGAAACGATGGAATTGACACAAAAACATCGGGTTTGCAGGTATTACCGCGTGACAATCGATTTCATGCAAACGACGACGAATGTTCGTGTACAAGTTATTTTCTGTTCGAGATTGTGCTTTCACGTGCAAAATCGCTGCATCTGCATCGAAACGTATGGAATTGACGCAGAATCATCGAATTTGCATGCAGGAACGCGTTACAATCGATTTCACGCAAGCGAAGACGAATGTTCGTGTACAAGTTATTTTATGTTCCAGAATGAAGATCCGCGTGCAAAAAGGATGCATCCGCATCGAAATGTATGGAGTTGACACAGAAACAACGAGTTTGCAGGTAGGACCGTGTTTCAATCGATTTCATGCAAGCGACGACGAATGTTCGTGTACAAGTTATTTTCTGTTCGAGATTGTGCTTTCACGTGCAAAATCGCTGCATCCGCATCGAAACGTATGGAATTGACGCAGAATCATCGAATTTGCATGCAGGAACGCGTTACAATCGATTTCACGCAAGCGACGACGAATGTTCGCGTACAAGTTATTTTATGTTCCAGAATGAAGATCCGCGTGCAAAAAGGATGCATCCGCATCGAAACGTATGGAATTGACGCAGAAACGCGTTACAATCGAATTCATGCAAGCGACGACGAATGTACGTGGACAATTTATTTTCTGTTCCAGAATGATGATTCGAATGCGAAAACGAGGCATCTGCATCGAAACGTATGGAATTGACGCAGAAACGCGTTACAATGGAGTTCATGCAAGCGTCGACGAATGTTCGTGTACAAGTTATTTTCTGTTCGAGATTGTGCTTTCACGTGCAAAATCGCTGCATCCGCTTCGAAACGATGGAATTGACACAGAAACATCGGGTTTGCAGGTATTACCGCGTGACAATCGATTTCATGCAAACGACGACGAATGTTCGTGTACATGTTCTTTTCTGTGTCAGAATGAATATTCGCTTGCATAAACGATGCATCTGCATCGAAACGTATGGAATTGACACAGAAACAACGAGTTTGCAGGTAGGACCGCGTTACAATCGATTTCATGCAAGCGACGACGAATGTTCGTGTACAAGTTATTTTCTGTTCGAGATTGTGCTTTCACGTGCAAAATCGCTGCATCCGCATCGAAACGTATGGAATTGACGCAGAATCATCGATTTTGCATGCAGGAACGCCTTACAATCGATTTCATGCAAGTGACGACGAATGTTCGTGTACAAGTTATTTTCTGTTCGAGATTGTGCTTTCACGTGCAAAATCGCTGCATCCGCTTCGAAACGATGGAATTGACACAAAAACATCGGGTTTGCAGGTATTACCGCGTGACAATCGATTTCATGCAAACGACGACGAATGTTCGTGTACAAGTTATTTTCTGTTCGAGATTGTGCTTTCACGTGCAAAATCGCTGCATCCGCATCGAAACGTATGGAATTGACGCAGAATCATCGAATTTGCATGCAGGAACGCGTTACAATCGATTTCACGCAAGCGAAGACGAATGTTCGTGTACAAGTTATTTTATGTTCCAGAATGAAGATCCGCGTGCAAAAAGGATGCATCCGCATCGAAATGTATGGAGTTGACACAGAAACAACGAGTTTGCAGGTAGGACCGTGTTTCAATCGATTTCATGCAAGCGACGACGAATGTTCGTGTACAAGTTATTTTCTGTTCGAGATTGTGCTTTCACGTGCAAAATCGCTGCATCCGCATCGAAACGTATGGAATTGACGCAGAATCATCGAATTTGCATGCAGGAACGCCTTACAATCGATTTCACGCAAGCGAAGACGAATGTTCGTGTACAAGTTATTTTATGTTCCAGAATGAAGATCCGCGTGCAAAAAGGATGCGTCCGCATCGAAATGTATGGAATTGACACAGAAACAACGAGTTTACAGGTAGGACCGCGTTACAATAGATTTCATGCAAGTGACGACGAATGTTCGTGTACAAGTTATTTTCTGTTCGAGATTGTGCTTTCACGTGCAAAATTGCTGCATCCGCTTCGAAACGTATGAAATTGACACAGAATCATCGGGTTTGCAGGTAGGACCGCGTTACAATCGATTTCATGCAAGCGACGACGAATGTTCGTGTACAAGTTATTTTCTGTTCCAGAATGAAGATCCGCGTGCAAAAAGGATGCATCCGCATCGAAATGTATGGAGTTGACACAGAAACAACGAGTTTGCAGGTAGGACCGTGTTTCAATCGATTTCATGCAAGCGACGACGAATGTTCGTGTACAAGTTATTTTCTGTTCGAGATTGTGCTTTCACGGGCAAAATCGCTGCATCCGCATCGAAACGTATGGAATTGACGCAGAATCATCGAATTTGCATGCAGGAACGCCTTACAATCGATTTCACGCAAGCGAAGACGAATGTTCGTGTACAAGTTATTTTATGTTCCAGAATGAAGATCCGCGTGCAAAAAGGATGCGTCCGCATCGAAATGTATGGAATTGACACAGAAACAACGAGTTTACAGGTAGGACCGCGTTACAATCGATTTCATGCAAGTGACGACGAATGTTCGTGTACAAGTTATTTTCTGTTCGAGATTGTGCTTTCACGTGCAAAATCGCTGCATCCGCTTCGAAACGTATGGAATTGACACAGAAACATCGGGTTTGCAGGTATTACCGCGTTACTATCGATTTCATGCAAGCGACGACGAATGTTCGTGTACAAGTTATTTTCTGTTCGAGATTGTGCTTTCACGTGCAAAATCGCTGCATCCGCATCGAAACGTATGGAATTGACGCAGAATCATCGAATTTGCATGCAGGAACGCGTTACAATCGATTTCACGCAAGCGACGACGAATGTTCGCGTACAAGTTATTTTATGTTCCAGAATGAAGATCCGCGTGCAAAAAGGATGCATCCGCATCGAAACGTATGGAATTGACGCAGAAACGCGTTACAATCGAATTCATGCAAGCGACGACGAATGTACGTGGACAATTTATTTTCTGTTCCAGAATGATTATTCGAATGCGAAAACGAGGCATCTGCATCGAAACGTATGGAATTGACGCAGAAACGCGTTACAATGGAGTTCATGCAAGCGTCGACGAATGTTCGTGTACAAGTTATTTTCTGTTCGAGATTGTGCTTTCACGTGCAAAATCGCTTCATCCGCTTCGAAACGATGGAATTGACACAGAAACATCGGGTTTGCAGGTATTACCGCGTGACAATCGATTTCATGCAAACGACGACGAATGGTTGTGTACATGTTCTTTTCTGTGTCAGAATGAATATTCGCTTGCATAAACGATGCATCTGCATCGTAACGTATGGAATTGACACAGAAACAACGAGTTTGCAGGTAGGACCGCGTTACAATCGATTTCATGCAAGCGACGACGAATGTTCGTGTACAAGTTATTTTCTGTTCGAGATTGTGCTTTCACGTGCAAAATCGCTGCATCCGCATCGAAACGTATGGAATTGACGCAGAATCATCGATTTTGCATGCAGGAACGCCTTACAATCGATTTCACGCAAGCGAAGACGAATGTTCGTGTACAAGTTATTTTATGTTCCAGAATGAAGATCCGCGTGCAAAAAGGATGCATCCGCATCGACATGTATGGAATTGACACAGAAACAACGAGTTTACAGGTAGGACCGCGTTACAATCGATTTCATGCAAGTGACGACGAATGTTCGTGTACAAGTTATTTTCTGTTCGAGATTGTGCTTTCACGTGCAAAATCGCTGCATCCGCTTCGAAACGATGGAATTGACACAAAAACATCGGGTTTGCAGGTATTACCGCGTGACAATCGATTTCATGCAAACGACGACGAATGTTCGTGTACAAGTTATTTTCTGTTCGAGATTGTGCTTTCACGTGCAAAATCGATGCATCTGCATCGAAACGTATGGAATTGACGCAGAATCATCGAATTTGCATGCAGGAACGCGTTACAATCGATTTCACGCAAGCGAAGACGAATGTTCGTGTACAAGTTATTTTATGTTCCAGAATGAAGATCCGCGTGCAAAAAGGATGCATCCGCATCGAAATGTATGGAGTTGACACAGAAACAACGAGTTTGCAGGTAGGACCGTGTTTCAATCGATTTCATGCAAGCGACGACGAATGTTCGTGTACAAGTTATTTTCTGTTCGAGATTGTGCTTTCACGTGCAAAATCGCTGCATCCGCATCGAAACGTATGGAATTGACGCAGAATCATCGAATTTGCATGCAGGAACGCCTTACAATCGATTTCACGCAAGCGAAGACGAATGTTCGTGTACAAGTTATTTTATGTTCCAGAATGAAGATCCGCGTGCAAAAAGGATGCGTCCGCATCGAAATGTATGTAATTGACACAGAAACAACGAGTTTACAGGTAGGACCGCGTTACAATAGATTTCATGCAAGTGACGACGAATGTTCGTGTACAAGTTATTTTCTGTTCGAGATTGTGCTTTCACGTGCAAAATTGCTGCATCCGCTTCGAAACGTATGGAATTGACACAGAATCATCGGGTTTGCAGGTAGGACCGCGTTACAATCGATTTCATGCAAGCGACGACGAATGTTCGTGTACAAGTTATTTTCTGTTCCAGAATGAAGATCCGCGTGCAAAAAGGATGCATCCGCATCGAAATGTATGGAGTTGACACAGAAACAACGAGTTTGCAGGTAGGACCGTGTTTCAATCGATTTCATGCAAGCGACGACGAATGTTCGTGTACAAGTTATTTTCTGTTCGAGATTGTGCTTTCACGTGCAAAATCGCTGCATCCGCATCGAAACGTATGGAATTGACGCAGAATCATCGAATTTGCATGCAGGAACGCCTTACAATCGATTTCACGCAAGCGAAGACGAATGTTCGTGTACAAGTTATTTTATGTTCCAGAATGAAGATCCGCGTGCAAAAAGGATGCGTCCGCATCGAAATGTATGGAATTGACACAGAAACAACGAGTTTACAGGTAGGACCGCGTTACAATCGATTTCATGCAAGTGACGACGAATGTTCGTGTACAAGTTATTTTCTGTTCGAGATTGTGCTTTCACGTGCAAAATCGCTGCATCCGCTTCGAAACGTATGGAATTGACACAGAACCATCGGGTTTGCAGGTATTACCGCGTTACTATCGATTTCATGCAAGCGACGACGAATCTTCGTGTACAAGTTATTTTCTGTTCGAGATTGTGCTTTCACGTGCAAAATCGCTGCATCCGCATCGAAACGTATGGAATTGACGCAGTATCATCGAATTTGCATGCAGGAACGCCTTACAATCGATTTCACGCAAGCGAAGACGAATGTTCGTGTACAAGTTGTTTTCTGTGTCAGAGTGAATATTCGCTTGCATAAACGATGCATCTGCATCGAAACGTATGGAATTGACACAGAAACATCGGGTTTGCAGGTATTACCGCGTTACAATCGATTTCACGCAAGCGTCGACGAATGTTCGTGTACAAGTTATTTTCTGTTCCACAATGAAGATTCGAATGCGAAAACGAGGCATCTGCATCGAAACATATGGAATTGACGCAGAAACGCGTTACAATCGAGTTCATGCAAGCGTCGACGAATGTTCGTGTACAAGTTATTTTATGTTCCAGAATGAAGATCCGCGTGCAAAGAGGATGCGTCCGCATCTCAATGTATGGAATTGACACAGACACAACGAGTTTGCAGGTAGGACCCTGTTAGAATCGATTTCATGCAAGCGACGACGAATGTTCGTGTACAAGTTATTTTCTGTCCGACATTGTGCTTTCACGTGCAAAATCGCTGCATCCGCATCGAAACGTATGGAATTGACGCAGAATCATCGAATTTGCATGCAGGAACGCCTTACAATGGATTTCACGCAAGCGAAGACGAATGTTCGTGAACAAGTTATTTTCTGTGTCAGAATGAATATTCGCTTGCATAAACGATGCATCTGCATCGAAACGTATGGAATTGACACAGAAACATCGGGTTTGCAGGTAGGACCGCGTTACAATCGATTTCATGCAAGAGACGACGATTGTACGTGTACAAGTTATTTTCTGTTCCAGAATGATGATTGGAATGCGAAAACGAGGCATCTGCATCGAAACGTATGGAATTGACGCAGAAACGCGTTACAATCGAGTTCATGCAAGCGTCGACGAATGTTCGTGTACAAGTTATTTTATATTCCAGAATGAAGATCCGCGTGCAAAAAGGATGCATCCGCATCTCAATGTATGGAATTGACACAGACACAACGAGTTTGCAGGTAGGACCGCGTTACAATCGATTTCATGCAAGCGACGACGAATGTTCGTGTACAAGTTATTTTCTGTCCGAGATTGTGCTTTCACGTGCAAAATCGCTGCATCCGCATCGAAACGTATGGAATTGACGCAGTATCATCGAATTTGCATGCAGGAACGCCTTACAATCGATTTCACGCAAGCGAAGACGAATGTTCGTGAACAAGTTATTTTCTGTGTCAGAATGAATATTCGCTTGCATAAACGATGCATCTGCATCGAAACGTATGGAATTGACACAGAAACATCGAATTTGCATGCAGGAACGCGTTACATTCGATTTCACGCAAGCGTCGACGAATGTTCGTGTACAAGTTATTTTCTGTTCCAGAATGATGATTCGAATGCGAAAACGAGGCATCTGCATCGAAACGTATGGAATTGACGCAGAAACGCGTTACAATCGAGTTCATGCAAGCGTCGACGAATGTTCGTGTACAAGTTATTTTATATTCCAGAATGAAGATCCGCGTGCAAAAAGGATGCATCCGCATCTCAATGTATGGAATTGACACAGACACAACGAGTTTGCAGGTAGGACCGCGTTACAATCGATTTCATGCAAGCGACGACGAATGTTCGTGTACAAGTTATTTTCTGTCCGAGATTGTGCTTTCACGTGCAAAATCGCTGCATCCGCATCGAAACGTATGGAATTGACGCAGAATCATCGAATTTGCATGCAGGAACGCCTTACAATCGATTTCACGCAAGCGAAGACGAATGTTCGTGTACAAGTTATTTTATGTTCCAGAATGAAGATCCGCGTGCAAAAAGGATGCATCCGCATCTCAATGTATGGAATTGACACAGACATAACGAGTTTGCAGGTAGGACCGCGTTACAATCGATTTCATGCAAGCGACGACGAATGTTCGTGTACAAGTTATTTTCTGTTCGAGATTGTGCTTTCACGTGCAAAATCGCTGCATCCGCATCGAAACGTATGGAATTGACGCAGAATCATCGAATTTGTATGCAGGAACGCCTTACAATCGATTTCACGCAAGCGAGACGAATGTTCGTGAACAAGTTATTTTCTGTGTCAGAATGAATATTCGCTTGCATAAACGATGCATCTGCATCGAAACGTATGGAATTGACACAGAAACATCGAATTTGAATGCAGGAACGCGTTACAATCGATTTCACGCAAGCGTCGACGAATGTTCGTGTACAAGTTATTTTATGTTCCAGAATGAAGATCCGCGTGCAAAAAGGATGCGTCCTCATCGAAATGTAAGGAATTGACATAGAAACAACGAGTTTACAGGTAGGACCGCGTTACAATCGATTTCATGCAAGCGATGACGAATGTTCGTGTAGAAGCGATTTTCTGTTCGAGATTGTGGTTTCACGTGCATAATCGCTGCATCCCCATCGAAACGTATGGAATTGACGCAGAATCATCGAAATTGCATGCACGAACGCGTTACAATCGATTTCACGCAATCTACGACGAATGTTCGTGTACAAGTTATTTTATGTTCCAGAATGAAGATCCGTGTGCAAAAAGGATGCATCCGCATTGAAATGTATGGAATTGACGCAGAAACGCGTTACAATCGAGTTCATGCAAGAGCCGACGATCTCTCGTGTACATGTTATTTTCTGTTCCAGAATGAAGATTCGCGTGTAGAGACGATACATCCGCATCGAAACGTATGGAATTGACGCAAAAACGCGTTACGATCGAGTTCATGCAAGCGACGACGAATGCTCGTGTACAAGTTATTTTATGTTCCAGAATGAAGATCCGCGTGCAAAAAGGATGCATCCGCTTCGAAACGTATGGAATTGACACAGAAACATCGTGTTTGCAGGTACTACCGCGTTACAATCGATTTCATGCAAGCTACGACGAATGTACGTGTAGAAGTGATTTTCTGTTCCGGAATGATCATTCGCAAGCAAAATCGCTACATCCTCATCGAAACGTATGGAATTCACACAGAAACATCGAGTTTGCATGCAGGATCGCGTCACTATCGATTTCATGAAAGCGACGACGATTGTACGTGTACAAGTTATTTTCTGTTCGAGATTGTGCTTTCACGTGCAAAATCGCTGCATCCGCATCGAAACGTATGGAATTGACGCAGAATCATCGAATTTGCATGCAGGAACGCCTTACAATCGATTTCACGCAAGCGAAGACGAATGTTCGTGTACAAGTTATTTTATGTTCCAGAATGAAGATCCGCGTGCAAAAAGGATGCGTCCGCATCGAAATGTATGGAATTGACACAGAAACGACGAGTTTACAGGTAGGACCGCGTTACAATAGATTTCATGCAAGTGACGACGAATGTTCGTGTACAAGTTATTTGCTGTTCGAGATTGTGCTTTCACGTGCAAAATCGCTGCATCCGCTTCGAAACGTATGGAATTGACACAGAAACATCGGGTTTGCAGGTATTACCGCGTTACAATCGATTTCACGCAAGCGTCGACGAATGTTCGTGTACAAGTTATTTTATGTTCCAGAATGAAGATCCGCGTGCAAAAAGGATGCATCCGCATCTCAATGTATGGAGTTGACACAGAAACAACGAGTTTGCAGGTAGGACCGTGTTTCAATCGATTTCATGCAAGCGACGACGAATGTTCGTGTACAAGTTATTTTCTGTTCGAGATTGTGCTTTCACGTGCAAAATCGCTGCATCCGCATCGAAACGTATGGAATTGACGCAGAATCATCGGGTTTGCAGGTATTACCGCGTTACAATCGATTTCACGCAAGCGAAGACGAATGTTCGTGTACAAGTTATTTTCTGTGTCAGAATGAATATTCGCTTGCATAGACGATGCATCCGCATCTCAATGTATGGAGTTGACACAGAAACAACGAGTTTGCAGGTAGGACCGTGTTTCAATCGATTTCATGCAAGCGACGACGAATGTTCGTGTACAAGTTATTTGCTGTTCGAGATTGTGCTTTCACGTGCAAAATCGCTGCATCCGCTTCGAAACGTATGGAATTGACACAGAAACATCGGGTATGCAGGTATTACCGCGTTACAATCGATTTCACGCAAGCGTCGACGAATGTTCGTGTACAAGTTATTTTATGTTCCAGAATGAAGATCCGCGTGCAAAAAGGATGCATCCGCATCTCAATGTATGGAGTTGACACAGAAACAACGAGTTTGCAGGTAGGACCGTGTTTCAATCGATTTCATGCAAGCGACGACGAATGTTCGTGTACAAGTTATTTTCTGTTCGAGATTGTGCTTTCACGTGCAAAATCGCTGCATCCGCATCGAAACGTATGGAATTGACGCAGAATCATCGGGTTTGCAGGTATTACCGCGTTACAATCGATTTCACGCAAGCGAAGACGAATGTTCGTGTACAAGTTATTTTCTGTGTCAGAATGAATATTCGCTTGCATAGACGATGCATCCGCATCTCAATGTATGGAGTTGACACAGAAACAACGAGTTTGCAGGTAGGACCGTGTTTCAATCGATTTCATGCAAGCGACGACGAATGTTCGTGTACAAGTTATTTTCTGTTCGAGATTGTGCTTTCACGTGCAAAATCGCTGCATCCGCATCGAAACGTATGGAATTGACGCAGAAACGCGTTACAATCGAGTTCATGCAAGCGTCGACGAATGTTCGTGTACAAGTTATTTTATATTCCAGAATGAAGATCCGCGTGCAAAAAGGATGCATCCGCATCTCAATGTATGGAATTGACACAGACACAACGAGTTTGCAGGTAGGACCGCGTTACAATCGATTTCATGCAAGCGACGACGAATGTTCGTGTACAAGTTATTTTCTGTCCGAGATTGTGCTTTCACGTGCAAAATCGCTGCATCCGCATCGAAACGTATGGAATTGACGCAGAATCATCGAATTTGCATGCAGGAACGCCTTACAATCGATTTCACGCAAGCGAAGACGAATGTTCGTGTACAAGTTATTTTATGTTCCAGAATGAAGATCCGCGTGTAAAAAGGATGCATCCGCATCTCAATGTATGGAATTGACACAGACATAACGAGTTTGCAGGTAGGACCGCGTTACAATCGATTTCATGCAAGCGACGACGAATGTTCGTGTACAAGTTATTTTCTGTTCGAGATTGTGATTTCACGTGCAAAATCGCTGCATCCGCATCGAAACGTATGGAATTGACGCAGAATCATCGAATTTGCATGCAGGAACGCCTTAGAATCGATTTCACGCAAGCGAAGACGAATGTTCGTGTACAAGTTATTTTATGTTCCAGAATGAAGATCCGCGTGCAAAAAGGATGCATCCGCATCTCAATGTATGGAATTGACACAGACATAACGAGTTTGCAGGTAGGACCGCGTTACAATCGATTTCATGCAAGCGACGACGAATGTTCGTGTACAAGTTATTTTCTGTTCGAGATTGTGCTTTCACGTGCAAAAACGCTGCATCCGCATCGAAACGTATGGAATTGACGCAGAATCATCGAATTTGCATGCAGGAACGCCTTACAATCGATTTCACGCAAGCGAAGACGAATGGTCGTGAACAAGTTATTTTCTGTGTCAGAATGAATATTCGCTTGCATAGACGATGCATCTGCATCGAAACGTATGGAATTGACACAGAAACATCGGGTTTGCAGGTAGGACCGCGTTACAATCGATTTCATGCAAGCGACGACGATTGTACGTGTACAAGTTATTTTCTGTTCCAGAATGATGATTCGAATGCGAAAACGAGGCATCTGCATCGAAACGTATGGAATTGACGCAGAAACGCGTTACAATCGAGTTCATGCAAGCGTCGACGAATGTTCGTGTACAAGTTATTTTATATTCCAGAATGAAGATCCGCGTGCAAAAAGGATGCATCCGCATCTCAATGTATGGAATTGACACAGACACAACGAGTTTGCAGGTAGGACCGCGTTACAATCGATTTCATGCAAGCGACGACGAATGTTCGTGTACAAGTTATTTTCTGTTCGAGATTGTGCTTTCACGTGCAAAATCGCTGCATCCGCATCGAAACGTATGGAATTGACGCAGAATCATCGAATTTGCATGCAGGAACGCCTTACAATCGATTTCACGCAAGCGAAGACGAATGGTCGTGAACAAGTTATTTTCTGTGTCAGAATGAATATTCGCTTGCATAGACGTTGCATCTGCATCGAAACGTATGGAATTGACACAGAAACATCGGGTTTGCAGGTAGGACCGCGTTACAATCGATTTCATGCAAGCGACGACGATTGTACGTGTACAAGTTATTTTCTGTTCCAGAATGATGATTCGAATGCGAAAACGAGGCATCTGCATCGAAACGTATGGAATTGACGCAGAAACGCGTTACAATCGAGTTCATGCAAGCGTCGACGAATGTTCGTGTACAAGTTATTTTATATTCCAGAATGAAGATCCGCGTGCAAAAAGGATGCATCCGCATCTCAATGTATGGAATTGACACAGACACAACGAGTTTGCAGGTAGGACCGCGTTACAATCGATTTCATGCAAGCGACGACGAATGTTCGTGTACAAGTTATTTTCTGTCCGAGATTGTGCTTTCACGTGCAAAATCGCTGCATCCGCATCGAAACGTATGGAATTGACGCAGAATCATCGAATTTGCATGCAGGAACGCCTTACAATCGAATTCACGCAAGCGAAGACGAATGTTCGTGTACAAGTTATTTTATGTTCCAGAATGAAGATCCGCGTGTAAAAAGGATGCATCCGCATCTCAATGTATGGAATTGACACAGACATAACGAGTTTGCAGGTAGGACCGCGTTACAATCGATTTCATGCAAGCGACGACGAATGTTCGTGTACAAGTTATTTTCTGTTCGAGATTGTGCTTTCACGTGCAAAATCGCTGCATCCGCATCGAAACGTATGGAATTGACGCAGAATCATCGAATTTGCATGCAGGAACGCCTTACAATCGATTTCACGCAAGCGAAGACGAATGTTCGTGAACAAGTTATTTTCTGTGTCAGAATGAAGATCCGTGTGCAAAAAGGATGCATCCGCATTGAAATGTATGGAATTGACGCAGAAACGCGTTACAATCGAGTTCATGCAAGAGCCGACGATCTCTCGTGTACATGTTATTTTCTGTTCCAGAATGAAGATTCGCGTGTAGAGACGATACATCCGCATCGAAACGTATGGAATTGACGCAGAAACGCGTTACGATCGAGTTCATGCAAGCGACGACGAATGTTCGTGTACAAGTTATTTTATGTTCCAGAATGAAGATCCGCGTGCAAAATGGATGCATCCGCTTCGAAACGTATGGAATTGACACAGAAACATCGTGTTTGCAGGTACTACCGCGTTACAATCGATTTCATGCAAGCGACGACGAATGTACGTGTAGAAGTGATTTTCTGTTCCGGAATGATCATTCGCAAGCAAAATCGCTACATCCTCATCGAAACGTATGGAATTCACACAGAAACATCGAGTTTGCATGCAGGATCGCGTCACTATCGATTTCATGAAAGCGACGACGATTGTACGTGTACAAGTTATTTTCAGTTCGAGATTGTGCTTTCACGTGCAAAATCGCTGCATCCGCATCGAAACGTATGGAATTGACGCAGAATCATCGAATTTGCATGCAGGAACGCCTTACAATCGATTTCACGCAAGCGAAGACGAATGTTCGTGTACAAGTTATTTTCTGTGTCAGAATGAATATTCGCTTGCATAAACGATGCATCTGCATCGAAACGTATGGAATTGACACAGAAAAATCGGGTTTGCAGGTAGGACCGCGTTACAATCGATTTCATGCAAGCGACGACGATTGTACGTGTACAAGTTATTTTCTGTTCCAGAATGATGATTCGAATGCGAAAACGAGGCATCTACATCGAAACGTATGGAATTGACGCAGAAACGCGTTACAATCGAGTTCATGCAAGCGTCGATGAATGTTCGTGTACAAGTTATTTTATGTTCCAGAATGAAGATCCGCGTGCAAAAAGGATCCATCCGCATCGAAACGTATGGAATTGACGCAGAATCATCGAATTTGCATGCAGGAACGCCTTACAATCGATTTCACGCAAGCGAAGACGAATGTTCGTGAACAAGTTATTTTCTGTGTCAGAATGAATATTCGCTTGCATAAACGATGCATCTGCATCGAAACGTATGGAATTGACACAGAAACATCGGGTTTGCAGGTAGGACCGCGTTACAATCGATTTCATGCAAGCGACGACGATTGTACGTGTACAAGTTATTTTCTGTTCGAGATTGTGCTTTCACGTGCAAAATCGCTGCATCCGCATCGAAACGTATGGAATTGACGCAGAATAATCGAATTTGCATGCAGGAACGCGTTACAATCGATTTCACGCAAGCGACGACGAATGTTCGCGTACAAGTTATTTTATGTTCCAGAATGAAGATCCGCGTGCAAAAAGGATGCATCCGCATCGAAATGTATGGAATTGACGCAGAAACGCGTTACAATCGATTTCATGCAAGCGACGACGAATGTACGTGGACAATTTATTTTCTGTTCCAGAATGATGATTCGAATGCGAAAACGAGGCATCTGCATCGAAACGTATGGAATTGACGCAGAAACGCGTTACAATGGAGTTCATGCAAGCGTCGACGAATGTTCGTGTACAAGTTATTTTATGTTTCAGAATGAAGATCCGCGTTCAAAAAGGATGCGTCCGCATCGAAATGTACGGAATTGACGCAGAATCATCGAATTTGCATGCAGGAACGCCTTACAATCGATTTCACGCAAGCGAAGACGAATGTTCGTGAACAAGTTATTTTCTGTGTCAGAATGAATATTCGCTTGCATAAACGATGCATCTGCATCGAAACGTACGGAATTGACACAGAAACATCGGGTTTGCAGGTAGGACCGCGTTACAATCGATTTCATGCAAGCGACGACGATTGTACGTGTACAAGTTATTTTCTGTTCCAGAATGATGATTCGAATGCGAAAACGAGGCATCTGCATCGAAACATATGGAATTGACGCAGAAACGCGTTACAATCGAGTTCATGCAAGCGTCGACGAATGTTCGTGTACAAGTTATTTTATGTTCCAGAATGAAGATCCGCGTGCAAAAAGGATGCATCCGCATCTCAATGTATGGAATTGACACAGACACAACGAGTTTGCATGTAGGACCGCGTTACAATCGATTTCATGCAAGCGACGACGAATGTTCGTGTACAAGTTATTTTCTGTTCGAGATTGTGCTTTCACGTGCAAAATCGCTGCATCCGCATCGAAACGTATGGAATTGACGCAGAATCATCGAATTTGCATGCAGGAACGCCTTACAATCGATTTCACGCAAGCGAAGACGAATGTTCGTGAACAAGTTATTTTCTGTGTCAGAATGAATATTCGCTTGCATAAACGATGCATCTGCATCGAAACGTATGGAATTGACACAGAAACATCGGGTTTGCAGGTAGGTCCGCGTTACAATCGATTTCATGCAAGCGACGACGATTGTACGTGTACAAGTTATTTTCTGTTCCACAATGAAGATTCGAATGCGAAAACGAGGCATCTGCATCGAAACGTATGGAATTGACGCAGAATCATCGAATTTGCATGCAGGAACGCGTTACAATCGATTTCACGCAAGCGACGACGAATGTTCGCGTACAAGTTATTTTATGTTCCAGAATGAAGATCCGCGTGGAAAAAGGATGCATCCGCATCGAAATGTATGGAATTGACGCAGAAACGCGTTACAATCGATTTCATGCAAGCGACGACGAATGTACGTGGACCATTTATTTTCTGTTCCAGAATGATGATTCGAATGCGAAAACGAGGCATCTGCATCGAAACGTATGGAATTGACGCAGAAACGCGTTACAATCGAGTACATGCAAGCGTCGACGAATGTTCGTGTACAAGTTATTTTATGTTCCAGAATGAAGATCCGCGTGCAAAAAGGATGCATCCGCATCTCAATGTATGGAATTGACACAGACACAACGAGTTTGCATGTAGGACCGCGTTACAATCGATTTCATGCAAGCGACGACGAATGTTCGTGTACAAGTTATTTTCTGTTCGAGATTGTGCTTTCACGTGCAAAATCGCTGCATCCGCATCGAAATATATGGAGTTGACACAGAAACAGCGAGTTTGCAGGTAGGACCGTGTTTCAATCGATTTCATGCAAGCGACGACGAATGTTCGTGTACAAGTTATTTTCTGTTCGAGATTGTGCTTTCACGTGCAAAATCGCTGCATCCCCATCGAAACGTATGGAATTGACACAGAATCATCGAAATGGCATGCACGAACGCGTTACAATCGATTTCACGCAAGCGTCGACGAATGTTCGTGTACAAGTCATTTTATGTTCCAGAATGAAGATCCGCGTGCAAAAAGGATGCATCCGCATCTCAATGTATGGAATTGACACAGACACAACGAGTTTGCAGGTAGGACCGCGTTACAATCGATTTCATGCAAGCGACGACGAATGTTCGTGTACAAGTTATTTTCTGTTCGAGATTGTGCTTTCACGTGCAAAATCGCTGCATCCGCAACGAAACGTATGGAATTGACGCAGAATCATCGAATTTGCATGCAGGAACGCCTTACAATCGATATCACGCAAGCGAAGACGAATGTTCGTGTACAAGTTATTTTCTGTTCGAGATTGTGCTTTCACGTGCAAAATCGCTGCATCCGCATCGAAACGTATGGAATTGACGCAGAATCATCGAATTTGCATGCAGGAACGCCTTACAATCGATTTCACGCAAGCGAAGACGAATGTTCGTGTACAAGTTATTTTATGTTCCAGAATGAAGATCCGCGTGCAAAAAGGATGCGTCCGCATCGAAATGTATGGAATTGACACAGAAACAACGAGTTTACAGGTAGGACCGCGTTACAATAGATTTCATGCAAGTGACGACGAATGTTCGTGTACAAGTTATTTTCTGTTCGAGATTGTGCTTTCACGTGCAAAATCGCTGCATCCGCTTCGAAACGTATGGAATTGACACAGAAACATCGGGTTTGCAGGTATTACCGCGTTACAATCGATTTCATGCAAGCGACGACGAATGTTCGTGTACAAGTTATTTTCTGTTCGAGTTTGTGCTTTCACGTGCAAAATCGCTGCATCCGCATCGAAACGTATGGAATTGACGCAGAATCATCGAATTTGCATGCAGGAACGCGTTACAATCGATTTCACGCAAGCGACGACGAATGTTCGCGTACAAGTTATTTTATGTTCCAGAATGAAGATCCGCGTGCAAAAAGGATGCATCCGCATCGAAACGTATGGAATTGACGCAGAAACGCGTTACAATCGAATTCATGCAAGCGACGACGAATGTACGTGGACAATTTATTTTCTGTTCCAGAGTGATGATTCGAATGCGAAAACGAGGCATCTGCATCGAAACGTATGGAATCGACGCAGAAACGCGTTACAATGGAGTTCATGCAAGCGTCGACGAATGTTCGTGTACAAGTTATTTTATGTTTCAGAATGAAGATCCGCGTGCAAAAAGGATGCGTCCGCATCGAAATGTATGGAATTGACACAGAAACATCGGGTTTGCAGGTATTACCGCGTGACAATCGATTTCATGCAAACGACGACGAATGTTCGTGTACATGTTCTTTTCTGTGTCAGAATGAATATTCGCTTGCATAAACGATGCATCTGCATCGAAACGTATGGAATTGACACAGAAACAACGAGTTTGCAGGTAGGACCGCGTTACAATCGATTTCATGCAAGCGACGACGAATGTTCGTGTACAAGTTATTTTCTGTTCGAGATTGTGCTTTCACGTGCAAAATCGCTGCATCCGCATCGAAACGTATGGAATTGACGCAGAATCATCGATTTTGCATGCAGGAACGCCTTACAATCGATTTCACGCAAGCGAAGACGAATGTTCGTGTACAAGTTATTTTATGTTCCAGAATGAAGATCCGCGAGCAAAAAGGATGCATCCGCATCGACATGTATGGAATTGACACAGAAACAACGAGTTTACAGGTAGGACCGCGTTACAATCGATTTCATGCAAGTGACGACGAATGTTCGTGTACAAGTTATTTTCTGTTCGAGATTGTGCTTTCACGTGCAAAATCGCTGCATCCGCAACGAAACGTATGGAATTGACGCAGAATCATCGAATTTGCATGCAGGAACGCCTTACAATCGATATCACGCAAGCGAAGACGAATGTTCGTGTACAAGTTATTTTCTGTGTCAGAATGAATATTCGCTTGCATAAACGATGCATCTGCATCGAAACGTATGGAATTGACACAGAAAAATCGGGTTTGCAGGTAGGACCGCGTTACAATCGATTTCATGCAAGCGACGACGATTGTACGTGTACAAGTTATTTTCTGTTCCAGAATGATGATTCGAATGCGAAAACGAGGCATCTGCATCGAAACGTATGGAATTGACGCAGAAACGCGTTACAATCGAGTACATGCAAGCGTCGACGAATGTTCGTGTACAAGTTATTTTATGTTCCAGAATGAAGATCCGCGTGCAAAAAGGATGCATCCGCATCTCAATGTATGGAATTGACACAGACACAACGAGTTTGCATGTAGGACCGCGTTACAATCGATTTCATGCAAGCGACGACGAATGTTCGTGTACAAGTTATTTTCTGTTCGAGATTGTGCTTTCACGTGCAAAATCGCTGCATCCGCATCGAAACGTATGGAATTGACGCAGAATCATCGAATTTGCATGCAGCAACGCCTTACAATCGATTTCACGCAAGCGAAGACGAATGTTCGTGAACAAGTTATTTTCTGTGTCAGAATGAATATTCGCTTGCATAAACGATGCATCTGCATCGAAACGTATGGAATTGACACAGAAACATCGGGTTTGCAGGTAGGACCGCGTTACAATCGATTTCATGCAAGCGACGACGATTGTACGTGTACAAGTTATTTTCTGTTCCACAATGAAGATTCGAATGCGAAAACGAGGCATCTGCATCGAAACGTATGGAATTGACACAGACACAACGAGTTTGCATGTAGGACCGCGTTACAATCGATTTCATGCAAGCGACGACGAATGTTCGTGTACAAGTTATTTTCTGTTCGAGATTGTGCTTTCACGTGCAAAATCGCTGCATCCGCATCGAAATATATGGAGTTGACACAGAAACAACGAGTTTGCAGGTAGGACCGTGTTTCAATCGATTTCATGCAAGCGACGACGAATGTTCGTGTACAAGTTATTTTCTGTTCGAGATTGTGCTTTCACGTGCAAAATCGCTGCATCCGCATCGAAACGTATGGAATTGACGCAGAATCATCGAATTTGCATGCAGGAACGCCTTACAATCGATTTCACGCAAGCGAAGACGAATGTTCGTGTACAAGTTATTTTATGTTCCAGAATGAAGATCCGCGTGCAAAAAGGATGCGTCCGCATCGAAATGTATGGAATTGACACAGAAACAACGAGTTTACAGGTAGGACCGCGTTACAATCGATTTCATGCAAGTGACGACGAATGTTCGTGTACAAGTTATTTTCTGTTCGAGATTGTGCTTTCACGTGCAAAATCGCTGCATCCGCATCGAAACGTATGGAATTGACGCAGAATCATCGAATTTGCATGCAGGAACGCCTTACAATCGATTTCACGCAAGCGAAGACGAATGTTCGTGAACAAGTTATTTTCTGTGTCAGAATGAATATTCGCTTGCATAAACGATGCATCTGCATCGAAACGTATGGAATTGACACAGAAACATCGGGTTTGCAGGTAGGTCCGCGTTACAATCGATTTCATGCAAGCGACGACGATTGTACGTGTACAAGTTATTTTCTGTTCCACAATGAAGATTCGAATGCGAAAACGAGGCATCTGCATCGAAACGTATGGAATTGACGCAGAATCATCGAATTTGCATGCAGGAACGCGTTACAATCGATTTCACGCAAGCGACGACGAATGTTCGCGTACAAGTTATTTTATGTTCCAGAATGAAGATCCGCGTGGAAAAAGGATGCATCCGCATCGAAATGTATGGAATTGACGCAGAAACGCGTTACAATCGATTTCATGCAAGCGACGACGAATGTACGTGGACCATTTATTTTCTGTTCCAGAATGATGATTCGAATGCGAAAACGAGGCATCTGCATCGAAACGTATGGAATTGACGCAGAAACGCGTTACAATCGAGTACATGCAAGCGTCGACGAATGTTCGTGTACAAGTTATTTTATGTTTCAGAATGAAGATCCGCGTTCAAAAAGGATGCGTCCGCATCGAAATGTACGGAATTGACGCAGAATCATCGAATTTGCATGCAGGAACGCCTTACAATCGATTTCACGCAAGCGAAGACGAATGTTCGTGAACAAGTTATTTTCTGTGTCAGAATGAATATTCGCTTGCATAAACGATGCATCTGCATCGAAACGTACGGAATTGACACAGAAACATCGGGTTTGCAGGTAGGACCGCGTTACAATCGATTTCATGCAAGCGACGACGATTGTACGTGTACAAGTTATTTTCTGTGTCAGAATGAATATTCGCTTGCATAAACGATGCATCTGCATCGAAACGTACGGAATTGACACAGAAACATCGGGTTTGCAGGTAGGACCGCGTTACAATCGATTTCATGCAAGCGACGACGATTGTACGTGTACAAGTTATTTTCTGTTCCAGAATGATGATTCGAATGCGAAAACGAGGCATCTGCATCGAAACGTATGGAATTGACGCAGAAACGCGTTACAATGGAGTTCATGCAAGCGTCGACGAATGTTCGTGTACAAGTTATTTTATGTTTCAGAATGAAGATCCGCGTTCAAAAAGGATGCGTCCGCATCGAAATGTACGGAATTGACGCAGAATCATCGAATTTGCATGCAGGAACGCCTTACAATCGATTTCACGCAAGCGAAGACGAATGTTCGTGAACAAGTTATTTTCTGTGTCAGAATGAATATTCGCTTGGATAAACGATGCATCTGCATCGAAACGTACGGAATTGACACAGAAACATCGGGTTTGCAGGTAGGACCGCGTTACAATCGATTTCATGCAAGCGACGACGATTGTACGTGTACAAGTTATTTTCTGTTCCAGAATGATGATTCGAATGCGAAAACGAGGCATCTGCATCGAAACGTATGGAATTGACGCAGAAACGCGTTACAATGGAGTTCATGCAAGCGTCGACGAATGTTCGTGTACAAGTTATTTTATGTTTCAGAATGAAGATCCGCGTTCAAAAAGGATGCGTCCGCATCGAAATGTACGGAATTGACGCAGAATCATCGAATTTGCATGCAGGAACGCCTTACAATCGATTTCACGCAAGCGAAGACGAATGTTCGTGAACAAGTTATTTTCTGTGTCAGAATGAATATTCGCTTGCATAAACGATGCATCTGCATCGAAACGTACGGAATTGACACAGAAACATCGGGTTTGCAGGTAGGACCGCGTTACAATCGATTTCATGCAAGCGACGACGATTGTACGTGTACAAGTTATTTTCTGTTCCAGAATGATGATTCGAATGCGAAAACGAGGCATCTGCATCGAAACATATGGAATTGACGCAGAAACGCGTTACAATCGAGTTCATGCAAGCGTCGACGAATGTTCGTGTACAAGTTATTTTATGTTCCAGAATGAAGATCCGCGTGCAAAAAGGATGCATCCGCATCTCAATGTATGGAATTGACACAGACACAACGAGTTTGCATGTAGGACCGCGTTACAATCGATTTCATGCAAGCGACGACGAATGTTCGTGTACAAGTTATTTTCTGTTCGAGATTGTGCTTTCACGTGCAAAATCGCTGCATCCGCATCGAAACGTATGGAATTGACGCAGAATCATCGAATTTGCATGCAGGAACGCCTTACAATCGATTTCACGCAAGCGAAGACGAATGTTCGTGAACAAGTTATTTTCTGTGTCAGAATGAATATTCGCTTGCATAAACGATGCATCTGCATCGAAACGTATGGAATTGACACAGAAACATCGGGTTTGCAGGTAGGTCCGCGTTACAATCGATTTCATGCAAGCGACGACGATTGTACGTGTACAAGTTATTTTCTGTTCCACAATGAAGATTCGAATGCGAAAACGAGGCATCTGCATCGAAACGTATGGAATTGACGCGGAATCATCGAATTTGCATGCAGGAACGCGTTACAATCGATTTCACGCAAGCGACGACGAATGTTCGCGTACAAGTTATTTTATGTTCCAGAATGAAGATCCGCGTGGAAAAAGGATGCATCCGCATCGAAATGTATGGAATTGACGCAGAAACGCGTTACAATCGATTTCATGCAAGCGACGACGAATGTACGTGGACCATTTATTTTCTGTTCCAGAATGATGATTCGAATGCGAAAACGAGGCATCTGCATCGAAACGTATGGAATTGACGCAGAAACGCGTTACAATCGAGTACATGCAAGCGTCGACGAATGTTCGTGTACAAGTTATTTTATGTTCCAGAATGAAGATCCGCGTGCAAAAAGGATGCATCCGCATCTCAATGTATGGAATTGACACAGACACAACGAGTTTGCATGTAGGACCGCGTTACAATCGATTTCATGCAAGCGACGACGAATGTTCGTGTACAAGTTATTTTCTGTTCGAGATTGTGCTTTCACGTGCAAAATCGCTGCATCCGCATCGAAATATATGGAGTTGACACAGAAACAACGAGTTTGCAGGTAGGACCGTGTTTCAATCGATTTCATGCAAGCGACGACGAATGTTCGTGTACAAGTTATTTTCTGTTCGAGATTGTGCTTTCACGTGCAAAATCGCTGCATCCGCATCGAAACGTATGGAATTGACGCAGAATCATCGAATTTGCATGCAGGAACGCCTTACAATCGATTTCACGCAAGCGAAGACGAATGTTCGTGTACAAGTTATTTTATGTTCCAGAATGAAGATCCGCGTGCAAAAAGGATGCGTCCGCATCGAAATGTATGGAATTGACACAGAAACAACGAGTTTACAGGTAGGACCGCGTTACAATCGATTTCATGCAAGTGACGACGAATGTTCGTGTACAAGTTATTTTCTGTTCGAGATTGTGCTTTCACGTGCAAAATCGCTGCATCCGCATCGAAACGTATGGAATTGACGCAGAATCATCGAATTTGCATGCAGGAACGCCTTACAATCGATTTCACGCAAGCGAAGACGAATGTTCGTGAACAAGTTATTTTCTGTGTCAGAATGAATATTCGCTTGCATAAACGATGCATCTGCATCGAAACGTATGGAATTGACACAGAAACATCGGGTTTGCAGGTAGGTCCGCGTTACAATCGATTTCATGCAAGCGACGACGATTGTACGTGTACAAGTTATTTTCTGTTCCACAATGAAGATTCGAATGCGAAAACGAGGCATCTGCATCGAAACGTATGGAATTGACGCAGAATCATCGAATTTGCATGCAGGAACGCGTTACAATCGATTTCACGCAAGCGACGACGAATGTTCGCGTACAAGTTATTTTATGTTCCAGAATGAAGATCCGCGTGGAAAAAGGATGCATCCGCATCGAAATGTATGGAATTGACGCAGAAACGCGTTACAATCGATTTCATGCAAGCGACGACGAATGTACGTGGACCATTTATTTTCTGTTCCAGAATGATGATTCGAATGCGAAAACGAGGCATCTGCATCGAAACGTATGGAATTGACGCAGAAACGCGTTACAATCGAGTACATGCAAGCGTCGACGAATGTTCGTGTACAAGTTATTTTATGTTTCAGAATGAAGATCCGCGTTCAAAAAGGATGCGTCCGCATCGAAATGTACGGAATTGACGCAGAATCATCGAATTTGCATGCAGGAACGCCTTACAATCGATTTCACGCAAGCGAAGACGAATGTTCGTGAACAAGTTATTTTCTGTGTCAGAATGAATATTCGCTTGCATAAACGATGCATCTGCATCGAAACGTACGGAATTGACACAGAAACATCGGGTTTGCAGGTAGGACCGCGTTACAATCGATTTCATGCAAGCGACGACGATTGTACGTGTACAAGTTATTTTCTGTGTCAGAATGAATATTCGCTTGCATAAACGATGCATCTGCATCGAAACGTACGGAATTGACACAGAAACATCGGGTTTGCAGGTAGGACCGCGTTACAATCGATTTCATGCAAGCGACGACGATTGTACGTGTACAAGTTATTTTCTGTTCCAGAATGATGATTCGAATGCGAAAACGAGGCATCTGCATCGAAACGTATGGAATTGACGCAGAAACGCGTTACAATGGAGTTCATGCAAGCGTCGACGAATGTTCGTGTACAAGTTATTTTATGTTTCAGAATGAAGATCCGCGTTCAAAAAGGATGCGTCCGCATCGAAATGTACGGAATTGACGCAGAATCATCGAATTTGCATGCAGGAACGCCTTACAATCGATTTCACGCAAGCGAAGACGAATGTTCGTGAACAAGTTATTTTCTGTGTCAGAATGAATATTCGCTTGGATAAACGATGCATCTGCATCGAAACGTACGGAATTGACACAGAAACATCGGGTTTGCAGGTAGGACCGCGTTACAATCGATTTCATGCAAGCGACGACGATTGTACGTGTACAAGTTATTTTCTGTTCCAGAATGATGATTCGAATGCGAAAACGAGGCATCTGCATCGAAACGTATGGAATTGACGCAGAAACGCGTTACAATGGAGTTCATGCAAGCGTCGACGAATGTTCGTGTACAAGTTATTTTATGTTTCAGAATGAAGATCCGCGTTCAAAAAGGATGCGTCCGCATCGAAATGTACGGAATTGACGCAGAATCATCGAATTTGCATGCAGGAACGCCTTACAATCGATTTCACGCAAGCGAAGACGAATGTTCGTGAACAAGTTATTTTCTGTGTCAGAATGAATATTCGCTTGCATAAACGATGCATCTGCATCGAAACGTACGGAATTGACACAGAAACATCGGGTTTGCAGGTAGGACCGCGTTACAATCGATTTCATGCAAGCGACGACGATTGTACGTGTACAAGTTATTTTCTGTTCCAGAATGATGATTCGAATGCGAAAACGAGGCATCTGCATCGAAACATATGGAATTGACGCAGAAACGCGTTACAATCGAGTTCATGCAAGCGTCGACGAATGTTCGTGTACAAGTTATTTTATGTTCCAGAATGAAGATCCGCGTGCAAAAAGGATGCATCCGCATCTCAATGTATGGAATTGACACAGACACAACGAGTTTGCATGTAGGACCGCGTTACAATCGATTTCATGCAAGCGACGACGAATGTTCGTGTACAAGTTATTTTCTGTTCGAGATTGTGCTTTCACGTGCAAAATCGCTGCATCCGCATCGAAACGTATGGAATTGACGCAGAATCATCGAATTTGCATGCAGGAACGCCTTACAATCGATTTCACGCAAGCGAAGACGAATGTTCGTGAACAAGTTATTTTCTGTGTCAGAATGAATATTCGCTTGCATAAACGATGCATCTGCATCGAAACGTATGGAATTGACACAGAAACATCGGGTTTGCAGGTAGGTCCGCGTTACAATCGATTTCATGCAAGCGACGACGATTGTACGTGTACAAGTTATTTTCTGTTCCACAATGAAGATTCGAATGCGAAAACGAGGCATCTGCATCGAAACGTATGGAATTGACGCGGAATCATCGAATTTGCATGCAGGAACGCGTTACAATCGATTTCACGCAAGCGACGACGAATGTTCGCGTACAAGTTATTTTATGTTCCAGAATGAAGATCCGCGTGGAAAAAGGATGCATCCGCATCGAAATGTATGGAATTGACGCAGAAACGCGTTACAATCGATTTCATGCAAGCGACGACGAATGTACGTGGACCATTTATTTTCTGTTCCAGAATGATGATTCGAATGCGAAAACGAGGCATCTGCATCGAAACGTATGGAATTGACGCAGAAACGCGTTACAATCGAGTACATGCAAGCGTCGACGAATGTTCGTGTACAAGTTATTTTATGTTCCAGAATGAAGATCCGCGTGCAAAAAGGATGCATCCGCATCTCAATGTATGGAATTGACACAGACACAACGAGTTTGCATGTAGGACCGCGTTACAATCGATTTCATGCAAGCGACGACGAATGTTCGTGTACAAGTTATTTTCTGTTCGAGATTGTGCTTTCACGTGCAAAATCGCTGCATCCGCATCGAAATATATGGAGTTGACACAGAAACAGCGAGTTTGCAGGTAGGACCGCGTTACAATCGATTTCATGCAAGCGACGACGAATGTTCGTGTACAAGTTATTTTCTGTTCGAGATTGTGCTTTCACGTGCAAAATCGCTGCATCCGCAACGAAACGTATGGAATTGACGCAGAATCATCGAATTTGCATGCAGGAACGCCTTACAATCGATATCACGCAAGCGAAGACGAATGTTCGTGTACAAGTTATTTTCTGTTCGAGATTGTGCTTTCACGTGCAAAATCGCTGCATCCGCATCGAAACGTATGGAATTGACGCAGAATCATCGAATTTGCATGCAGGAACGCCTTACAATCGATTTCACGCAAGCGAAGACGAATGTTCGTGTACAAGTTATTTTATGTTCCAGAATGAAGATCCGCGTGCAAAAAGGATGCATCCGCATCGAAATGTATGGAATTGACACAGAAACAACGAGTTTACAGGTAGGACCGCGTTACAATAGATTTCATGCAAGTGACGACGAATGTTCGTGTACAAGTTATTTTCTGTTCGAGATTGTGCTTTCACGTGCAAAATCGCTGCATCCGCTTCGAAACGTATGGAATTGACACAGAAACATCGGGTTTGCAGGTATTACCGCGTTACAATCGATTTCATGCAAGCGACGACGAATGTTCGTGTACAAGTTATTTTCTGTTCGAGATTGTGCTTTCACGTGCAAAATCGCTGCATCCGCATCGAAACGTATGGAATTGACGCAGAATCATCGAATTTGCATGCAGGAACGCCTTACAATCGATTTCACGCAAGCGAAGACGAATGTTCGTGTACAAGTTATTTTATGTTCCAGAATGAAGATCCGCGTGCAAAAAGGATGCGTCCGCATCGAAATGTATGGAATTGACACAGAAACAACGAGTTTACAGGTAGGACCGCGTTACAATCGATTTCATGCAAGTGACGACGAATGTTCGTGTACAAGTTATTTTCTGTTCCAGAATGATGATTCGAATGCGAAAACGAGGCATCTGCATCGAAACGTATGGAATTGACGCAGAAACGCGTTACAATGGAGTTCATGCAAGCGTCGACGAATGTTCGTGTACAAGTTATTTTATGTTTCAGAATGAAGATCCGCGTTCAAAAAGGATGCGTCCGCATCGAAATGTACGGAATTGACGCAGAATCATCGAATTTGCATGCAGGAACGCCTTACAATCGATTTCACGCAAGCGAAGACGAATGTTCGTGAACAAGTTATTTTCTGTGTCAGAATGAATATTCGCTTGCATAAACGATGCATCTGCATCGAAACGTACGGAATTGACACAGAAACATCGGGTTTGCAGGTAGGACCGCGTTACAATCGATTTCATGCAAGCGACGACGATTGTACGTGTACAAGTTATTTTCTGTTCCAGAATGATGATTCGAATGCGAAAACGAGGCATCTGCATCGAAACATATGGAATTGACGCAGAAACGCGTTACAATCGAGTTCATGCAAGCGTCGACGAATGTTCGTGTACAAGTTATTTTATGTTCCAGAATGAAGATCCGCGTGCAAAAAGGATGCATCCGCATCTCAATGTATGGAATTGACACAGACACAACGAGTTTGCATGTAGGACCGCGTTACAATCGATTTCATGCAAGCGACGACGAATGTTCGTGTACAAGTTATTTTCTGTTCGAGATTGTGCTTTCACGTGCAAAATCGCTGCATCCGCATCGAAACGTATGGAATTGACGCAGAATCATCGAATTTGCATGCAGGAACGCCTTACAATCGATTTCACGCAAGCGAAGACGAATGTTCGTGAACAAGTTATTTTCTGTGTCAGAATGAATATTCGCTTGCATAAACGATGCATCTGCATCGAAACGTATGGAATTGACACAGAAACATCGGGTTTGCAGGTAGGTCCGCGTTACAATCGATTTCATGCAAGCGACGACGATTGTACGTGTACAAGTTATTTTCTGTTCCACAATGAAGATTCGAATGCGAAAACGAGGCATCTGCATCGAAACGTATGGAATTGACGCGGAATCATCGAATTTGCATGCAGGAACGCGTTACAATCGATTTCACGCAAGCGACGACGAATGTTCGCGTACAAGTTATTTTATGTTCCAGAATGAAGATCCGCGTGGAAAAAGGATGCATCCGCATCGAAATGTATGGAATTGACGCAGAAACGCGTTACAATCGATTTCATGCAAGCGACGACGAATGTACGTGGACCATTTATTTTCTGTTCCAGAATGATGATTCGAATGCGAAAACGAGGCATCTGCATCGAAACGTATGGAATTGACGCAGAAACGCGTTACAATCGAGTACATGCAAGCGTCGACGAATGTTCGTGTACAAGTTATTTTATGTTCCAGAATGAAGATCCGCGTGCAAAAAGGATGCATCCGCATCTCAATGTATGGAATTGACACAGACACAACGAGTTTGCATGTAGGACCGCGTTACAATCGATTTCATGCAAGCGACGACGAATGTTCGTGTACAAGTTATTTTCTGTTCGAGATTGTGCTTTCACGTGCAAAATCGCTGCATCCGCATCGAAATATATGGAGTTGACACAGAAACAGCGAGTTTGCAGGTAGGACCGCGTTACAATCGATTTCATGCAAGCGACGACGAATGTTCGTGTACAAGTTATTTTCTGTTCGAGATTGTGCTTTCACGTGCAAAATCGCTGCATCCGCAACGAAACGTATGGAATTGACGCAGAATCATCGAATTTGCATGCAGGAACGCCTTACAATCGATATCACGCAAGCGAAGACGAATGTTCGTGTACAAGTTATTTTCTGTTCGAGATTGTGCTTTCACGTGCAAAATCGCTGCATCCGCATCGAAACGTATGGAATTGACGCAGAATCATCGAATTTGCATGCAGGAACGCCTTACAATCGATTTCACGCAAGCGAAGACGAATGTTCGTGTACAAGTTATTTTATGTTCCAGAATGAAGATCCGCGTGCAAAAAGGATGCATCCGCATCGAAATGTATGGAATTGACACAGAAACAACGAGTTTACAGGTAGGACCGCGTTACAATAGATTTCATGCAAGTGACGACGAATGTTCGTGTACAAGTTATTTTCTGTTCGAGATTGTGCTTTCACGTGCAAAATCGCTGCATCCGCTTCGAAACGTATGGAATTGACACAGAAACATCGGGTTTGCAGGTATTACCGCGTTACAATCGATTTCATGCAAGCGACGACGAATGTTCGTGTACAAGTTATTTTCTGTTCGAGATTGTGCTTTCACGTGCAAAATCGCTGCATCCGCATCGAAACGTATGGAATTGACGCAGAATCATCGAATTTGCATGCAGGAACGCGTTACAATCGATTTCACGCAAGCGACGACGAATGTTCGCGTACAAGTTATTTTATGTTCCAGAATGAAGATCCGCGTGCAAAAAGGATGCATCCGCATCGAAACGTATGGAATTGACGCAGAAACGCGTTACAATCGAATTCATGCAAGCGACGACGAATGTACGTGGACAATTTATTTTCTGTTCCAGAGTGATGATTCGAATGCGAAAACGAGGCATCTGCATCGAAACGTATGGAATTGACGCAGAAACGCGTTACAATGGAGTTCATGCAAGCGTCGACGAATGTTCGTGTACAAGTTATTTTATGTTTCAGAATGAAGATCCGCGTGCAAAAAGGATGCGTCCGCATCGAAATGTATGGAATTGACACAGAAACATCGGGTTTGCAGGTATTACCGCGTGACAATCGATTTCATGCAAACGACGACGAATGTTCGGGTACATGTTCTTTTCTGTGTCAGAATGAATATTCGCTTGCATAAACGATGCATCTGCATCGAAACGTATGGAATTGACACAGAAACAACGAGTTTGCAGGTAGGACCGCGTTACAATCGATTTCATGCAAGCGACGACGAATGTTCGTGTACAAGTTATTTTCTGTTCGAGATTGTGCTTTCACGTGCAAAATCGCTGCATCCGCATCGAAACGTATGGAATTGACGCAGAATCATCGATTTTGCATGCAGGAACGCCTTACAATCGATTTCACGCAAGCGAAGACGAATGTTCGTGTACAAGTTATTTTATGTTCCAGAATGAAGATCCGCGAGCAAAAAGGATGCATCCGCATCGACATGTATGGAATTGACACAGAAACAACGAGTTTACAGGTAGGACCGCGTTACAATCGATTTCATGCAAGTGACGACGAATGTTCGTGTACAAGTTATTTTCTGTTCGAGATTGTGCTTTCACGTGCAAAATCGCTGCATCCGCAACGAAACGTATGGAATTGACGCAGAATCATCGAATTTGCATGCAGGAACGCCTTACAATCGATATCACGCAAGCGAAGACGAATGTTCGTGTACAAGTTATTTTCTGTGTCAGAATGAATATTCGCTTGCATAAACGATGCATCTGCATCGAAACGTATGGAATTGACACAGAAAAATCGGGTTTGCAGGTAGGACCGCGTTACAATCGATTTCATGCAAGCGACGACGATTGTACGTGTACAAGTTATTTTCTGTTCCAGAATGATGATTCGAATGCGAAAACGAGGCATCTGCATCGAAACGTATGGAATTGACGCAGAAACGCGTTACAATCGAGTACATGCAAGCGTCGACGAATGTTCGTGTACAAGTTATTTTATGTTCCAGAATGAAGATCCGCGTGCAAAAAGGATGCATCCGCATCTCAATGTATGGAATTGACACAGACACAACGAGTTTGCATGTAGGACCGCGTTACAATCGATTTCATGCAAGCGACGACGAATGTTCGTGTACAAGTTATTTTCTGTTCGAGATTGTGCTTTCACGTGCAAAATCGCTGCATCCGCATCGAAACGTATGGAATTGACGCAGAATCATCGAATTTGCATGCAGCAACGCCTTACAATCGATTTCACGCAAGCGAAGACGAATGTTCGTGAACAAGTTATTTTCTGTGTCAGAATGAATATTCGCTTGCATAAACGATGCATCTGCATCGAAACGTATGGAATTGACACAGAAACATCGGGTTTGCAGGTAGGACCGCGTTACAATCGATTTCATGCAAGCGACGACGATTGTACGTGTACAAGTTATTTTCTGTTCCACAATGAAGATTCGAATGCGAAAACGAGGCATCTGCATCGAAACGTATGGAATTGACACAGACACAACGAGTTTGCATGTAGGACCGCGTTACAATCGATTTCATGCAAGCGACGACGAATGTTCGTGTACAAGTTATTTTCTGTTCGAGATTGTGCTTTCACGTGCAAAATCGCTGCATCCGCATCGAAATATATGGAGTTGACACAGAAACAACGAGTTTGCAGGTAGGACCGTGTTTCAATCGATTTCATGCAAGCGACGACGAATGTTCGTGTACAAGTTATTTTCTGTTCGAGATTGTGCTTTCACGTGCAAAATCGCTGCATCCGCATCGAAACGTATGGAATTGACGCAGAATCATCGAATTTGCATGCAGGAACGCCTTACAATCGATTTCACGCAAGCGAAGACGAATGTTCGTGTACAAGTTATTTTATGTTCCAGAATGAAGATCCGCGTGCAAAAAGGATGCGTCCGCATCGAAATGTATGGAATTGACACAGAAACAACGAGTTTACAGGTAGGACCGCGTTACAATAGATTTCATGCAAGTGACGACGAATGTTCGTGTACAAGTTATTTTCTGTTCGAGATTGTGCTTTCACGTGCAAAATCGCTGCATCCGCTTCGAAACGTATGGAATTGACACAGAAACATCGGGTTTGCAGGTATTACCGCGTTACAATCGATTTCATGCAAGCGACGACGAATGTTCGTGTACAAGTTATTTTCTGTTCGAGATTGTGCTTTCACGTGCAAAATCGCTGCATCCGCATCGAAACGTATGGAATTGACGCAGAATCATCGAATTTGCATGCAGGAACGCGTTACAATCGATTTCACGCAAGCGACGACGAATGTTCGCGTACAAGTTATTTTATGTTCCAGAATGAAGATCCGCGTGCAAAAAGGATGCATCCGCATCGAAACGTATGGAATTGACGCAGAAACGCGTTACAATCGAATTCATGCAAGCGACGACGAATGTACGTGGACAATTTATTTTCTGTTCCAGAATGATGATTCGAATGCGAAAACGAGGCATCTGCATCGAAACGTATGGAATTGACGCAGAAACGCGTTACAATGGAGTTCATGCAAGCGTCGACGAATGTTCGTGTACAAGTTATTTTCTGTTCGAGATTGTGCTTTCACGTGCAAAATCGCTGCATCCGCTTCGAAACGATGGAATTGACACAGAATCATCGAATTTGCATGCAGGAACGCCTTACAATCGATTTCACGCAAGCGAAGACGAATGTTCGTGTACAAGTTATTTTATGTTCCAGAATGAAGATCCGCGTGCAAAAAGGATGCGTCCGCATCGAAATGTATGGAATTGACACAGAAACAACGAGTTTACAGGTAGGACCGCGTTACAATAGATTTCATGCAAGTGACGACGAATGTTCGTGTACAAGTTATTTTCTGTTCGAGATTGTGCTTTCACGTGCAAAATCGCTGCATCCGCTTCGAAACGTATGGAATTGACACAGAAACATCGGGTTTGCAGGTATTACCGCGTTACAATCGATTTCATGCAAGCGACGACGAATGTTCGTGTACAAGTTATTTTCTGTTCGAGATTGTGCTTTCACGTGCAAAATCGCTGCATCCGCATCGAAACGTATGGAATTGACGCAGAATCATCGAATTTGCATGCAGGAACGCGTTACAATCGATTTCACGCAAGCGACGACGAATGTTCGCGTACAAGTTATTTTATGTTCCAGAATGAAGATCCGCGTGCAAAAAGGATGCATCCGCATCGAAACGTATGGAATTGACGCAGAAACGCGTTACAATCGAATTCATGCAAGCGACGACGAATGTACGTGGACAATTTATTTTCTGTTCCAGAATGATGATTCGAATGCGAAAACGAGGCATCTGCATCGAAACGTATGGAATTGACGCAGAAACGCGTTACAATGGAGTTCATGCAAGCGTCGACGAATATTCGTGTACAAGTTATTTTCTGTTCGAGATTGTGCTTTCACGTGCAAAATCGCTGCATCCGCTTCGAAACGATGGAATTGACACAGAAACATCGGGTTTGCAGGTATTACCGCGTGACAATCGATTTCATGCAAACGACGACGAATGTTCGTGTACATGTTCTTTTCTGTGTCAGAATGAATATTCGCTTGCATAAACGATGCATCTGCATCGAAACGTATGGAATTGACACAGAAACAACGAGTTTGCAGGTAGGACCGCGTTACAATCGATTTCATGCAAGCGACGACGAATGTTCGTGTACAAGTTATTTTCTGTTCGAGATTGTGCTTTCACGTGCAAAATCGCTGCATCCGCATCGAAACGTATGGAATTGACGCAGAATCATCGATTTTGCATGCAGGAACGCCTTACAATCGATTTCACGCAAGCGAAGACGAATGTTCGTGTACAAGTTATTTTATGTTCCAGAATGAAGATCCGCGTGCAAAAAGGATGCATCCGCATCGACATGTATGGAATTGACACAGAAACAACGAGTTTACAGGTAGGACCGCGTTACAATCGATTTCATGCAAGTGACGACGAATGTTCGTGTACAAGTTATTTTCTGTTCGAGATTGTGCTTTCACGTGCAAAATCGCTGCATCCGCTTCGAAACGATGGAATTGACACAAAAACATCGGGTTTGCAGGTATTACCGCGTGACAATCGATTTCATGCAAACGACGACGAATGTTCGTGTACAAGTTATTTTCTGTTCGAGATTGTGCTTTCACGTGCAAAATCGCTGCATCTGCATCGAAACGTATGGAATTGACGCAGAATCATCGAATTTGCATGCAGGAACGCGTTACAATCGATTTCACGCAAGCGAAGACGAATGTTCGTGTACAAGTTATTTTATGTTCCAGAATGAAGATCCGCGTGCAAAAAGGATGCATCCGCATCGAAATGTATGGAGTTGACACAGAAACAACGAGTTTGCAGGTAGGACCGTGTTTCAATCGATTTCATGCAAGCGACGACGAATGTTCGTGTACAAGTTATTTTCTGTTCGAGATTGTGCTTTCACGTGCAAAATCGCTGCATCCGCATCGAAACGTATGGAATTGACGCAGAATCATCGAATTTGCATGCAGGAACGCCTTACAATCGATTTCACGCAAGCGAAGACGAATGTTCGTGTACAAGTTATTTTATGTTCCAGAATGAAGATCCGCGTGCAAAAAGGATGCGTCCGCATCGAAATGTATGGAATTGACACAGAAACAACGAGTTTACAGGTAGGACCGCGTTACAATAGATTTCATGCAAGTGACGACGAATGTTCGTGTACAAGTTATTTTCTGTTCGAGATTGTGCTTTCACGTGCAAAATCGCTGCATCCGCTTCGAAACGTATGGAATTGACACAGAAACATCGGGTTTGCAGGTATTACCGCGTTACAATCGATTTCATGCAAGCGACGACGAATGTTCGTGTACAAGTTATTTTCTGTTCGAGATTGTGCTTTCACGTGCAAAATCGCTGCATCCGCATCGAAACGTATGGAATTGACGCAGAATCATCGAATTTGCATGCAGGAACGCGTTACAATCGATTTCACGCAAGCGACGACGAATGTTCGCGTACAAGTTATTTTATGTTCCAGAATGAAGATCCGCGTGCAAAAAGGATGCATCCGCATCGAAACGTATGGAATTGACGCAGAAACGCGTTACAATCGAATTCATGCAAGCGACGACGAATGTACGTGGACAATTTATTTTCTGTTCCAGAATGATGATTCGAATGCGAAAACGAGGCATCTGCATCGAAACGTATGGAATTGACGCAGAAACGCGTTACAATGGAGTTCATGCAAGCGTCGACGAATGTTCGTGTACAAGTTATTTTCTGTTCGAGATTGTGCTTTCACGTGCAAAATCGCTGCATCCGCTTCGAAACGATGGAATTGACACAGAAACATCGGGTTTGCAGGTATTACCGCGTGACAATCGATTTCATGCAAACGACGACGAATGTTCGTGTACATGTTCTTTTCTGTGTCAGAATGAATATTCGCTTGCATAAACGATGCATCTGCATCGAAACGTATGGAATTGACACAGAAACAACGAGTTTGCAGGTAGGACCGCGTTACAATCGATTTCATGCAAGCGACGACGAATGTTCGTGTACAAGTTATTTTCTGTTCGAGATTGTGCTTTCACGTGCAAAATCGCTGCATCCGCATCGAAACGTATGGAATTGACGCAGAATCATCGATTTTGCATGCAGGAACGCCTTACAATCGATTTCATGCAAGTGACGACGAATGTTCGTGTACAAGTTATTTTCTGTTCGAGATTGTGCTTTCACGTGCAAAATCGCTGCATCCGCTTCGAAACGATGGAATTGACACAAAAACATCGGGTTTGCAGGTATTACCGCGTGACAATCGATTTCATGCAAACGACGACGAATGTTCGTGTACAAGTTATTATCTGTTCGAGATTGTGCTTTCACGTGCAAAATCGCTGCATCTGCATCGAAACGTATGGAATTGACGCAGAATCATCGAATTTGCATGCAGGAACGCGTTACAATCGATTTCACGCAAGCGAAGACGAATGTTCGTGTACAAGTTATTTTATGTTCCAGAATGAAGATCCGTGTGCAAAAAGGATGCATCCGCATCGAAATGTATGGAGTTGACACAGAAACAACGAGTTTGCAGGTAGGACCGTGTTTCAATCGATTTCATGCAAGCGACGACGAAGGTTCGTGTACAAGTTATTTTCTGTTCGAGATTGTGCTTTCACGTGCAAAATCGCTGCATCCGCATCGAAACGTATGGAATTGACGCAGAATCATCGAATTTGCATGCAGGAACGCCTTACAATCGATTTCACGCAAGCGAAGACGAATGTTCGTGTACAAGTTATTTTATGTTCCAGAATGAAGATCCGCGTGCAAAAAGGATGCGTCCGCATCGAAATGTATGGAATTGACACAGAAACAACGAGTTTACAGGTAGGACCGCGTTACAATAGATTTCATGCAAGTGACGACGAATGTTCGTGTACAAGTTATTTTCTGTTCGAGATTGTGCTTTCACGTGCAAAATTGCTGCATCCGCTTCGAAACGTATGAAATTGACACAGAATCATCGGGTTTGCAGGTAGGACCGCGTTACAATCGATTTGATGCAAGCGACGACGAATGTTCGTGTACAAGTTATTTTCTGTTCCAGAATGAAGATCCGCGTGCAAAAAGGATGCATCCGCATCGAAATGTATGGAGTTGACACAGAAACAACGAGTTTGCAGGTAGGACCGTGTTTCAATCGATTTCATGCAAGCGACGACGAATGTTCGTGTACAAGTTATTTTCTGTTCCAGAATGAAGATCCGCGTGCAAAAAGGATGCATCCGCATCGAAATGTATGGAGTTGACACAGAAACATCGGGTTTGCAGGTAGGTCCGCGTTACAATCGATTTCATGCAAGCGACGACGATTGTACGTGTACAAGTTATTTTCTGTTCCACAATGAAGATTCGAATGCGAAAACGAGGCATCTGCATCGAAACGTATGGTGTTCAAGATTGGCGCGCCCGAGCGCCATATTAACAAACCGGCACCGCGCGATCCCGCCAAGACTAGCGCGATCCCGCCGAAACCGCGAGCCACATCGCATGCCATCGAGGCTTGCGCGGGCAATAGATCGGCTGCGTGATTGGCCAATTCACACTCTCGATCCTTCTGGAAGATTCGCGAACGCTCAACCGGAACCACCGGTGCGCGACGAACTTCCAGGAGGATCGAGACAATAAAAGAGAGTGACAACCGCCGTCTCTCTCTCACAGCGACAATCAGCTGATCGAACATACACGTGATTCCAAACAAAGTCATCTTTATTCCAAGTCAACTCATTGTACATTAATTTCATTACGCAGTGTAATATTCTTTGACAAACATTAGTGCAAATACAGTTATTTATACATAGATCCATACATTCGTGCTCTCAATTCCATTTATACAGTCCACTTCTCTTCCATTCAAATCCAACCGTTACCATACGCATCCATTCCTTTCAATCTTGCATCCTATCCCTCATTCCAATCACTCTGCCATCCTGTCTCACTCTTCTCAGTCATTCCAGCAATCCAAAGTTGCACCTAGTTGGTCATCCAGACCGCTTCCCTTTCAAACATTGGTCCTTCGAGCCGGATTTCATCGTTTCTGGCAACCTTACCTCCACGGATCTACAAACAGTGAATAGATCAGTGTCAAATCAGTGATCAACCCAGTGATCGAACCAGTGATCAACTCAGTTCTGCCAGTGAGAAGACCATCCAGCGAACCAGCCGCAGTCAAAATGGAAATCTCACCTGAGGAACTGCTCCAAACTCAACAGGCTCTGGCAGAGAAGATCAGCAAGACTATGGAGGACTTCTGGAAATCAATGTCCCAGTCCGAAGTCACGATAGAAGCCATCCAAACCAGGCTGCAAATCATAGACGATGACTTTTTGAACAAATTCGAAGGGAATCACGACATAATCATGTACGTTCGCAGAGCAGAATTCAAGGACAGTGACTACGTGCGCAATGAATTCTACGACATAGTCGAGGAATCCTACTTACAACAATCAGCTAGTGTCAATTGTATCACAACAATCACAGTATCAATTGACGCAGAATCATCGAATTTGCATGCAGGAACGCGTTACAATCGATTTCACGCAAGCGACGACGAATGTTCGCGTACAAGTTATTTTATGTTCCAGAATGAAGATCCGCGTGGAAAAAGGATGCATCCGCATCGAAATGTATGGAATTGACGCAGAAACGCGTTACAATCGATTTCATGCAAGCGACGACGAATGTACGTGGACCATTTATTTTCTGTTCCAGAATGATGATTCGAATGCGAAAACGAGGCATCTGCATCGAAACGTATGGAATTGACGCAGAAACGCGTTACAATCGAGTACATGCAAGCGTCGACGAATGTTCGTGTACAAGTTATTTTATGTTCCAGAATGAAGATCCGTGTGCAAAAAGGATGCATCCGCATCGAAATGTATGGAGTTGACACAGAAACAACGAGTTTGCAGGTAGGACCGTGTTTCAATCGATTTCATGCAAGCGACGACGAAGGTTCGTGTACAAGTTATTTTCTGTTCGAGATTGTGCTTTCACGTGCAAAATCGCTGCATCCGCATCGAAACGTATGGAATTGACGCAGAATCATCGAATTTGCATGCAGGAACGCCTTACAATCGATTTCACGCAAGCGAAGACGAATGTTCGTGTACAAGTTATTTTATGTTCCAGAATGAAGATCCGCGTGCAAAAAGGATGCGTCCGCATCGAAATGTATGGAATTGACACAGAAACAACGAGTTTACAGGTAGGACCGCGTTACAATAGATTTCATGCAAGTGACGACGAATGTTCGTGTACAAGTTATTTTCTGTTCGAGATTGTGCTTTCACGTGCAAAATTGCTGCATCCGCTTCGAAACGTATGAAATTGACACAGAATCATCGGGTTTGCAGGTAGGACCGCGTTACAATCGATTTCATGCAAGCGACGACGAATGTTCGTGTACAAGTTATTTTCTGTTCCAGAATGAAGATCCGCGTGCAAAAAGGATGCATCCGCATCGAAATGTATGGAGTTGACACAGAAACAACGAGTTTGCAGGTAGGACCGTGTTTCAATCGATTTCATGCAAGCGACGACGAATGTTCGTGTACAAGTTATTTTCTGTTCCAGAATGAAGATCCGCGTGCAAAAAGGATGCATCCGCATCGAAATGTATGGAGTTGACACAGAAACATCGGGTTTGCAGGTAGGTCCGCGTTACAATCGATTTCATGCAAGCGACGACGATTGTACGTGTACAAGTTATTTTCTGTTCCACAATGAAGATTCGAATGCGAAAACGAGGCATCTGCATCGAAACGTATGGTGTTCAAGATTGGCGCGCCCGAGCGCCATATTAACAAACCGGCACCGCGCGATCCCGCCAAGACTAGCGCGATCCCGCCGAAACCGCGAGCCACATCGCATGCCATCGAGGCTTGCGCGGGCAATAGATCGGCTGCGTGATTGGCCAATTCACACTCTCGATCCTTCTGGAAGATTCGCGAACGCTCAACCGGAACCACCGGTGCGCGACGAACTTCCAGGAGGATCGAGACAATAAAAGAGAGTGACAACCGCCGTCTCTCTCTCACAGCGACAATCAGCTGATCGAACATACACGTGATTCCAAACAAAGTCATCTTTATTCCAAGTCAACTCATTGTACATTAATTTCATTACGCAGTGTAATATTCTTTGACAAACATTAGTGCAAATACAGTTATTTATACATAGATCCATACATTCGTGCTCTCAATTCCATTTATACAGTCCACTTCTCTTCCATTCAAATCCAACCGTTACCATACGCATCCATTCCTTTCAATCTTGCATCCTATCCCTCATTCCAATCACTCTGCCATCCTGTCTCACTCTTCTCAGTCATTCCAGCAATCCAAAGTTGCACCTAGTTGGTCATCCAGACCGCTTCCCTTTCAAACATTGGTCCTTCGAGCCGGATTTCATCGTTTCTGGCAACCTTACCTCCACGGATCTACAAACAGTGAATAGATCAGTGTCAAATCAGTGATCAACCCAGTGATCGAACCAGTGATCAACTCAGTTCTGCCAGTGAGAAGACCATCCAGCGAACCAGCCGCAGTCAAAATGGAAATCTCACCTGAGGAACTGCTCCAAACTCAACAGGCTCTGGCAGAGAAGATCAGCAAGACTATGGAGGACTTCTGGAAATCAATGTCCCAGTCCGAAGTCACGATAGAAGCCATCCAAACCAGGCTGCAAATCATAGACGATGACTTTTTGAACAAATTCGAAGGGAATCACGACATAATCATGTACGTTCGCAGAGCAGAATTCAAGGACAGTGACTACGTGCGCAATGAATTCTACGACATAGTCGAGGAATCCTACTTACAACAATCAGCTAGTGTCAATTGTATCACAACAATCACAGTATCAATTGACGCAGAATCATCGAATTTGCATGCAGGAACGCGTTACAATCGATTTCACGCAAGCGACGACGAATGTTCGCGTACAAGTTATTTTATGTTCCAGAATGAAGATCCGCGTGGAAAAAGGATGCATCCGCATCGAAATGTATGGAATTGACGCAGAAACGCGTTACAATCGATTTCATGCAAGCGACGACGAATGTACGTGGACCATTTATTTTCTGTTCCAGAATGATGATTCGAATGCGAAAACGAGGCATCTGCATCGAAACGTATGGAATTGACGCAGAAACGCGTTACAATCGAGTACATGCAAGCGTCGACGAATGTTCGTGTACAAGTTATTTTATGTTCCAGAATGAAGATCCGTGTGCAAAAAGGATGCATCCGCATCGAAATGTATGGAGTTGACACAGAAACAACGAGTTTGCAGGTAGGACCGTGTTTCAATCGATTTCATGCAAGCGACGACGAAGGTTCGTGTACAAGTTATTTTCTGTTCGAGATTGTGCTTTCACGTGCAAAATCGCTGCATCCGCATCGAAACGTATGGAATTGACGCAGAATCATCGAATTTGCATGCAGGAACGCCTTACAATCGATTTCACGCAAGCGAAGACGAATGTTCGTGTACAAGTTATTTTATGTTCCAGAATGAAGATCCGCGTGCAAAAAGGATGCGTCCGCATCGAAATGTATGGAATTGACACAGAAACAACGAGTTTACAGGTAGGACCGCGTTACAATAGATTTCATGCAAGTGACGACGAATGTTCGTGTACAAGTTATTTTCTGTTCGAGATTGTGCTTTCACGTGCAAAATTGCTGCATCCGCTTCGAAACGTATGAAATTGACACAGAATCATCGGGTTTGCAGGTAGGACCGCGTTACAATCGATTTCATGCAAGCGACGACGAATGTTCGTGTACAAGTTATTTTCTGTTCCAGAATGAAGATCCGCGTGCAAAAAGGATGCATCCGCATCGAAATGTATGGAGTTGACACAGAAACAACGAGTTTGCAGGTAGGACCGTGTTTCAATCGATTTCATGCAAGCGACGACGAATGTTCGTGTACAAGTTATTTTCTGTTCCAGAATGAAGATCCGCGTGCAAAAAGGATGCATCCGCATCGAAATGTATGGAGTTGACACAGAAACATCGGGTTTGCAGGTAGGTCCGCGTTACAATCGATTTCATGCAAGCGACGACGATTGTACGTGTACAAGTTATTTTCTGTTCCACAATGAAGATTCGAATGCGAAAACGAGGCATCTGCATCGAAACGTATGGTGTTCAAGATTGGCGCGCCCGAGCGCCATATTAACAAACCGGCACCGCGCGATCCCGCCAAGACTAGCGCGATCCCGCCGAAACCGCGAGCCACATCGCATGCCATCGAGGCTTGCGCGGGCAATAGATCGGCTGCGTGATTGGCCAATTCACACTCTCGATCCTTCTGGAAGATTCGCGAACGCTCAACCGGAACCACCGGTGCGCGACGAACTTCCAGGAGGATCGAGACAATAAAAGAGAGTGACAACCGCCGTCTCTCTCTCACAGCGACAATCAGCTGATCGAACATACACGTGATTCCAAACAAAGTCATCTTTATTCCAAGTCAACTCATTGTACATTAATTTCATTACGCAGTGTAATATTCTTTGACAAACATTAGTGCAAATACAGTTATTTATACATAGATCCATACATTCGTGCTCTCAATTCCATTTATACAGTCCACTTCTCTTCCATTCAAATCCAACCGTTACCATACGCATCCATTCCTTTCAATCTTGCATCCTATCCCTCATTCCAATCACTCTGCCATCCTGTCTCACTCTTCTCAGTCATTCCAGCAATCCAAAGTTGCACCTAGTTGGTCATCCAGACCGCTTCCCTTTCAAACATTGGTCCTTCGAGCCGGATTTCATCGTTTCTGGCAACCTTACCTCCACGGATCTACAAACAGTGAATAGATCAGTGTCAAATCAGTGATCAACCCAGTGATCGAACCAGTGATCAACTCAGTTCTGCCAGTGAGAAGACCATCCAGCGAACCAGCCGCAGTCAAAATGGAAATCTCACCTGAGGAACTGCTCCAAACTCAACAGGCTCTGGCAGAGAAGATCAGCAAGACTATGGAGGACTTCTGGAAATCAATGTCCCAGTCCGAAGTCACGATAGAAGCCATCCAAACCAGGCTGCAAATCATAGACGATGACTTTTTGAACAAATTCGAAGGGAATCACGACATAATCATGTACGTTCGCAGAGCAGAATTCAAGGACAGTGACTACGTGCGCAATGAATTCTACGACATAGTCGAGGAATCCTACTTACAACAATCAGCTAGTGTCAATTGTATCACAACAATCACAGTATCAATTGACGCAGAATCATCGAATTTGCATGCAGGAACGCGTTACAATCGATTTCACGCAAGCGACGACGAATGTTCGCGTACAAGTTATTTTATGTTCCAGAATGAAGATCCGCGTGGAAAAAGGATGCATCCGCATCGAAATGTATGGAATTGACGCAGAAACGCGTTACAATCGATTTCATGCAAGCGACGACGAATGTACGTGGACCATTTATTTTCTGTTCCAGAATGATGATTCGAATGCGAAAACGAGGCATCTGCATCGAAACGTATGGAATTGACGCAGAAACGCGTTACAATCGAGTACATGCAAGCGTCGACGAATGTTCGTGTACAAGTTATTTTATGTTCCAGAATGAAGATCCGCGTGCAAAAAGGATGCATCCGCATCTCAATGTATGGAATTGACACAGACACAACGAGTTTGCATGTAGGACCGCGTTACAATCGATTTCATGCAAGCGACGACGAATGTTCGTGTACAAGTTATTTTCTGTTCGAGATTGTGCTTTCACGTGCAAAATCGCTGCATCCGCATCGAAACGTATGGAATTGACGCAGAATCATCGAATTTGCATGCAGCAACGCCTTACAATCGATTTCACGCAAGCGAAGACGAATGTTCGTGAACAAGTTATTTTCTGTGTCAGAATGAATATTCGCTTGCATAAACGATGCATCTGCATCGAAACGTATGGAATTGACACAGAAACATCGGGTTTGCAGGTAGGACCGCGTTACAATCGATTTCATGCAAGCGACGACGATTGTACGTGTACAAGTTATTTTCTGTTCCACAATGAAGATTCGAATGCGAAAACGAGGCATCTGCATCGAAACGTATGGAATTGACACAGACACAACGAGTTTGCATGTAGGACCGCGTTACAATCGATTTCATGCAAGCGACGACGAATGTTCGTGTACAAGTTATTTTCTGTTCGAGATTGTGCTTTCACGTGCAAAATCGCTGCATCCGCATCGAAATATATGGAGTTGACACAGAAACAACGAGTTTGCATGTAGGACCGCGTTACAATCGATTTCACGCAAGCGTCGACGAATGTTCGTGTACAAGTCATTTTATGTTCCAGAATGAAGATCCGCGTGCAAAAAGGATGCGTCCGCATCGAAATGTATGGAATTGACACAGAAACAACGAGTTTACAGGTAGGACCGCGTTACAATAGATTTCATGCAAGTGACGACGAATGTTCGTGTACAAGTTATTTTCTGTTCGAGATTGTGCTTTCACGTGCAAAATCGCTGCATCCGCTTCGAAACGTATGGAATTGACACAGAAACATCGGGTTTGCAGGTATTACCGCGTTACAATCGATTTCATGCAAGCGACGACGAATGTTCGTGTACAAGTTATTTTCTGTTCGAGATTGTGCTTTCACGTGCAAAATCGCTGCATCCGCATCGAAACGTATGGAATTGACGCAGAATCATCGAATTTGCATGCAGGAACGCGTTACAATCGATTTCACGCAAGCGACGACGAATGTTCGCGTACAAGTTATTTTATGTTCCAGAATGAAGATCCGCGTGCAAAAAGGATGCATCCGCATCGAAACGTATGGAATTGACGCAGAAACGCGTTACAATCGAATTCATGCAAGCGACGACGAATGTACGTGGACAATTTATTTTCTGTTCCAGAATGATGATTCGAATGCGAAAACGAGGCATCTGCATCGAAACGTATGGAATTGACGCAGAAACGCGTTACAATGGAGTTCATGCAAGCGTCGACGAATGTTCGTGTACAAGTTATTTTATGTTTCAGAATGAAGATCCGCGTGCAAAAAGGATGCGTCCGCATCGAAATGTATGGAATTGACACAGAAACATCGGGTTTGCAGGTATTACCGCGTGACAATCGATTTCATGCAAACGACGACGAATGTTCGTGTACATGTTCTTTTCTGTGTCAGAATGAATATTCGCTTGCATAAACGATGCATCTGCATCGAAACGTATGGAATTGACACAGAAACAACGAGTTTACAGGTAGGACCGCGTTACAATCGATTTCATGCAAGTGACGACGAATGTTCGTGTACAAGTTATTTTCTGTTCGAGATTGTGCTTTCACGTGCAAAATCGCTGCATCCGCAACGAAACGTATGGAATTGACGCAGAATCATCGAATTTGCATGCAGGAACGCCTTACAATCGATATCACGCAAGCGAAGACGAATGTTCGTGTACAAGTTATTTTCTGTGTCAGAATGAATATTCGCTTGCATAAACGATGCATCTGCATCGAAACGTATGGAATTGACACAGAAAAATCGGGTTTGCAGGTAGGACCGCGTTACAATCGATTTCATGCAAGCGACGACGATTGTACGTGTACAAGTTATTTTCTGTTCCAGAATGATGATTCGAATGCGAAAACGAGGCATCTGCATCGAAACGTATGGAATTGACGCAGAAACGCGTTACAATCGAGTACATGCAAGCGTCGACGAATGTTCGTGTACAAGTTATTTTATATTCCAGAATGAAGATCCGCGTGCAAAAAGGATGCATCCGCATCTCAATGTATGGAATTGACACAGACACAACGAGTTTGCATGTAGGACCGCGTTACAATCGATTTCATGCAAGCGACGACGAATGTTCGTGTACAAGTTATTTTCTGTTCGAGATTGTGCTTTCACGTGCAAAATCGCTGCATCCGCATCGAAACGTATGGAATTGACGCAGAATCATCGAATTTGCATGCAGCAACGCCTTACAATCGATTTCACGCAAGCGAAGACGAATGTTCGTGAACAAGTTATTTTCTGTGTCAGAATGAATATTCGCTTGCATAAACGATGCATCTGCATCGAAACGTATGGAATTGACGCAGAATCATCGAATTTGCATGCAGGAACGCCTTACAATCGATTTCACGCAAGCGAAGACGAATGTTCGTGTACAAGTTATTTTATGTTCCAGAATGAAGATCCGCGTGCAAAAAGGATGCGTCCGCATCGAAATGTATGGAATTGACACAGAAACAACGAGTTTACAGGTAGGACCGCGTTACAATAGATTTCATGCAAGTGACGACGAATGTTCGTGTACAAGTTATTTTCTGTTCGAGATTGTGCTTTCACGTGCAAAATCGCTGCATCCGCTTCGAAACGTATGGAATTGACACAGAAACATCGGGTTTGCAGGTATTACCGCGTTACAATCGATTTCATGCAAGCGACGACGAATGTTCGTGTACAAGTTATTTTCTGTTCGAGATTGTGCTTTCACGTGCAAAATCGCTGCATCCGCATCGAAACGTATGGAATTGACGCAGAATCATCGAATTTGCATGCAGGAACGCGTTACAATCGATTTCACGCAAGCGACGACGAATGTTCGCGTACAAGTTATTTTATGTTCCAGAATGAAGATCCGCGTGCAAAAAGGATGCATCCGCATCGAAACGTATGGAATTGACGCAGAAACGCGTTACAATCGAATTCATGCAAGCGACGACGAATGTACGTGGACAATTTATTTTCTGTTCCAGAATGATGATTCGAATGCGAAAACGAGGCATCTGCATCGAAACGTATAGAATTGACGCAGAAACGCGTTACAATGGAGTTCATGCAAGCGTCGACGAATGTTCGTGTACAAGTTATTTTCTGTTCGAGATTGTGCTTTCACGTGCAAAATCGCTGCATCCGCTTCGAAACGATGGAATTGACACAGAAACATCGGGTTTGCAGGTATTACCGCGTGACAATCGATTTCATGCAAACGACGACGAATGTTCGTGTACATGTTCTTTTCTGTGTCAGAATGAATATTCGCTTGCATAAACGATGCATCTGCATCGAAACGTATGGAATTGACACAGAAACAACGAGTTTGCAGGTAGGACCGCGTTACAATCGATTTCATGCAAGCGACGACGAATGTTCGTGTACAAGTTATTTTCTGTTCGAGATTGTGCTTTCACGTGCAAAATCGCTGCATCCGCATCGAAACGTATGGAATTGACGCAGAATCATCGATTTTGCATGCAGGAACGCCTTACAATCGATTTCACGCAAGCGAAGACGAATGTTCGTGTACAAGTTATTTTATGTTCCAGAATGAAGATCCGCGTGCAAAAAGGATGCATCCGCATCGACATGTATGGAATTGACACAGAAACAACGAGTTTACAGGTAGGACCGCGTTACAATCGATTTCATGCAAGTGACGACGAATGTTCGTGTACAAGTTATTTTCTGTTCGAGATTGTGCTTTCACGTGCAAAATCGCTGCATCCGCTTCGAAACGATGGAATTGACACAAAACATCGGGTTTGCAGGTATTACCGCGTGACAATCGATTTCATGCAAACGACGACGAATGTTCGTGTACAAGTTATTTTCTGTTCGAGATTGTGCTATCACGTGCAAAATCGCTGCATCTGCATCGAAACGTATGGAATTGACGCAGAATCATCGAATTTGCATGCAGGAACGCGTTACAATCGATTTCACGCAAGCGAAGACGAATGTTCGTGTACAAGTTATTTTATGTTCCAGAATGAAGATCCGCGTGCAAAAAGGATGCATCCGCATCGAAATGTATGGAGTTGACACAGAAACAACGAGTTTGCAGGTAGGACCGTGTTTCAATCAATTTCATGCAAGCGACGACGAATGTTCGTGTACAAGTTATTTTCTGTTCGAGATTGTGCTTTCACGTGCAAAATCGCTGCATCCGCATCGAAACGTATGGAATTGACGCAGAATCATCGAATTTGCATGCAGGAACGCCTTACAATCGATTTCACGCAAGCGAAGACGAATGTTCGTGTACAAGTTATTTTATGTTCCAGAATGAAGATCCGCGTGCAAAAAGGATGCGTCCGCATCGAAATGTATGGAAATGACACAGAAACAACGAGTTTACAGGTAGGACCGCGTTACAATAGATTTCATGCAAGTGACGACGAATGTTCGTGTACAAGTTATTTTCTGTTCGAGATTGTGCTTTCACGTGCAAAATCGCTGCATCCGCTTCGAAACGTATGGAATTGACACAGAAACATCGGGTTTGCAGGTATTACCGCGTTACAATCGATTTCATGCAAGCGACGACGAATGTTCGTGTACAAGTTATTTTCTGTTCGAGATTGTGCTTTCACGTGCAAAATCGCTGCATCCGCATCGAAACGTATGGAATTGACGCAGAATCATCGAATTTGCATGCAGGAACGCGTTACAATCGATTTCACGCAAGCGACGACGAATGTTCGCGTACAAGTTATTTTATGTTCCAGAATGAAGATCCGCGTGCAAAAAGGATGCATCCGCATCGAAACGTATGGAATTGACGCAGAAACGCGTTACAATCGAATTCATGCAAGCGACGACGAATGTACGTGGACAATTTATTTTCTGTTCCAGAATGATGATTCGAATGCGAAAACGAGGCATCTGCATCGAAACGTATAGAATTGACGCAGAAACGCGTTACAATGGAGTTCATGCAAGCGTCGACGAATGTTCGTGTACAAGTTATTTTCTGTTCGAGATTGTGCTTTCACGTGCAAAATCGCTGCATCCGCTTCGAAACGATGGAATTGACACAGAAACATCGGGTTTGCAGGTATTACCGCGTGACAATCGATTTCATGCAAACGACGACGAATGTTCGTGTACATGTTTCTTTTCTGTGTCAGAATGAATATTCGCTTGCATAAACGATGCATCTGCATCGAAACGTATGGAATTGACACAGAAACAACGAGTTTGCAGGTAGGACCGCGTTACAATCGATTTCATGCAAGCGACGACGAATGTTCGTGTACAAGTTATTTTCTGTTCGAGATTGTGCTTTCACGTGCAAAATCGCTGCATCCGCATCGAAACGTATGGAATTGACGCAGAATCATCGATTTTGCATGCAGGAACGCCTTACAATCGATTTCACGCAAGCGAAGACGAATGTTCGTGTACAAGTTATTTTATGTTCCAGAATGAAGATCCGCGTGCAAAAAGGATGCATCCGCATCGACATGTATGGAATTGACACAGAAACAACGAGTTTACAGGTAGGACCGCGTTACAATCGATTTCATGCAAGTGACGACGAATGTTCGTGTACAAGTTATTTTCTGTTCGAGATTGTGCTTTCACGTGCAAAATCGCTGCATCCGCATCGAAACGTATGGAATTGACGCAGAATCATCGAATTTGCATGCAGGAACGCGTTACAATCGATTTCACGCAAGCGACGACGAATGTTCGCGTACAAGTTATTTTATGTTCCAGAATGAAGATCCGCGTGCAAAAAGGATGCATCCGCATCGAAACGTATGGAATTGACGCAGAAACGCGTTACAATCGAATTCATGCAAGCGACGACGAATGTACGTGGACAATTTATTTTCTGTTCCAGAATGATGATTCGAATGCGAAAACGAGGCATCTGCATCGAAACGTATGGAATTGACGCAGAAACGCGTTACAATGGAGTTCATGCAAGCGTCGACGAATGTTCGTGTACAAGTTATTTTCTGTTCGAGATTGTGCTTTCACGTGCAAAATCGCTGCATCCGCTTCGAAACGATGGAATTGACACAGAAACATCGGGTTTGCAGGTATTACCGCGTGACAATCGATTTCATGCAAACGACGACGAATGTTCGTGTACATGTTCTTTTCTGTGTCAGAATGAATATTCGCTTGCATAAACGATGCATCTGCATCGAAACGTATGGAATTGACACAGAAACAACGAGTTTGCATGTAGGACCGCGTTACAATCGATTTCATGCAAGCGACGACGAATGTTCGTGTACAAGTTATTTTCTGTTCGAGATTGTGCTTTCACGTGCAAAATCGCTGCATCCGCTTCGAAACGATGGAATTGACACAAAAACATCGGGTTTGCAGGTATTACCGCGTGACAATCGATTTCATGCAAACGACGACGAATGTTCGTGTACAAGTTATTTTCTGTTCGAGATTGTGCTTTCACGTGCAAAATCGCTGCATCTGCATAGAAACGTATGGAATTGACGCCGAATCATCGAATTTGCATGCAGGTACGCGTTACAATCGATTTCACGCAAGCGAAGACGAATGTTCGTGTACAAGTTATTTTATGTTCCAGAATGAAGATCCGCGTGCAAAAAGGATGCATCCGCATCGAAATGTATGGAGTTGACACAGAAACAACGAGTTTGCAGGTAGGACCGTGTTTCAATCGATTTCATGCAAGCGACGACGAATGTTCGTGTACAAGTTATTTTCTGTTCGAGATTGTGCTTTCACGTGCAAAATCGCTGCATCCGCATCGAAACGTATGGAATTGACGCAGAATCATCGAATTTGCATGCAGGAACGCCTTACAATCGATTTCACGCAAGCGAAGACGAATGTTCGTGTACAAGTTATTTTATGTTCCAGAATGAAGAGCCGCGTGCAAAAAGGATGCGTCCGCATCGAAATGTATGGAATTGACACAGAAACAACGAGTTTACAGGTAGGACCGCGTTACAATAGATTTCATGCAAGTGACGACGAATGTTCGTGTACAAGTTATTTTCTGTTCGAGATTGTGCTTTCACGTGCAAAATTGCTGCATCCGCTTCGAAACGTATGAAATTGACACAGAATCATCGGGTTTGCAGGTAGGACCGCGTTACAATCGATTTCATGCAAGCGACGACGAATGTTCGTGTACAAGTTATTTTCTGTTCCAGAATGAAGATCCGCGTGCAAAAAGGATGCATTCGCATCGAAATGTATGGAGTTGACACAGAAACAACGAGTTTACAGGTAGGACCGCGTTACAATCGATTTCATGCAAGTGACGACGAATGTTCGTGTACAAGTTATTTTCTGTTCGAGATTGTGCTTTCACGTGCAAAATCGCTGCATCCGCTTCGAAACGTATGGAATTGACACAGAAACATCGGGTTTGCAGGTATTACCGCGTTACTATCGATTTCATGCAAGCGACGACGAATGTTCGTGTACAAGTTATTTTCTGTTCGAGATTGTGCTTTCACGTGCAAAATCGCTGCATCCGCATCGAAACGTATGGAATTGACGCAGAATCATCGAATTTGCATGCAGGAACGCGTTACAATCGATTTCACGCAAGCGACGACGAATGTTCGCGTACAAGTTATTTTATGTTCCAGAATGAAGATCCGCGTGCAAAAAGGATGCATCCGCATCGAAACGTATGGAATTGACGCAGAAACGCGTTACAATCGAATTCATGCAAGCGACGACGAATGTACGTGGACAATTTATTTTCTGTTCCAGAATGATGATTCGAATGCGAAAACGAGGCATCTGCATCGAAACGTATGGAATTGACGCAGAAACGCGTTACAATGGAGTTCATGCAAGCGTCGACGAATGTTCGTGTACAAGTTATTTTCTGTTCGAGATTGTGCTTTCACGTGCAAAATCGCTGCATCCGCTTCGAAACGATGGAATTGACACAGAAACATCGGGTTTGCAGGTATTACCGCGTGACAATCGATTTCATGCAAACGACGACGAATGTTCGTGTACATGTTCTTTTCTGTGTCAGAATGAATATTCGCTTGCATAAACGATGCATCTGCATCGAAACGTATGGAATTGACACAGAAACAACGAGTTTGCAGGTAGGACCGCGTTACAATCGATTTCATGCAAGCGACGACGAATGTTCGTGTACAAGTTATTTTCTGTTCGAGATTGTGCTTTCACGTGCACAATCGCTGCATCCGCATCGAAACGTATGGAATTGACGCAGAATCATCGATTTTGCATGCAGGAACGCCTTACAATCGATTTCACGCAAGCGAAGACGAATGTTCGTGTACAAGTTATTTTATGTTCCAGAATGAAGATCCGCGTGCAAAAAGGATGCATCCGCATCGACATGTATGGAATTGACACAGAAACAACGAGTTTACAGGTAGGACCGCGTTACAATCGATTTCATGCAAGTGACGACGAATGTTCGTGTACAAGTTATTTTCTGTTCGAGATTGTGCTTTCACGTGCAAAATCGCTGCATCCGCTTCGAAACGATGGAATTGACACAAAAACATCGGGTTTGCAGGTATTACCGCGTGACAATCGATTTCATGCAAACGACGACGAATGTTCGTGTACAAGTTATTTTATGTTCCAGAATGAAGATCCGCGTGCAAAAAGGATGCATCCGCATCGACATGTATGGAATTGACACAGAAACAACGAGTTTACAGGTAGGACCGCGTTACAATCGATTTCATGCAAGTGACGACGAATGTTCGTGTACAAGTTATTTTATGTTCCAGAATGAAGATCCCCGTGCAAAAAGGATGCATCCGCATCGAAATGTATGGAGTTGACACAGAAACAACGAGTTTGCAGGTAGGACCGTGTTTCAATCGATTTCATGCAAGCGACGACGAATGTTCGTGTACAAGTTATTTTCTGTTCGAGATTGTGCTTTCACGTGCAAAATCGCTGCATCCGCATCGAAACGTATGGAATTGACGCAGAATCATCGAATTTGCATGCAGGAACGCCTTACAATCGATTTCACGCAAGCGAAGACGAATGTTCGTGTACAAGTTATTTTATGTTCCAGAATGAAGATCCGCGTGCAAAAAGGATGCGTCCGCATCGAAATGTATGTAATTGACACAGAAACAACGAGTTTACAGGTAGGACCGCGTTACAATAGATTTCATGCAAGTGACGACGAATGTTCGTGTACAAGTTATTTTCTGTTCGAGATTGTGCTTTCACGTGCAAAATTGCTGCATCCGCTTCGAAACGTATGGAATTGACACAGAATCATCGGGTTTGCAGGTAGGACCGCGTTACAATCGATTTCATGCAAGCGACGACGAATGTTCGTGTACAAGTTATTTTCTGTTCCAGAATGAAGATCCGCGTGCAAAAAGGATGCATCCGCATCGAAATGTATGGAGTTGACACAGAAACAACGAGTTTGCAGGTAGGACCGTGTTTCAATCGATTTCATGCAAGCGACGACGAATGTTCGTGTACAAGTTATTTTCTGTTCGAGATTGTGCTTTCACGTGCAAAATCGCTGCATCCGCATCGAAACGTATGGAATTGACGCAGAATCATCGAATTTGCATGCAGGAACGCCTTACAATCGATTTCACGCAAGCGAAGACGAATGTTCGTGTACAAGTTATTTTATGTTCCAGAATGAAGATCCGCGTGCAAAAAGGATGCGTCCGCATCGAAATGTATGGAATTGACACAGAAACAACGAGTTTACAGGTAGGACCGCGTTACAATCGATTTCATGCAAGTGACGACGAATGTTCGTGTACAAGTTATTTTCTGTTCGAGATTGTGATTTCACGTGCAAAATCGCTGCATCCGCTTCGAAACGTATGGAATTGACACAGAAACATCGGGTTTGCAGGTATTACCGCGTTACTATCGATTTCATGCAAGCGACGACGAATGTTCGTGTACAAGTTATTTTCTGTTCGAGATTGTGCTTTCACGTGCAAAATCGCTGCATCCGCATCGAAACGTATGGAATTGACGCAGTATCATCGAATTTGCATGCAGGAACGCCTTACAATCGATTTCACGCAAGCGAAGACGAATGTTCGTGTACAAGTTATTTTCTGTGTCAGAATGAATATTCGCTTGCATAAACGATGCATCTGCATCGAAACGTATGGAATTGACACAGAAAAATCGGGTTTGCAGGTAGGACCGCGTTACAATCGATTTCATGCAAGCGACGACGATTGTACGTGTACAAGTTATTTTCTGTTCCAGAATGATGATTCGAATGCGAAAACGAGGCATCTGCATCGAAACGTATGGAATTGACGCAGAAACGCGTTACAATGGAGTTCATGCAAGCGTCGACGAATGTTCGTGTACAAGTTATTTTATGTTCCAGAATGAAGATCCGCGTGCAAAAAGGATGCGTCCGCATCTCAATGTATGGAGTTGACACAGAAACATCGGGTTTGCAGGTATTACCGCGTTACTATCGATTTCATGCAAGCGACGACGAATGTTCGTGTACAAGTTATTTTCTGTTCGAGATTGTGCTTTCACGTGCAAAATCGCTGCATCCGCTTCGAAACGTATGGAATTGACACAGAAACATCGGGTTTGCAGGTATTACCGCGTTACTATCGATTTCATGCAAGCGACGACGAATGTTCGTGTACAAGTTATTTTCTGTTCGAGATTGTGCTTTCACGTGCAAAATCGCTGCATCCGCATCGAAACGTATGGAATTGACGCAGTATCATCGAATTTGCATGCAGGAACGCCTTACAATCGATTTCACGCAAGCGAAGACGAATGTTCGTGTACAAGTTATTTTCTGTGTCAGAATGAATATTCGCTTGCATAAACGATGCATCTGCATCGAAACGTATGGAATTGACACAGAAAAATCGGGTTTGCAGGTAGGACCGCGTTACAATCGATTTCATGCAAGCGACGACGATTGTACGTGTACAAGTTATTTTCTGTTCCAGAATGATGATTCGAATGCGAAAACGAGGCATCTGCATCGAAACGTATGGAATTGACGCAGAAACGCGTTACAATGGAGTTCATGCAAGCGTCGACGAATGTTCGTGTACAAGTTATTTTATGTTCCAGAATGAAGATCCGCGTGCAAAAAGGATGCGTCCGCATCTCAATGTATGGAGTTGACACAGAAACATCGGGTTTGCAGGTATTACCGCGTTACTATCGATTTCATGCAAGCGACGACGAATGTTCGTGTACAAGTTATTTTCTGTTCGAGATTGTGCTTTCACGTGCAAAATCGCTGCATCCGCATCGAAACGTATGGAATTGACGCAGTATCATCGAATTTGCATGCAGGAACGCCTTACAATCGATTTCACGCAAGCGAAGACGAATGTTCGTGTACAAGTTGTTTTCTGTGTCAGAATGAATATTCGCTTGCATAAACGATGCATCTGCATCGAAACGTATGGAATTGACACAGAAACATCGGGTTTGCAGGTATTACCGCGTTACAATCGATTTCACGCAAGCGTCGACGAATGTTCGTGTACAAGTTATTTTCTGTTCCAGAATGAAGATCCGCGTGCAAAAAGGATGCATCCGCATCGAAATGTATGGAGTTGACACAGAAACAACGAGTTTGCAGGTAGGACCGTGTTTCAATCGATTTCATGCAAGCGACGACGAATGTTCGTGTACAAGTTATTTTCTGTTCGAGATTGTGCTTTCACGTACAAAATCGCTGCATCCGCATCGAAACGTATGGAATTGACGCAGAATCATCGAATTTGCATGCAGGAACGCCTTACAATCGATTTCACGCAAGCGAAGACGAATGTTCGTGTACAAGTTATTTTATGTTCCAGAATGAAGATCCGCGTGCAAAAAGGATGCGTCCGCATCGAAATGTATGTAATTGACACAGAAACAACGAGTTTACAGGTAGGACCGCGTTACAATAGATTTCATGCAAGTGACGACGAATGTTCGTGTACAAGTTATTTTCTGTTCGAGATTGTGCTTTCACGTGCGAAATTGCTGCATCCGCTTCGAAACGTATGGAATTGACACAGAATCATCGGGTTTGCAGGTAGGACCGCGTTACAATCGATTTCATGCAAGCGACAACGAATGTTCGTGTACAAGTTATTTTCTGTTCCAGAATGAAGATCCGCGTGCAAAAAGGATGCATCCGCATCGAAATGTATGGAGTTGACACAGAAACAACGAGTTTGCAGGTAGGACCGTGTTTCAATCGATTTCATGCAAGCGACGACGAATGTTCGTGTACAAGTTATTTTCTGTTCGAGATTGTGCTTTCACGTGCAAAATCGCTGCATCCGCATCGAAACGTATGGAATTGACGCAGAATCATCGAATTTGCATGCAGGAACGCCTTACAATCGATTTCACGCAAGCGAAGACGAATGTTCGTGTACAAGTTATTTTATGTTCCAGAATGAAGATCCGCGTGCAAAAAGGATGCGCCCGCATCGAAATGTATGGAATTGACACAGAAACAACGAGTTTACAGGTAGGACCGCGTTACAATCGATTTCATGCAAGTGACGACGAATGTTCGTGTACAAGTTATTTTCTGTTCGAGATTGTGCTTTCACGTGCAAAATCGCTGCATCCGCTTCGAAACGTATGGAATTGACACAGAAACATCGGGTTTGCAGGTATTACCGCGTTACTATCGATTTCATGCAAGCGACGACGAATGTTCGTGTACAAGTTATTTTCTGTTCGAGATTGTGCTTTCACGTGCAAAATCGCTGCATCCGCATCGAAACGTATGGAATTGACGCAGTATCATCGAATTTGCATGCAGGAACGCCTTACAATCGATTTCACGCAAGCGAAGACGAATGTTCGTGTACAAGTTATTTTCTGTGTCAGAATGAATATTCGCTTGCATAAACGATGCATCTGCATCGAAACGTATGGAATTGACACAGAAAAATCGGGTTTGCAGGTAGGACCGCGTTACAATCGATTTCATGCAAGCGACGACGATTGTACGTGTACAAGTTATTTTCTGTTCCAGAATGATGATTCGAATGCGAAAACGAGGCATCTGCATCGAAACGTATGGAATTGACGCAGAAACGCGTTACAATCGAGTTCATGCAAGCGTCGACGAATGTTCGTGTACAAGTTATTTTATGTTCCAGAATGAAGATCCGCGTGCAAAAAGGATGCGTCCGCATCTCAATGTATGGAGTTGACACAGAAACATCGGGTTTGCAGGTATTACCGCGTTACTATCGATTTCATGCAAGCGACGACGAATGTTCGTGTACAAGTTATTTTCTGTTCGAGATTGTGCTTTCACGTGCAAAATCGCTGCATCCGCATCGAAACGTATGGAATTGACGCAGTATCATCGAATTTGCATGCAGGAACGCCTTACAATCGATTTCACGCAAGCGAAGACGAATGTTCGTGTACAAGTTGTTTTCTGTGTCAGAATGAATATTCGCTTGCATAAACGATGCATCTGCATCGAAACGTATGGAATTGACACAGAAACATCGGGTTTGCAGGTATTACCGCGTTACAATCGATTTCACGCAAGCGTCGACGAATGTTCGTGTACAAGTTATTTTCTGTTCCAGAATGAAGATCAGCGTGCAAAAAGGATGCATCCGCATCGAAATGTATGGAGTTGACACAGAAACAACGAGTTTGCAGGTAGGACCGTGTTTCAATCGATTTCATGCAAGCGACGACGAATGTTCGTGTACAAGTTATTTTCTGTTCGAGATTGTGCTTTCACGTGCAAAATCGCTGCATCCGCATCGAAACGTATGGAATTGACGCAGAATCATCGAATTTGCATGCAAGAACGCCTTACAATCGATTTCACGCAAGCGAAGACGAATGTTCGTGTACAAGTTATTTTATGTTCCAGAATGAAGATCCGCGTGCAAAAAGGATGCGTCCGCATCGAAATGTATGGAATTGACACAGAAACAACGAGTTTACAGGTAGGACCGCGTTACAATCGATTTCATGCAAGTGACGACGAATGTTCGTGTACAAGTTATTTTCTGTTCGAGATTGTGCTTTCACGTGCAAAATCGCTGCATCCGCTTCGAAACGTATGGAATTGACACAGAAACATCGGGTTTGCAGGTATTACCGCGTTACTATCGATTTCATGCAAGCGACGACGAATGTTCGTGTACAAGTTATTTTCTGTTCGAGATTGTGCTTTCACGTGCAAAATCGCTGCATCCGCATCGAAACGTATGGAATTGACGCAGAATCATCGAATTTGCATGCAGGAACGCGTTACAATCGATTTCACGCAAGCGACGACGAATGTTCGCGTACAAGTTATTTTATGTTCCAGAATGAAGATCCGCGTGCAAAAAGGATGCATCCGCATCGAAACGTATGGAATTGACGCAGAAACGCGTTACAATCGAATTCATGCAAGCGACGACGAATGTACGTGGACAATTTATTTTCTGTTCCAGAATGATGATTCGAATGCGAAAACGAGGCATCTGCATCGAAACGTATGGAATTGACGCAGAAACGCGTTACAATGGAGTTCATGCAAGCGTCGACGAATGTTCGTGTACAAGTTATTTTCTGTTCGAGATTGTGCTTTCACGTGCAAAATCGCTGCATCCGCTTCGAAACGATGGAATTGACACAGAAACATCGGGTTTGCAGGTATTACCGCGTGACAATCGATTTCATGCAAACGACGACGAATGTTCGTGTACATGTTCTTTTCTGTGTCAGAATGAATATTCGCTTGCATAAACGATGCATCTGCATCGAAACGTATGGAATTGACACAGAAACAACGAGTTTGCAGGTAGGACCGCGTTACAATCGATTTCATGCAAGCGACGACGAATGTTCGTGTACAAGTTATTTTCTGTTCGAGATTGTGCTTTCACGTGCAAAATCGCTGCATCCGCATCGAAACGTATGGAATTGACGCAGAATCATCGATTTTGCATGCAGGAACGCGTTACAATCGATTTCACGCAAGCGAAGACGAATGTTCGTGTACAAGTTATTTTATGTTCCAGAATGAAGATCCGCGTGCAAAAAGGATGCATCCGCATCGAAATGTATGGAGTTGACACAGAAACAACGAGTTTGCAGGTAGGACCGTGTTTCAATCGATTTCATGCAAGCGACGACGAATGTTCGTGTACAAGTTATTTTCTGTTCGAGATTGTGCTTTCACGTGCAAAATTGCTGCATCCGCTTCGAAACGTATGAAATTGACACAGAATCATCGGGTTTGCAGGTAGGACCGCGTTACAATCGATTTCATGCAAGCGACGACGAATGTTCGTGTACAAGTTATTTTCTGTTCCAGAATGAAGATCCGCGTGCAAAAAGGATGCATTCGCATCGAAATGTATGGAGTTGACACAGAAACAACGAGTTTACAGGTAGGACCGCGTTACAATCGATTTCATGCAAGTGACGACGAATGTTCGTGTACAAGTTATTTTCTGTTCGAGATTGTGCTTTCACGTGCAAAATCGCTGCATCCGCTTCGAAACGTATGGAATTGACACAGAAACATCGGGTTTGCAGGTATTACCGCGTTACTATCGATTTCATGCAAGCGACGACGAATGTTCGTGTACAAGTTATTTTCTGTTCGAGATTGTGCTTTCACGTGCAAAATCGCTGCATCCGCATCGAAACGTATGGAATTGACGCAGAATCATCGAATTTGCATGCAGGAACGCGTTACAATCGATTTCACGCAAGCGACGACGAATGTTCGCGTACAAGTTATTTTATGTTCCAGAATGAAGATCCGCGTGCAAAAAGGATGCATCCGCATCGAAACGTATGGAATTGACGCAGAAACGCGTTACAATCGAATTCATGCAAGCGACGACGATTGTACGTGGACAATTTATTTTCTGTTCCAGAATGATGATTCGAATGCGAAAACGAGGCATCTGCATCGAAACGTATGGAATTGACGCAGAAACGCGTTACAATGGAGTTCATGCAAGCGTCGACGAATGTTCGTGTACAAGTTATTTTCTGTTCGAGATTGTGCTTTCACGTGCAAAATCGCTGCATCCGCTTCGAAACGATGGAATTGACACAGAAACATCGGGTTTGCAGGTATTACCGCGTGACAATCGATTTCATGCAAACGACGACGAATGTTCGTGTACATGTTCTTTTCTGTGTCAGAATGAATATTCGCTTGCATAAACGATGCATCTGCATCGAAACGTATGGAATTGACACAGAAACAACGAGTTTGCAGGTAGGACCGTGTTTCAATCGATTTCATGCAAGCGACGACGAATGTTCGTGTACAAGTTATTTTCTGTTCGAGATTGTGCTTTCACGTGCAAAATTGCTGCATCCGCTTCGAAACGTATGAAATTGACACAGAATCATCGGGTTTGCAGGTAGGACCGCGTTACAATCGATTTCATGCAAGCGACGACGAATGTTCGTGTACAAGTTATTTTATGTTCCAGAATGAAGATCCGCGTGCAAAAAGGATGCGTCCGCATCTCAATGTATGGAGTTGACACAGAAACATCGGGTTTGCAGGTATTACCGCGTTACTATCGATTTCATGCAAGCGACGACGAATGTTCGTGTACAAGTTATTTTCTGTTCGAGATTGTGCTTTCACGTGCAAAATCGCTGCATCCGCATCGAAACGTATGGAATTGACGCAGTATCATCGAATTTGCATGCAGGAACGCCTTACAATCGATTTCACGCAAGCGAAGACGAATGTTCGTGTACAAGTTGTTTTCTGTGTCAGAATGAATATTCGCTTGCATAAACGATGCATCTGCATCGAAACGTATGGAATTGACACAGAAACATCGGGTTTGCAGGTATTACCGCGTTACAATCGATTTCACGCAAGCGTCGACGAATGTTCGTGTACAAGTTATTTTCTGTTCGAGATTGTGCTTTCACGTGCAAAATCGCTGCATCCGCTTCGAAACGTATGGAATTGACACAGAAACATCGGGTTTGCAGGTATTACCGCGTTACTATCGATTTCATGCAAGCGACGACGAATGTTCGTGTACAAGTTATTTTCTGTTCGAGATTGTGCTTTCACGTGCAAAATCGCTGCATCCGCATCGAAACGTATGGAATTGACGCAGAATCATCGAATTTGCATGCAGGAACGCGTTACAATCGATTTCACGCAAGCGACGACGAATGTTCGCGTACAAGTTATTTTATGTTCCAGAATGAAGATCCGCGTGCAAAAAGGATGCATCCGCATCGAAACGTATGGAATTGACGCAGAAACGCGTTACAATCGAATTCATGCAAGCGACGACGAATGTACGTGGACAATTTATTTTCTGTTCCAGAATGATGATTCGAATGCGAAAACGAGACATCTGCATCGAAACGTATGGAATTGACGCAGAAACGCGTTACAATGGAGTTCATGCAAGCGTCGACGAATGTTCGTGTACAAGTTATTTTCTGTTCGAGATTGTGCTTTCACGTGCAAAATCGCTGCATCCGCTTCGAAACGTATGGAATTGACACAGAAACATCGGGTTTGCAGGTATTACCGCGTTACTATCGATTTCATGCAAGCGACGACGAATGTTCGTGTACAAGTTATTTTCTGTTCGAGATTGTGCTTTCACGTGCAAAATCGCTGCATCCGCATCGAAACGTATGGAATTGACGCAGAATCATCGAATTTGCATGCAGGAACGCGTTACAATCGATTTCACGCAAGCGACGACGAATGTTCGCGTACAAGTTATTTTATGTTCCAGAATGAAGATCCGCGTGCAAAAAGGATGCATCCGCATCGAAACGTATGGAATTGACGCAGAAACGCGTTACAATCGAATTCATGCAAGCGACGACGATTGTACGTGGACAATTTATTTTCTGTTCCAGAATGATGATTCGAATGCGAAAACGAGGCATCTGCATCGAAACGTATGGAATTGACGCAGAAACGCGTTACAATGGAGTTCATGCAAGCGTCGACGAATGTTCGTGTACAAGTTATTTTCTGTTCGAGATTGTGCTTTCACGTGCAAAATCGCTGCATCCGCTTCGAAACGATGGAATTGACACAGAAACATCGGGTTTGCAGGTATTACCGCGTGACAATCGATTTCATGCAAACGACGACGAATGTTCGTGTACATGTTCTTTTCTGTGTCAGAATGAATATTCGCTTGCATAAACGATGCATCTGCATCGAAACGTATGGAATTGACACAGAAACAACGAGTTTGCAGGTAGGACCGTGTTTCAATCGATTTCATGCAAGCGACGACGAATGTTCGTGTACAAGTTATTTTCTGTTCGAGATTGTGCTTTCACGTGCAAAATTGCTGCATCCGCTTCGAAACGTATGAAATTGACACAGAATCATCGGGTTTGCAGGTAGGACCGCGTTACAATCGATTTCATGCAAGCGACGACGAATGTTCGTGTACAAGTTATTTTCTGTTCCAGAATGAAGATCCGCGTGCAAAAAGGATGCATTCGCATCGAAATGTATGGAGTTGACACAGAAACAACGAGTTTACAGGTAGGACCGCGTTACAATCGATTTCATGCAAGTGACGACGAATGTTCGTGTACAAGTTATTTTCTGTTCGAGATTGTGCTTTCACGTGCAAAATCGCTGCATCCGCTTCGAAACGTATGGAATTGACACAGAAACATCGGGTTTGCAGGTATTACCGCGTTACTATCGATTTCATGCAAGCGACGACGAATGTTCGTGTACAAGTTATTTTCTGTTCGAGATTGTGCTTTCACGTGCAAAATCGCTGCATCCGCATCGAAACGTATGGAATTGACGCAGAATCATCGAATTTGCATGCAGGAACGCGTTACAATCGATTTCACGCAAGCGACGACGAATGTTCGCGTACAAGTTATTTTATGTTCCAGAATGAAGATCCGCGTGCAAAAAGGATGCATCCGCATCGAAACGTATGGAATTGACGCAGAAACGCGTTACAATCGAATTCATGCAAGCGACGACGAATGTACGTGGACAATTTATTTTCTGTTCCAGAATGATGATTCGAATGCGAAAACGAGGCATCTGCATCGAAACGTATGGAATTGACGCAGAAACGCGTTACAATGGAGTTCATGCAAGCGTCGACGAATGTTCGTGTACAAGTTATTTTCTGTTCGAGATTGTGCTTTCACGTGCAAAATCGCTGCATCCGCTTCGAAACGATGGAATTGACACAGAAACATCGGGTTTGCAGGTATTACCGCGTGACAATCGATTTCATGCAAACGACGACGAATGTTCGTGTACATGTTCTTTTCTGTGTCAGAATGAATATTCGCTTGCATAAACGATGCATCTGCATCGAAACGTATGGAATTGACACAGAAACAACGAGTTTGCAGGTAGGACCGCGTTACAATCGATTTCATGCAAGCGACGACGAATGTTCGTGTACAAGTTATTTTCTGTTCGAGATTGTGCTTTCACGTGCAAAATCGCTGCATCCGCATCGAAACGTATGGAATTGACGCAGAATCATCGATTTTGCATGCAGGAACGCCTTACAATCGATTTCACGCAAGCGAAGACGAATGTTCGTGTACAAGTTATTTTATGTTCCAGAATGAAGATCCGCGTGCAAAAAGGATGCATCCGCATCGACATGTATGGAATTGACACAGAAACAACGAGTTTACAGGTAGGACCGCGTTACAATCGATTTCATGCAAGTGACGACGAATGTTCGTGTACAAGTTATTTTCTGTTCGAGATTGTGCTTTCACGTGCAAAATCGCTGCATCCGCTTCGAAACGATGGAATTGACACAAAAACATCGGGTTTGCAGGTATTACCGCGTGACAATCGATTTCATGCAAACGACGACGAATGTTCGTGTACAAGTTATTTTATGTTCCAGAATGAAGATCCGCGTGCAAAAAGGATGCATCCGCATCGACATGTATGGAATTGACACAGAAACAACGAGTTTACAGGTAGGACCGCGTTACAATCGATTTCATGCAAGTGACGACGAATGTTCGTGTACAAGTTATTTTATGTTCCAGAATGAAGATCCGCGTGCAAAAAGGATGCATCCGCATCGAAATGTATGGAGTTGACACAGAAACAACGAGTTTGCAGGTAGGACCGTGTTTCAATCGATTTCATGCAAGCGACGACGAATGTTCGTGTACAAGTTATTTTCTGTTCGAGATTGTGCTTTCACGTGCAAAATCGCTGCATCCGCATCGAAACGTATGGAATTGACGCAGAATCATCGAATTTGCATGCAGGAACGCCTTACAATCGATTTCACGCAAGCGAAGACGAATGTTCGTGTACAAGTTATTTTATGTTCCAGAATGAAGATCCGCGTGCAAAAAGGATGCGTCCGCATCGAAATGTATGTAATTGACACAGAAACAACGAGTTTACAGGTAGGACCGCGTTACAATAGATTTCATGCAAGTGACGACGAATGTTCGTGTACAAGTTATTTTCTGTTCGAGATTGTGCTTTCACGTGCAAAATTGCTGCATCCGCTTCGAAACGTATGGAATTGACACAGAATCATCGGGTTTGCAGGTAGGACCGCGTTACAATCGATTTCATGCAAGCGACGACGAATGTTCGTGTACAAGTTATTTTCTGTTCCAGAATGAAGATCCGCGTGCAAAAAGGATGCATCCGCATCGAAATGTATGGAGTTGACACAGAAACAACGAGTTTGCAGGTAGGACCGTGTTTCAATCGATTTCATGCAAGCGACGACGAATGTTCGTGTACAAGTTATTTTCTGTTCGAGATTGTGCTTTCACGTGCAAAATCGCTGCATCCGCATCGAAACGTATGGAATTGACGCAGAATCATCGAATTTGCATGCAGGAACGCCTTACAATCGATTTCACGCAAGCGAAGACGAATGTTCGTGTACAAGTTATTTTATGTTCCAGAATGAAGATCCGCGTGCAAAAAGGATGCGTCCGCATCGAAATGTATGGAATTGACACAGAAACAACGAGTTTACAGGTAGGACCGCGTTACAATCGATTTCATGCAAGTGACGACGAATGTTCGTGTACAAGTTATTTTCTGTTCGAGATTGTGCTTTCACGTGCAAAATCGCTGCATCCGCTTCGAAACGTATGGAATTGACACAGAAACATCGGGTTTGCAGGTATTACCGCGTTACTATCGATTTCATGCAAGCGAAGACGAATGTTCGTGTACAAGTTATTTTATGTTCCAGAATGAAGATCCGCGTGCAAAAAGGATGCGTCCGCATCGAAATGTATGGAATTGACACAGAAACAACGAGTTTACAGGTAGGACCGCGTTACAATCGATTTCATGCAAGTGACGACGAATGTTCGTGTACAAGTTATTTTCTGTTCGAGATTGTGCTTTCACGTGCAAAATCGCTGCATCCGCATCGAAACGTATGGAATTGACGCAGTATCATCGAATTTGCATGCAGGAACGCCTTACAATCGATTTCACGCAAGCGAAGACGAATGTTCGTGTACAAGTTATTTTCTGTGTCAGAATGAATATTCGCTTGCATAAACGATGCATCTGCATCGAAACGTATGGAATTGACACAGAAAAATCGGGTTTGCAGGTAGGACCGCGTTACAATCGATTTCATGCAAGCGACGACGATTGTACGTGTACAAGTTATTTTCTGTTCCAGAATGATGATTCGAATGCGAAAACGAGGCATCTGCATCGAAACGTATGGAATTGACGCAGAAACGCGTTACAATGGAGTTCATGCAAGCGTCGACGAATGTTCGTGTACAAGTTATTTTATGTTCCAGAATGAAGATCCGCGTGCAAAAAGGATGCGTCCGCATCTCAATGTATGGAGTTGACACAGAAACATCGGGTTTGCAGGTATTACCGCGTTACTATCGATTTCATGCAAGCGACGACGAATGTTCGTGTACAAGTTATTTTCTGTTCGAGATTGTGCTTTCACGTGCAAAATCGCTGCATCCGCATCGAAACGTATGGAATTGACGCAGTATCATCGAATTTGCATGCAGGAACGCCTTACAATCGATTTCACGCAAGCGAAGACGAATGTTCGTGTACAAGTTGTTTTCTGTGTCAGAATGAATATTCGCTTGCATAAACGATGCATCTGCATCGAAACGTATGGAATTGACACAGAAACATCGGGTTTGCAGGTATTACCGCGTTACAATCGATTTCACGCAAGCGTCGACGAATGTTCGTGTACAAGTTATTTTCTGTTCCAGAATGAAGATCCGCGTGCAAAAAGGATGCATCCGCATCGAAATGTATGGAGTTGACACAGAAACAACGAGTTTGCAGGTAGGACCGTGTTTCAATCGATTTCACGCAAGCGAAGACGAATGTTCGTGTACAAGTTATTTTATGTTCCAGAATGAAGATCCGCGTGCAAAAAGGATGCGTCCGCATCGAAATGTATGTAATTGACACAGAAACAACGAGTTTACAGGTAGGACCGCGTTACAATAGATTTCATGCAAGTGACGACGAATGTTCGTGTACAAGTTATTTTCTGTTCGAGATTGTGCTTTCACGTGCAAAATTGCTGCATCCGCTTCGAAACGTATGGAATTGACACAGAATCATCGGGTTTGCAGGTAGGACCGCGTTACAATCGATTTCATGCAAGCGACAACGAATGTTCGTGTACAAAATATTTCCTGTTCCAGAATGAAGATCCGCGTGCAAAAAGGATGCATCCGCATCGAAATGTATGGAGTTGACACAGAAACAACGAGTTTGCAGGTAGGACCGTGTTTCAATCGATTTCATGCAAGCGACGACGAATGTTCGTGTACAAGTTATTTTCTGTTCGAGATTGTGCTTTCACGTGCAAAATCGCTGCATCCGCATCGAAACGTATGGAATTGACGCAGAATCATCGAATTTGCATGCAGGAACGCCTTACAATCGATTTCACGCAAGCGAAGACGAATGTTCGTGTACAAGTTATTTTATGTTCCAGAATGAAGATCCGCGTGCAAAAAGGATGCGTCCGCATCGAAATGTATGGAATTGACACAGAAACAACGAGTTTACAGGTAGGACCGCGTTACAATCGATTTCATGCAAGTGACGACGAATGTTCGTGTACAAGTTATTTTCTGTTCCAGAATGAAGATCCGCGTGCAAAAAGGATGCGTCCGCATCGAAATGTATGGAATTGACACAGAAACAACGAGTTTACAGGTAGGACCGCGTTACAATCGATTTCATGCAAGTGACGACGAATGTTCGTGTACAAGTTATTTTCTGTTCGAGATTGTGCTTTCACGTGCAAAATCGCTGCATCCGCATCGAAACGTATGGAATTGACGCAGTATCATCGAATTTGCATGCAGGAACGCCTTACAATCGATTTCACGCAAGCGAAGACGAATGTTCGTGTACAAGTTATTTTCTGTGTCAGAATGAATATTCGCTTGCATAAACGATGCATCTGCATCGAAACGTATGGAATTGACACAGAAAAATCGGGTTTGCAGGTAGGACCGCGTTACAATCGATTTCATGCAAGCGACGACGATTGTACGTGTACAAGTTATTTTCTGTTCCAGAATGATGATTCGAATGCGAAAACGAGGCATCTGCATCGAAACGTATGGAATTGACGCAGAAACGCGTTACAATCGAGTTCATGCAAGCGTCGACGAATGTTCGTGTACAAGTTATTTTATGTTCCAGAATGAAGATCCGCGTGCAAAAAGGATGCGTCCGCATCTCAATGTATGGAGTTGACACAGAAACATCGGGTTTGCAGGTATTACCGCGTTACTATCGATTTCATGCAAGCGACGACGAATGTTCGTGTACAAGTTATTTTCTGTTCGAGATTGTGCTTTCACGTGCAAAATCGCTGCATCCGCATCGAAACGTATGGAATTGACGCAGTATCATCGAATTTGCATGCAGGAACGCCTTACAATCGATTTCACGCAAGCGAAGACGAATGTTCGTGTACAAGTTGTTTTCTGTGTCAGAATGAATATTCGCTTGCATAAACGATGCATCTGCATCGAAACGTATGGAATTGACACAGAAACATCGGGTTTGCAGGTATTACCGCGTTACAATCGATTTCACGCAAGCGTCGACGAATGTTCGTGTACAAGTTATTTTCTGTTCGAGATTGTGCTTTCACGTGCAAAATCGCTGCATCCGCATCGAAACGTATGGAATTGACGCAGAATCATCGAATTTGCATGCAAGAACGCCTTACAATCGATTTCACGCAAGCGAAGACGAATGTTCGTGTACAAGTTATTTTATGTTCCAGAATGAAGATCCGCGTGCAAAAAGGATGCGTCCGCATCGAAATGTATGGAATTGACACAGAAACAACGAGTTTACAGGTAGGACCGCGTTACAATCGATTTCATGCAAGTGACGACGAATGTTCGTGTACAAGTTATTTTCTGTTCGAGATTGTGCTTTCACGTGCAAAATCGCTGCATCCGCTTCGAAACGTATGGAATTGACACAGAAACATCGGGTTTGCAGGTATTACCGCGTTACTATCGATTTCATGCAAGCGACGACGAATGTTCGTGTACAAGTTATTTTCTGTTCGAGATTGTGCTTTCACGTGCAAAATCGCTGCATCCGCATCGAAACGTATGGAATTGACGCAGAATCATCGAATTTGCATGCAGGAACGCGTTACAATCGATTTCACGCAAGCGACGACGAATGTTCGCGTACAAGTTATTTTATGTTCCAGAATGAAGATCCGCGTGCAAAAAGGATGCATCCGCATCGAAACGTATGGAATTGACGCAGAAACGCGTTACAATCGAATTCATGCAAGCGACGACGAATGTACGTGGACAATTTATTTTCTGTTCCAGAATGATGATTCGAATGCGAAAACGAGGCATCTGCATCGAAACGTATGGAATTGACGCAGAAACGCGTTACAATGGAGTTCATGCAAGCGTCGACGAATGTTCGTGTACAAGTTATTTTCTGTTCGAGATTGTGCTTTCACGTGCAAAATCGCTGCATCCGCTTCGAAACGATGGAATTGACACAGAAACATCGGGTTTGCAGGTATTACCGCGTGACAATCGATTTCATGCAAACGACGACGAATGTTCGTGTACATGTTCTTTTCTGTGTCAGAATGAATATTCGCTTGCATAAACGATGCATCTGCATCGAAACGTATGGAATTGACACAGAAACAACGAGTTTGCAGGTAGGACCGCGTTACAATCGATTTCATGCAAGCGACGACGAATGTTCGTGTACAAGTTATTTTCTGTTCGAGATTGTGCTTTCACGTGCAAAATCGCTGCATCCGCATCGAAACGTATGGAATTGACGCAGAATCATCGATTTTGCATGCAGGAACGCGTTACAATCGATTTCACGCAAGCGAAGACGAATGTTCGTGTACAAGTTATTTTATGTTCCAGAATGAAGATCCGCGTGCAAAAAGGATGCATCCGCATCGAAATGTATGGAGTTGACACAGAAACAACGAGTTTGCAGGTAGGACCGTGTTTCAATCGATTTCATGCAAGCGACGACGAATGTTCGTGTACAAGTTATTTTCTGTTCGAGATTGTGCTTTCACGTGCAAAATCGCTGCATCCGCATCGAAACGTATGGAATTGACGCAGAATCATCGAATTTGCATGCAGGAACGCCTTACAATCGATTTCACGCAAGCGAAGACGAATGTTCGTGTACAAGTTATTTTCTGTTCGAGATTGTGCTTTCACGTGCAAAATCGCTGCATCTGCATCGATACGTATGGAATAGACGCAGAATCATCGAATTTGCATGCAGGAACGCGTTACAATCGATTTCACGCAAGCGAAGACGAATGTTCGTGTACAAGTTATTTTATGTTCCAGAATGAAGATCCGCGTGCAAAAAGGATGCATCCGCATCGAAATGTATGGAGTTGACACAGAAACAACGAGTTTGCAGGTAGGACCGTGTTTCAATCGATTTCATGCAAGCGACGACGAATGTTCGTGTACAAGTTATTTTATGTTCCAGAATGAAGATCCGCGTGCAAAAAGGATGCGTCCGCATCGAAATGTATGTAATTGACACAGAAACAACGAGTTTACAGGTAGGACCGCGTTACAATAGATTTCATGCAAGTGACGACGAATGTTCGTGTACAAGTTATTTTCTGTTCGAGATTGTGCTTTCACGTGCAAAATTGCTGCATCCGCTTCGAAACGTATGGAATTGACACAGAATCATCGGGTTTGCAGGTAGGACCGCGTTACAATCGATTTCATGCAAGCGACGACGAATGTTCGTGTACAAGTTATTTTCTGTTCCAGAATGAAGATCCGCGTGCAAAAAGGATGCGTCCGCATCGAAATGTATGGAGTTGACACAGAAACAACGAGTTTGCAGGTAGGACCGTGTTTCAATCGATTTCATGCAAGCGACGACGAATGTTCGTGTACAAGTTATTTTCTGTTCGAGATTGTGCTTTCACGTGCAAAATCGCTGCATCCGCATCGAAACGTATGGAATTGACGCAGAATCATCGAATTTGCATGCAGGAACGCCTTACAATCGATTTCACGCAAGCGAAGACGAATGTTCGTGTACAAGTTATTTTATGTTCCAGAATGAAGATCCGCGTGCAAAAAGGATGCGTCCGCATCGAAATGTATGTAATTGACACAGAAACAACGAGTTTACAGGTAGGACCGCGTTACAATCGATTTCATGCAAGTGACGACGAATGTTCGTGTACAAGTTATTTTCTGTTCGAGATTGTGCTTTCACGTGCAAAATCGCTGCATCCGCTTCGAAACGTATGGAATTGACACAGAAACATCGGGTTTGCAGGTATTACCGCGTTACTATCGATTTCATGCAAGCGACGACGAATGTTCGTGTACAAGTTATTTTCTGTTCGAGATTGTGCTTTCACGTGCAAAATCGCTGCATCCGCATCGAAACGTATGGAATTGACGCAGTATCATCGAATTTGCATGCAGGAACGCCTTACAATCGATTTCACGCAAGCGAAGACGAATGTTCGTGTACAAGTTATTTTCTGTGTCAGAATGAATATTCGCTTGCATAAACGATGCATCTGCATCGAAACGTATGGAATTGACACAGAAAAATCGGGTTTGCAGGTAGGACCGCGTTACAATCGATTTCATGCAAGCGACGACGATTGTACGTGTACAAGTTATTTTCTGTTCCAGAATGATGATTCGAATGCGAAAACGAGGCATCTGCATCGAAACGTATGGAATTGACGCAGAAACGCGTTACAATCGAGTTCATGCAAGCGTCGACGAATGTTCGTGTACAAGTTATTTTATGTTCCAGAATGAAGATCCGCGTGCAAAAAGGATGCGTCCGCATCTCAATGTATGGAGTTGACACAGAAACATCGGGTTTGCAGGTATTACCGCGTTACTATCGATTTCATGCAAGCGACGACGAATGTTCGTGTACAAGTTATTTTCTGTTCGAGATTGTGCTTTCACGTGCAAAATCGCTGCATCCGCATCGAAACGTATGGAATTGACGCAGTATCATCGAATTTGCATGCAGGAACGCCTTACAATCGATTTCACGCAAGCGAAGACGAATGTTCGTGTACAAGTTGTTTTCTGTGTCAGAATGAATATTCGCTTGCATAAACGATGCATCTGCATCGAAACGTATGGAATTGACACAGAATCATCGAATTTGCATGCAGGAACGCCTTACAATCGATTTCACGCAAGCGAAGACGAATGTTCGTGTACAAGTTATTTTCTGTTCGAGATTGTGCTTTCACGTGCAAAATCGCTGCATCTGCATCGATACGTATGGAATAGACGCAGAATCATCGAATTTGCATGCAGGAACGCGTTACAATCGATTTCACGCAAGCGAAGACGAATGTTCGTGTACAAGTTATTTTATGTTCCAGAATGAAGATCCGCGTGCAAAAAGGATGCATCCGCATCGAAATGTATGGAGTTGACACAGAAACAACGAGTTTGCAGGTAGGACCGTGTTTCAATCGATTTCATGCAAGCGACGACGAATGTACGTGTAGAAGTAATTTTCTGTTCTGGAATGATCATTCGCAAGCGAAATCGCTGCATCCTCATCGAAACGTATGGAACTCACACAGAAACATCGGGTTTGCAGGTATTACCGCGTTACAATCGATTTCATGGAAGCGACGACGAATGTACGTGTAGAAGTAATTTTCTGTTCTGGAATGATCATTCGCAAGCAAAATCGCTGCATCCTCATCGAAACGTATGGAATTCATACAGAAACATCGAATGTGCATGCAGGAACGCGTTATAATCGAGTTCATGCAAGCGCCGACGAATGTTCGTGTACAAGTTACTTTATGATCCAAAATGAAGATCCGCGTGCAAGAAGGATGCATCCGCATCGAAATTTATGGAATTGACGCAAAAACATCGAATTCTCATGCAGGAACGCATAACAATCGATTTCGTGAAAGCGACAACATTTGCACGTGTACAAGTTATTTCCTGTTCCACAATGAAGATTCGAATGCGAAAACGAGGCATCTGCATCGAAACGTATGGAATTGACGCAGAAACGCGTTACAATCGAGTTCATGCAAGCGTCGACGAATGTTCGTGTACAAGTTACTTTATGATCCAAATGAAGATCCGCGTGCAAAAAGGATGCGTCCGCATCTCAATGTATGGAGTTGACACAGAAACATCGGGTTTGCAGGTATTACCGCGTTACTATCGATTTCATGCAAGCGACGACGAATGTTCGTGTACAAGTTATTTTCTGTTCGAGATTGTGCTTTCACGTGCAAAATCGCTGCATCCGCATCGAAACGTATGGAATTGACGCAGTATCATCGAATTTGCATGCAGGAACGCCTTACAATCGATTTCACGCAAGCGAAGACGAATGTTCGTGTACAAGTTGTTTTCTGTGTCAGAATGAATATTCGCTTGCATAAACGATGCATCTGCATCGAAACGTATGGAATTGACACAGAATCATCGAATTTGCATGCAGGAACGCCTTACAATCGATTTCACGCAAGCGAAGACGAATGTTCGTGTACAAGTTATTTTCTGTTCGAGATTGTGCTTTCACGTGCAAAATCGCTGCATCTGCATCGATACGTATGGAATAGACGCAGAATCATCGAATTTGCATGCAGGAACGCGTTACAATCGATTTCACGCAAGCGAAGACGAATGTTCGTGTACAAGTTATTTTATGTTCCAGAATGAAGATCCGCGTGCAAAAAGGATGCATCCGCATCGAAATGTATGGAGTTGACACAGAAACAACGAGTTTGCAGGTAGGACCGTGTTTCAATCGATTTCATGCAAGCGACGACGAATGTTCGTGTACAAGTTATTTTATGTTCCAGAATGAAGATCCGCGTGCAAAAAGGATGCGTCCGCATCGAAATGTATGTAATTGACACAGAAACAACGAGTTTACAGGTAGGACCGCGTTACAATAGATTTCATGCAAGTGACGACGAATGTTCGTGTACAAGTTATTTTCTGTTCGAGATTGTGCTTTCACGTGCAAAATTGCTGCATCCGCTTCGAAACGTATGGAATTGACACAGAATCATCGGGTTTGCAGGTAGGACCGCGTTACAATCGATTTCATGCAAGCGACGACGAATGTTCGTGTACAAGTTATTTTCTGTTCCAGAATGAAGATCCGCGTGCAAAAAGGATGCGTCCGCATCGAAATGTATGGAGTTGACACAGAAACAACGAGTTTGCAGGTAGGACCGTGTTTCAATCGATTTCATGCAAGCGACGACGAATGTTCGTGTACAAGTTATTTTCTGTTCGAGATTGTGCTTTCACGTGCAAAATCGCTGCATCCGCATCGAAACGTATGGAATTGACGCAGAATCATCGAATTTGCATGCAGGAACGCCTTACAATCGATTTCACGCAAGCGAAGACGAATGTTCGTGTACAAGTTATTTTATGTTCCAGAATGAAGATCCGCGTGCAAAAAGGATGCGTCCGCATCGAAATGTATGTAATTGACACAGAAACAACGAGTTTACAGGTAGGACCGCGTTACAATCGATTTCATGCAAGTGACGACGAATGTTCGTGTACAAGTTATTTTCTGTTCGAGATTGTGCTTTCACGTGCAAAATCGCTGCATCCGCTTCGAAACGTATGGAATTGACACAGAAACATCGGGTTTGCAGGTATTACCGCGTTACTATCGATTTCATGCAAGCGACGACGAATGTTCGTGTACAAGTTATTTTCTGTTCGAGATTGTGCTTTCACGTGCAAAATCGCTGCATCCGCATCGAAACGTATGGAATTGACGCAGTATCATCGAATTTGCATGCAGGAACGCCTTACAATCGATTTCACGCAAGCGAAGACGAATGTTCGTGTACAAGTTATTTTCTGTGTCAGAATGAATATTCGCTTGCATAAACGATGCATCTGCATCGAAACGTATGGAATTGACACAGAAAAATCGGGTTTGCAGGTAGGACCGCGTTACAATCGATTTCATGCAAGCGACGACGATTGTACGTGTACAAGTTATTTTCTGTTCCAGAATGATGATTCGAATGCGAAAACGAGGCATCTGCATCGAAACGTATGGAATTGACGCAGAAACGCGTTACAATCGAGTTCATGCAAGCGTCGACGAATGTTCGTGTACAAGTTATTTTATGTTCCAGAATGAAGATCCGCGTGCAAAAAGGATGCGTCCGCATCTCAATGTATGGAGTTGACACAGAAACATCGGGTTTGCAGGTATTACCGCGTTACTATCGATTTCATGCAAGCGACGACGAATGTTCGTGTACAAGTTATTTTCTGTTCGAGATTGTGCTTTCACGTGCAAAATCGCTGCATCCGCATCGAAACGTATGGAATTGACGCAGTATCATCGAATTTGCATGCAGGAACGCCTTACAATCGATTTCACGCAAGCGAAGACGAATGTTCGTGTACAAGTTGTTTTCTGTGTCAGAATGAATATTCGCTTGCATAAACGATGCATCTGCATCGAAACGTATGGAATTGACACAGAATCATCGAATTTGCATGCAGGAACGCCTTACAATCGATTTCACGCAAGCGAAGACGAATGTTCGTGTACAAGTTATTTTATGTTCCAGAATGAAGATCCGCGTGCAAAAAGGATGCGTCCGCATCGAAATGTATGGAATTGACACAGAAACAACGAGTTTACAGGTAGGACCGCGTTACAATAGATTTCATGCAAGTGACGACGAATGTGCGTGTACAAGTTATTTTCTGTTCGAGATTGTGCTTTCACGTGCAAAATTGCTGCATCCGCTTCGAAACGTATGGAATTGACACAGAATCATCGGGTTTGCAGGTAGGACCGCGTTACAATCGATTTCATGCAAGCGACGACGAATGTTCGTGTACAAGTTATTTTCTGTTCGAGATTGTGCTTTCACGTGCGAAATCGCTGCATCTGCATCGAAACGTATGGAATTGACGCAGAATCATCGATTTTGCATGCAGGAACGCCTTACAATCGATTTCACGCAAGCGTCGACGAATGTTCGTGTACAAGTTATTTTATGTTTCAGAATGAAGATCCGCGTGCAAAAAGGATGCGTCCGCATCGAAATGTATGGAATTGACACAGAAACAACGAGTTTGCAGGTAGGACCGTGTTTCAATCGATTTCATGCAAGCGACGACGAATGTTCGTGTACAAGTTATTTTCTGTTCGAGATTGTGCTTTCACGTGCAAAATCGCTGCATCCGCTTCGAAACGATGGAATTGACACAGAAACATCGGGTTTGCAGGTATTACCGCGTGACAATCGATTTCATGCAAACGACGACGAATGTTCGTGTACAAGTTATTTTCTGTTCGAGATTGTGCTTTCACGTGCAAAATCGCTGCATCCTCATCGAAACGTATGGAATTGACACAGAATCATCGAAATGGCATGCACGAACGCGTTACAATCGATTTCACGCAAGCGTCGACGAATGTTCGTGTACAAGTCATTTTATGTTCCACAATGAAGATCCGCGTGCAAAAAGGATGCATCCGCATCTCAATGTATGGAATTGACACAGACACAACGAGTTTGCAGGTAGGACCGCTTTACAATCGATTTCATGCAAGCGACGACGAATGTTCGTGTACAAGTTATTTTCTGTTCGAGATTGTGCTTTCACGTGCAAAATCGCTGCATCCGCATCGAAACGTATGGAATTGACGCAGAATCATCGAATTTGCATGCAGGAACGCCTTACAATCGATATCACGCAAGCGAAGACGAATGTTCGTGTACAAGTTATTTTCTGTGTCAGAATGAATATTCGCTTGCATAAACGATGCATCTGCATCGAAACGTATGGAATTGACACAGAAAAATCGGGTTTGCAGGTAGGACCGCGTTACAATCGATTTCATGCAAGCGACGACGATTGTACGTGTACAAGTTATTTTCTGTTCCAGAATGATGATTCGAATGCGAAAACGAGGCATCTGCATCGAAACGTATGGAATTGACGCAGAAACGCGTTACAATGGAGTTCATGCAAGCGTCGACGAATGTTCGTGTACAAGTTATTTTATGTTCCACAATGAAGATCCGCGTGCAAGTAGGATGCATCCGCATCTCAATGTATGGAATTGACACAGACACAACGAGTTTGCATGTAGGACCGCGTTACAATCGATTTCATGCAAGCGACGACGAATGTTCGTGTACAAGTTATTTTCTGTTCGAGATTGTGCTTTCACGTGCAAAATAGCTGCATCCGCATCGAAACGTATGGAATTGACGCAGAATCATCGAATTTGCATGCAGGAACGCCTTACAATCGATTTCACGCAAGCGAAGACGAATGTTCGTGAACAAGTTATTTTCTGTGTCAGAATGAATATTCGCTTGCATAAACGATGCATCTGCATCGAAACGTATGGAATTGACACAGAAACATCGGGTTTGCAGGTAGGACCGCGTTACAATCGATTTCATGCAAGCGACGACGATTGTACGTGTACAAGTTATTTTCTGTTCCAGAATGATGATTCGAATGCGAAAACGAGGCATCTGCATCGAAACGTATGGAATTGACGCAGAAACGCGTTACAATCGAGTTCATGCAAGCGTCGACGAATGTTCGTGTACAAGTTATTTTATGTTCCACAATGAAGATCCGCGTGCAAGAAGGATGCATCCGCATCTCAATGTATGGAATTGACACAGACACGACGAGTTTGCATGTAGGACCGCGTTACAATCGATTTCATGCAAGCGACGACGAATGTTCGTGTACAAGTTATTTTCTGTTCGAGATTGTGCTTTCACGTGCAAAATAGCTGCATCCGCATCGAAACGTATGGAATTGACGCAGAATCATCGAATTTGCATGCAGGAACGCCTTACAATCGATTTCACGCAAGCGAAGACGAATGTTCGTGAACAAGTTATTTTCTGTGTCAGAATGAATATTCGCTTGCATAAACGATGCATCTGCATCGAAACGTATGGAATTGACACAGAAACATCGGGTTTGCAGGTAGGACCGCGTTACAATCGATTTCATGCAAGCGACGACGATTGTACGTGTACAAGTTATTTTCTGTTCCACAATGAAGATTCGAATGCGAAAACGAGGCATCTGCACCGAAACGTATGGAATTGACACAGAAACAACGAGTTTACAGGTAGGACCGCGTTACAATCGATTTCATGCAAGTGACGACGAATGTTCGTGTACAAGTTATTTTCTGTTCGAGATTGTGCTTTCACGTGCAAAATCGCTGCATCCGCTTCGAAACGATGGAATTGACACAGAAACATCGGGTTTGCAGGTATTACCGCGTGACAATCGATTTCATGCAAACGACGACGAATGTTCGTGTACATGTTCTTTTCTGTGTCAGAATGAATATTCGCTTGCATAAACGATGCATCTGCATCGAAATGTATGGAATTGACACAGAAACAACGAGTTTACAGGTAGGACCGCGTTACAATCGATTTCATGCAAGCGACGACGAATGTTCGTGTACAAGTTATTTTCTGTTCGAGATTGTGCTTTCACGTGCAAAATAGCTGCATCCGCATCGAAACGTATGGAATTGACGCAGAATCATCGAATTTGCGTGCAGGAACGCGTTACAATCGATTTCACGCAAGCGACGACGAATGTTCGCGTTCAAGTTATTTTATGTTCCAGAATGAAGATGCGCGTGCAAAAAGGATGCATCCGCATCGAAATGTATGGAATTGACACAGAAACAACGAGTTTACAGGTAGGACCGCGTTACAATCGATTTCATGCAAGTGACGACGAATGTTCGTGTACAAGTTATTTTCTGTTCGAGATTGTGCTTTCACGTGCAAAATCGCTGCATCCGCTTCGAAACGATGGAATTGACACAGAAACATCGGGTTTGCAGGTATTACCGCGTGACAATCGATTTCATGCAAACGACGACGAATGTTCGTGTACATGTTCTTTTCTGTGTCAGAATGAATATTCGCTTGCATAAACGATGCATCTGCATCGAAACGTATGGAATTGACACAGAAACAACGAGTTTGCAGGTAGGACCGCGTTACAATCGATTTCATGCAAGCGACGACGAATGTTCGTGTACAAGTTATTTTCTGTTCGAGATTGTGCTTTCACGTGCAAAATCGCTGCATCCGCATCGAAACGTATGGAATTGACGCAGAATCATCGAATTTGCATGCAGGAACGCGTTACAATCGATTTCACGCAAGCGACGACGAATGTTCGCGTACAAGTTATTTTATGTTCCAGAATGAAGATCCGCGTGCAAAAAGGATGCACCCGCATCGAAATGTATGGAATTGACGCAGAAACGCGTTACAATCGATTTCATGCAAGCGACGACGAATGTACGTGGACAATTTATTTTCTGTTCCAGAATGATGATTCGAATGCGAAAACGAGGCATCTGCATCGAAACGTATGGAATTGACGCAGAAACGCGTTACAATGGAGTTCATGCAAGCGTCGACGAATGTTCGTGTACAAGTTATTTTATGTTTCAGAATGAAAATCCGCGTGCAAAAAGGATGCGTCCGCATCGAAATGTATGGAATTGACACAGAAACAACGAGTTTACAGGTAGGACCGCGTTACAATCGATTTCATGCAAGGGACGACGAATGTTCGTGTACAAGTTATTTTCTGTTCGAGATTGTGCTTTCACGTGCAAAATCGCTGCATCCGCTTCGAAACGATGGAATTGACACAGAAACATCGGGTTTGCAGGTATTACCGCGTGACAATCGATTTCATGCAAGCGACGACGAATGTTCGTGTACAAGTTATTTTCTGTTCGAGATTGTGCTTACACGTGCAAAATCGCTGCATCCCCATCGAAACGTATGGAATTGACACAGAATCATCGAAATGGCATGCAAGAACGCGTTACAATCGATTTCACGCAAGCGTCGACGAATGTTCGTGTACAAGTCATTTTATGTTCCAGAATGAAGATCCGCGTGCAAAAAGGATGCATCCGCATCTCAATGTATGGAATTGACACAGACACAACGAGTTTGCAGGTAGGACCGCTTTACAATCGATTTCATGCAAGCGACGACGAATGTTCGTGTACAAGTTATTTTCTGTTCGAGATTGTGCTTTCACTTGCAAAATCGCTGCATCCGCATCGAAACGTATGGAATTGACGCAGAATCATCGAATTTGCATGCAGGAACGCCTTACAATCGATTTCACGCAAGCGAAGACGAATGTTCGTGAACAAGTTATTGTCTGTGTCAGAATGAATATTCGCTTGCATAAACGATGCATCTGCATCGAAACGTATGGAATTGACACAGAAACATCGGGTTTGCAGGTAGGACCGCGTTACAATCGATTTCATGCAAGCGACGACGATTGTACGTGTACAAGTTATTTTCTGTTCCACAATGAAGATTCGAATGCGAAAACGAGGCATCTGCATCGAAACGTATGGAATTGACACAGACACAACGAGTTTGCATGTAGGACCGCGTTACAATCGATTTCATGCAAGCGACGACGAATGTTCGTGTACAAGTTATTTTCTGTTCGAGATTGTGCTTTCACGTGCAAAATCGCTGCATCCGCATCGAAACGATGGAATTGACACAGAAACATCGGGTTTGCAGGTATTACCGCGTGACAATCGATTTCATGCAAGCGACGACGAATGTTCGTGTACAAGTTATTTTCTGTTCGAGATTGTGCTTTCACGTGCAAAATCGCTGCATCCCCATCGAAACGTATGGAATTGACACAGAATCATCGAAATGGCATGCACGAACGCGTTACAATCGATTTCATGCAAGCGTCGACGAATGTTCGTGTACAAGTCATTTTATGTTCCAGAATGAAGATCCGCGTGCAAAAAGGATGCATCCGCATCTCAATGTATGGAATTGACACAGACACAACGAGTTTGCAGGTAGGACCGCTTTATAATCGATTTCATGCAAGCGTCGACGAATGTTCGTGTACAAGTTATTTTCTGTGTCAGAATGAATATTCGCTTGCATAAACGATGCATCTGCATCGAAACGTATGGAATTGACACAGAAAAATCGGGTTTGCAGGTAGGACCGCGTTACAATCGATTTCATGCAAGCGACGACGATTGTACGTGTACAAGTTATTTTCTGTTCCAGAATGATGATTCGAATGCGAAAACGAGGCATCTGCATCGAAACGTATGGAATTGACGCAGAAACGCGTTACAATCGAGTTCATGCAAGCGTCGACGAATGATCGTGTACAAGTTATTTTATGTTCCAGAATGAAGATCCGCGTGCAAAAAGGATGCATCCGCATCGAAATGTATGGAATTGACACAGAAACAACGAGTTTACAGGTAGGACCGCGTTACAATCGATTTCATGCAAGGGACGACGAATGTTCGTGTACAAGTTATTTTCTGTTCGAGATTGTGCTTTCACGTGCAAAATCGCTGCATCCGCATCGAAATGTATGGAGTTGACACAGAAACAACGAGTTTGCAGGTAGGACCGTGTTTCAATCGATTTCATGCAAGCGACGACGAATGTTCGTGTACAAGTTATTTTCTGTTCAAGATTGTGCTTTCACGTGCAAAATCGCTGCATCCGCAGCGAAACGTATGGAATTGACGCAGAATCATCGAATTTGCATGCAGGAACGCCTTACAATCGATTTCACGCAAGCGAAGACGAATGTTCGTGTACAAGTTATTTTATGTTCCAGAATGAAGATCCGCGTGCAAAAAGGATGCGTCCGCATCGAAATGTATGGAATTGACACAGACACAACGAGTTTGCATGTAGGACCGCGTTACAATCGATTTCATGCAAGCGACGACGAATGTTCGTGTACAAGTTATTTTCTGTTCGAGATTGTGCTTTCACGTGCAAAATCGCTGCATCCGCATCGAAACGTATGGAATTGACGCAGAATCATCGAATTTGCATGCAGGAACGCCTTACAATCGATTTCACGCAAGCGAAGACGAATGTTCGTGAACAAGTTATTTTCTGTGTCAGAATGAATATTCGCTTGCATAAACGATGCATCTGCATCGAAACGTATGGAATTGACACAGAAACATCGGGTTTGCAGGTAGGACCGCGTTACAATCGATTTCATGCAAGCGACGACGATTGTACGTGTACAAGTTATTTTCTGTTCCACAATGAAGATTCGAATGCGAAAACGAGGCATCTGCATCGAAACGTATGGAATTGACACAGACACAACGAGTTTGCATGTAGGACCGCGTTACAATCGATTTCATGCAAGCGACGACGAATGTTCGTGTACAAGTTATTTTCTGTTCGAGATTGTGCTTTCACGTGCAAAATCGCTGCATCCGCATCGAAATGTATGGAGTTGACACAGAAACAACGAGTTTGCAGGTAGGACCGTGTTTCAATCGATTTCATGCAAGCGACGACGAATGTTCGTGTACAAGTTATTTTCTGTTCGAGATTGTGCTTTCACGTGCAAAATCGCTGCATCCGCAGCGAAACGTATGGAATTGACGCAGAATCATCGAATTTGCATGCAGGAACGCCTTACAATCGATATCAGGCAAGCGAAGACGAATGTTCGTGTACAAGTTATTTTCTGTGTCAGAATGAATATTCGCTTGCATAAACGATGCATCTGCATCGAAACGTATGGAATTGACACAGAAAAATCGGGTTTGCAGGTAGGACCGCGTTACAATCGATTTCATGCAAGCGACGACGAATGTTCGTGTACAAGTTATTTTCTGTTCGAGATTGTGCTTTCACGTGCAAAATCGCTGCATCCGCATCGAAACGTATGGAATTGACGCAGAATCATCGAATTTGCATGCAGGAACGCCTTACAATCGATATCACGCAAGCGAAGACGAATGTTCGTGTACAAGTTATTTTCTGTGTCAGAATGAATATTCGCTTGCATAAACGATGCATCTGCATCGAAACGTATGGAATTGACACAGAAAAATCGGGTTTGCAGGTAGGACCGCGTTACAATCGATTTCATGCAAGCGACGACGATTGTACGTGTACAAGTTATTTTCTGTTCCAGAATGATGATTCGAATGCGAAAACGAGGCATCTGCATCGAAACGTATGGAATTGACGCAGAAACGCGTTACAATCGAGTTCATGCAAGCGTCGACGAATGTTCGTGTACAAGTTATTTTATGTTCCAGAATGAAGATCCGCGTGCAAAAAGGATGCATCCGCATCTCAATGTATGGAATTGACACAGACACAACGAGTTTGCATGTAGGACCGCGTTACAATCGATTTCATGCAAGCGACGACGAATGTTCGTGTACAAGTTATTTTCTGTTCGAGATTGTGCTTTCACGTGCAAAATCGCTGCATCCGCATCGAAACGTATGGAATTGACGCAGAATCATCGAATTTGCATGCAGGAACGCCTTACAATCGATTTCACGCAAGCGAAGACGAATGTTCGTGAACAAGTTATTTTCTGTGTCAGAATGAATATTCGCTTGCATAAACGATGCATCTGCATCGAAACGTATGGAATTGACACAGAAACATCGGGTTTGCAGGTAGGACCGCGTTACAATCGATTTCATGCAAGCGACGACGATTGTACGTGTACAAGTTATTTTCTGTTCCACAATGAAGATTCGAATGCGAAAACGAGGCATCTGCATCGAAACGTATGGAATTGACACAGACACAACGAGTTTGCATGTAGGACCGCGTTACAATCGATTTCATGCAAGCGACGACGAATGTTCGTGTACAAGTTATTTTCTGTTCGAGATTGTGCTTTCACGTGCAAAATCGCTGCATCCGCATCGAAATGTATGGAGTTGACACAGAAACAACGAGTTTGCAGGTAGGACCGTGTTTCAATCGATTTCATGCAAGCGACGACGAATGTTCGTGTACAAGTTATTTTCTGTTCGAGATTGTGCTTTCACGTGCAAAATCGCTGCATCCGCATCGAAACGTATGGAATTGACGCAGAATCATCGAATTTGCATGCAGGAACGCCTTACAATCGATATCACGCAAGCGAAGACGAATGTTCGTGTACAAGTTATTTTCTGTGTCAGAATGAATATTCGCTTGCATAAACGATGCATCTACATCGAAACGTATGGAATTGACACAGAAAAATCGGGTTTGCAGGTAGGACCGCGTTACAATCGATTTCATGCAAGCGACGACGAATGTTCGTGTACAAGTTATTTTCTGTTCCAGAATGATGATTCGAATGCGAAAACGAGGCATCTGCATCGAAACGTATGGAATTGACGCAGAATCATCGAATTTGCATGCAGGAACGCCTTACAATCGATATCACGCAAGCGAAGACGAATGTTCGTGTACAAGTTATTTGCTGTGTCAGAATGAATATTCGCTTGCATAAACGATGCATCTGCATCGAAACGTATGGAATTGACACAGAAAAATCGGGTTTGCAGGTAGGACCGCGTTACAATCGATTTCATGCAAGCGACGACGATTGTACGTGTACAAGTTATTTTCTGTTCCAGAATGATGATTCGAATGCGAAAACGAGGCATCTGCATCGAAACGTATGGAATTGACGCAGAAACGCGTTACAATCGAGTTCATGCAAGCGTCGACGAATGTTCGTGTACAAGTTATTTTATGTTCCAGAATGAAGATCCGCGTGCAAAAAGGATGCATCCGCATCTCAATGTATGGAATTGACACAGACACAACGAGTTTGCATGTAGGACCGCGTTACAATCGATTTCATGCAAGCGACGACGAATGTTCGTGTACAAGTTATTTTCTGTTCGAGATTGTGCTTTCACGTGCAAAATCGCTGCATCCGCATCGAAACGTATGGAATTGACGCAGAATCATCGAATTTGCATGCAGGAACGCCTTACAATCGATTTCACGCAAGCGAAGACGAATGTTCGTGAACAAGTTATTTTCTGTGTCAATGAATATTCGCTTGCATAAACGATGCATCTGCATCGAAACGTATGGAATTGACACAGAAACATCGGGTTTGCAGGTAGGGCCGCGTTACAATCGATTTCATGCAAGCGACGACGATTGTACGTGTACAAGTTATTTTCTGTTCCACAATGAAGATTCGAATGCGAAAACGAGGCATCTGCATCGAAACGTATGGAATTGACACAGACACAACGAGTTTGCATGTAGGACCGCGTTACAATCGATTTCATGCAAGCGACGACGAATGTTCGTGTACAAGTTATTTTCTGTTCGAGATTGTGCTTTCACGTGCAAAATCGCTGCATCCGCATCGAAATGTATGGAGTTGACACAGAAACAACGAGTTTGCAGGTAGGACCGTGTTTCAATCGATTTCATGCAAGCGACGACGAATGTTCGTGTACAAGTTATTTTCTGTTCAAGATTGTGCTTTCACGTGCAAAATCGCTGCATCCGCATCGAAACGTATGGAATTGACGCAGAATCATCGAATTTGCATGCAGGAACGCCTTACAATCGATTTCACGCAAGCGAAGACGAATGTTCGTGTACAAGTTATTTTATGTTCCAGAATGAAGATCCGCGTGCAAAAAGGATGCGTCCTCATCGAAATGTATGGAATTGACACAGACACAACGAGTTTGCATGTAGGACCGCGTTACAATCGATTTCATGCAAGCGACGACGAATGTTCGTGTACAAGTTATTTTCTGTTCGAGATTGTGCTTTCACGTGCAAAATCGCTGCATCCGCATCGAAACGTATGGAATTGACGCAGAATCATCGAATTTGCATGCAGGAACGCCTTACAATCGATTTCACGCAAGCGAAGACGAATGTTCGTGAACAAGTTATTTTCTGTGTCAATGAATATTCGCTTGCATAAACGATGCATCTGCATCGAAACGTATGGAATTGACACAGAAACATCGGGTTTGCAGGTAGGGCCGCGTTACAATCGATTTCATGCAAGCGACGACGATTGTACGTGTACAAGTTATTTTCTGTTCCACAATGAAGATTCGAATGCGAAAACGAGGCATCTGCATCGAAACGTATGGAATTGACACAGACACAACGAGTTTGCATGTAGGACCGCGTTACAATCGATTTCATGCAAGCGACGACGAATGTTCGTGTACAAGTTATTTTCTGTTCGAGATTGTGCTTTCACGTGCAAAATCGCTGCATCCGCATCGAAATGTATGGAGTTGACACAGAAACAACGAGTTTGCAGGTAGGACCGTGTTTCAATCGATTTCATGCAAGCGACGACGAATGTTCGTGTACAAGTTATTTTCTGTTCAAGATTGTGCTTTCACGTGCAAAATCGCTGCATCCGCATCGAAACGTATGGAATTGACGCAGAATCATCGAATTTGCATGCAGGAACGCCTTACAATCGATTTCACGCAAGCGAAGACGAATGTTCGTGTACAAGTTATTTTATGTTCCAGAATGAAGATCCGCGTGCAAAAAGGATGCGTCCTCATCGAAATGTATGGAATTGACACAGACACAACGAGTTTGCATGTAGGACCGCGTTACAATCGATTTCATGCAAGCGACGACGAATGTTCGTGTACAAGTTATTTTCTGTTCGAGATTGTGCTTTCACGTGCAAAATCGCTGCATCCGCATCGAAACGTATGGAATTGACGCAGAATCATCGAATTTGCATGCAGGAACGCCTTACAATCGATTTCACGCAAGCGAAGACGAATGTTCGTGAACAAGTTATTTTCTGTGTCAGAATGAATATTCGCTTGCATAAACGATGCATCTGCATCGAAACGTATGGAATTGACACAGAAACATCGGGTTTGCAGGTAGGACCGCGTTACAATCGATTTCATGCAAGCGACGACGATTGTACGTGTACAAGTTATTTTCTGTTCCAGAATGAAGATTCGAATGCGAAAACGAGGCATCTGCATCGAAACGTATGGAATTGACACAGACACAACGAGTTTGCATGTAGGACCGCGTTACAATCGATTTCATGCAAGCGACGACGAATGTTCGTGTACAAGTTATTTTCTGTTCGAGATTGTGCTTTCACGTGCAAAATCGCTGCATCCGCATCGAAATGTATGGAGTTGACACAGAAACAACGAGTTTGCAGGTAGGACCGTGTTTCAATCGATTTCATGCAAGCGACGACGAATGTTCGTGTACAAGTTATTTTCTGTTCGAGATTGTGCTTTCACGTGCAAAATCGCTGCATCCGCATCGAAACGTATGGAATTGACGCAGAATCATCGAATTTGCATGCAGGAACGCCTTACAATCGATATCACGCAAGCGAAGACGAATGTTCGTGTACAAGTTATTTTCTGTGTCAGAATGAATATTCGCTTGCATAAACGATGCATCTGCATCGAAACGTATGGAATTGACACAGAAAAATCGGGTTTGCAGGTAGGACCGCGTTACAATCGATTTCATGCAAGCGACGACGAATGTTCGTGTACAAGTTATTTTCTGTTCGAGATTGTGCTTTCACGTGCAAAATCGCTGCATCCGCATCGAAACGTATGGAATTGACGCAGAATCATCGAATTTGCATGCAGGAACGCCTTACAATCGATATCACGCAAGCGAAGACGAATGTTCGTGTACAAGTTATTTTCTGTGTCAGAATGAATATTCGCTTGCATAAACGATGCATCTGCATCGAAACGTATGGAATTGACACAGAAAAATCGGGTTTGCAGGTAGGACCGCGTTACAATCGATTTCATGCAAGCGACGACGATTGTACGTGTACAAGTTATTTTCTGTTCCAGAATGATGATTCGAATGCGAAGACGAGGCATCTGCATCGAAACGTATGGAATTGACGCAGAAACGCGTTACAATCGAGTTCATGCAAGCGTCGACGAATGTTCGTGTACAAGTTATTTTATGTTCCAGAATGAAGATCCGCGTGCAAAAAGGATGCATCCGCATCTCAATGTATGGAATTGACACAGACACAACGAGTTTGCATGTAGGACCGCGTTACAATCGATTTCATGCAAGCGACGACGAATGTTCGTGTACAAGTTATTTTCTGTTCGAGATTGTGCTTTCACGTGCAAAATCGCTGCATCCGCATCGAAATGTATGGAGTTGACACAGAAACAACGAGTTTGCAGGTAGGACCGTGTTTCAATCGATTTCATGCAAGCGACGACGAATGTTCGTGTACAAGTTATTTTCTGTTCAAGATTGTGCTTTCACGTGCAAAATCGCTGCATCCGCATCGAAACGTATGGAATTGACGCAGAATCATCGAATTTGCATGCAGGAACGCCTTACAATCGATTTCACGCAAGCGAAGACGAATGTTCGTGTACAAGTTATTTTATGTTCCAGAATGAAGATCCGCGTGCAAAAAGGATGCGTCCTCATCGAAATGTATGGAATTGACACAGACACAACGAGTTTGCATGTAGGACCGCGTTACAATCGATTTCATGCAAGCGACGACGAATGTTCGTGTACAAGTTATTTTCTGTTCGAGATTGTGCTTTCACGTGCAAAATCGCTGCATCCGCATCGAAACGTATGGAATTGACGCAGAATCATCGAATTTGCATGCAGGAACGCCTTACAATCGATTTCACGCAAGCGAAGACGAATGTTCGTGAACAAGTTATTTTCTGTGTCAGAATGAATATTCGCTTGCATAAACGAAGCATCTGCATCGAAACGTGTGGAATTGACACAGAAACATCGGGTTTGCAGGTAGGACCGCGTTACAATCGATTTCATGCAAGCGACGACGATTGTACGTGTACAAGTTATTTTCTGTTCCACAATGAAGATTCGAATGCGAAAACGAGGCATCTGCATCGAAACGTATGGAATTGACACAGACACAACGAGTTTGCATGTAGGACCGCGTTACAATCGATTTCATGCAAGCGACGACGAATGTTCGTGTACAAGTTATTTTCTGTTCGAGATTGTGCTTTCACGTGCAAAATCGCTGCATCCGCATCGAAATGTATGGAGTTGACACAGAAACAACGAGTTTGCAGGTAGGACCGTGTTTCAATCGATTTCATGCAAGCGACGACGAATGTTCGTGTACAAGTTATTTTCTGTTCGAGATTGTGCTTTCACGTGCAAAATCGCTGCATCCGCATAGAAACGTATGGAATTGACGCAGAATCATCGAATTTGCATGCAGGAACGCCTTACAATCGATATCACGCAAGCGAAGACGAATGTTCGTGTACAAGTTATTTTCTGTGTCAGAATGAATATTCGCTTGCATAAACGATGCATCTACATCGAAACGTATGGAATTGACACAGAAAAATCGGGTTTGCAGGTAGGACCGCGTTACAATCGATTTCATGCAAGCGACGACGAATGTTCGTGTACAAGTTATTTTCTGTTCCAGAATGATGATTCGAATGCGAAAACGAGGCATCTGCATCGAAACGTATGGAATTGACGCAGAATCATCGAATTTGCATGCAGGAACGCCTTACAATCGATATCACGCAAGCGAAGACGAATGTTCGTGTACAAGTTATTTGCTGTGTCAGAATGAATATTCGCTTGCATAAACGATGCATCTGCATCGAAACGTATGGAATTGACACAGAAAAATCGGGTTTGCAGGTAGGACCGCGTTACAATCGATTTCATGCAAGCGACGACGATTGTACGTGTACAAGTTATTTTCTGTTCCAGAATGATGATTCGAATGCGAAAACGAGGCATCTGCATCGAAACGTATGGAATTGACGCAGAAACGCGTTACAATCGAGTTCATGCAAGCGTCGACGAATGTTCGTGTACAAGTTATTTTATGTTCCAGAATGAAGATCCGCGTGCAAAAAGGATGCATCCGCATCTCAATGTATGGAATTGACACAGACACAACGAGTTTGCATGTAGGACCGCGTTACAATCGATTTCATGCAAGCGACGACGAATGTTCGTGTACAAGTTATTTTCTGTTCGAGATTGTGCTTTCACGTGCAAAATCGCTGCATCCGCATCGAAACGTATGGAATTGACGCAGAATCATCGAATTTGCATGCAGGAACGCCTTACAATCGATTTCACGCAAGCGAAGACGAATGTTCGTGAACAAGTTATTTTCTGTGTCAATGAATATTCGCTTGCATAAACGATGCATCTGCATCGAAACGTATGGAATTGACACAGAAACATCGGGTTTGCAGGTAGGGCCGCGTTACAATCGATTTCATGCAAGCGACGACGATTGTACGTGTACAAGTTATTTTCTGTTCCACAATGAAGATTCGAATGCGAAAACGAGGCATCTGCATCGAAACGTATGGAATTGACACAGACACAACGAGTTTGCATGTAGGACCGCGTTACAATCGATTTCATGCAAGCGACGACGAATGTTCGTGTACAAGTTATTTTCTGTTCGAGATTGTGCTTTCACGTGCAAAATCGCTGCATCCGCATCGAAATGTATGGAGTTGACACAGAAACAACGAGTTTGCAGGTAGGACCGTGTTTCAATCGATTTCATGCAAGCGACGACGAATGTTCGTGTACAAGTTATTTTCTGTTCAAGATTGTGCTTTCACGTGCAAAATCGCTGCATCCGCATCGAAACGTATGGAATTGACGCAGAATCATCGAATTTGCATGCAGGAACGCCTTACAATCGATTTCACGCAAGCGAAGACGAATGTTCGTGTACAAGTTATTTTATGTTCCAGAATGAAGATCCGCGTGCAAAAAGGATGCGTCCTCATCGAAATGTATGGAATTGACACAGACACAACGAGTTTGCATGTAGGACCGCGTTACAATCGATTTCATGCAAGCGACGACGAATGTTCGTGTACAAGTTATTTTCTGTTCGAGATTGTGCTTTCACGTGCAAAATCGCTGCATCCGCATCGAAACGTATGGAATTGACGCAGAATCATCGAATTTGCATGCAGGAACGCCTTACAATCGATTTCACGCAAGCGAAGACGAATGTTCGTGAACAAGTTATTTTCTGTGTCAGAATGAATATTCGCTTGCATAAACGATGCATCTGCATCGAAACGTATGGAATTGACACAGAAACATCGGGTTTGCAGGTAGGACCGCGTTACAATCGATTTCATGCAAGCGACGACGATTGTACGTGTACAAGTTATTTTCTGTTCCACAATGAAGATTCGAATGCGAAAACGAGGCATCTGCATCGAAACGTATGGAATTGACACAGACACAACGAGTTTGCATGTAGGACCGCGTTACAATCGATTTCATGCAAGCGACGACGAATGTTCGTGTACAAGTTATTTTCTGTTCGAGATTGTGCTTTCTCGTGCAAAATCGCTGCATCCGCATCGAAATGTATGGAGTTGACACAGAAACAACGAGTTTGCAGGTAGGACCGTGTTTCAATCGATTTCATGCAAGCGACGACGAATGTTCGTGTACAAGTTATTTTCTGTTCGAGATTGTGCTTTCACGTGCAAAATCGCTGCATCCGCATCGAAACGTATGGAATTGACGCAGAATCATCGAATTTGCATGCAGGAACGCCTTACAATCGATATCACGCAAGCGAAGACGAATGTTCGTGTACAAGTTATTTTCTGTGTCAGAATGAATATTCGCTTGCATAAACGATGCATCTGCATCGAAACGTATGGAATTGACACAGAAAAATCGGGTTTGCAGGTAGGACCGCGTTACAATCGATTTCATGCAAGCGACGACGAATGTTCGTGTACAAGTTATTTTCTGTTCGAGATTGTGCTTTCACGTGCAAAATCGCTGCATCCGCATCGAAACGTATGGAATTGACGCAGAATCATCGAATTTGCATGCAGGAACGCCTTACAATCGATTTCACGCAAGCGAAGACGAATGTTCGTGAACAAGTTATTTTCTGTGTCAATGAATATTCGCTTGCATAAACGATGCATCTGCATCGAAACGTATGGAATTGACACAGAAACATCGGGTTTGCAGGTAGGGCCGCGTTACAATCGATTTCATGCAAGCGACGACGATTGTACGTGTACAAGTTATTTTCTGTTCCACAATGAAGATTCGAATGCGAAAACGAGGCATCCGCATCGAAACGTATGGAATTGACGCAGAATCATCGAATTTGCATGCAGGAACGCCTTACAATCGATTTCACGCAAGCGAAGACGAATGTTCGTGAACAAGTTATTTTCTGTGTCAATGAATATTCGCTTGCATAAACGATGCATCTGCATCGAAACGTATGGAATTGACACAGAAACATCGGGTTTGCAGGTAGGGCCGCGTTACAATCGATTTCATGCAAGCGACGACGATTGTACGTGTACAAGTTATTTTCTGTTCCACAATGAAGATTCGAATGCGAAAACGAGGCATCTGCATCGAAACGTATGGAATTGACACAGACACAACGAGTTTGCAGGTAGGACCGTGTTTCAATCGATTTCATGCAAGCGACGACGAATGTTCGTGTACAAGTTATTTTCTGTTCAAGATTGTGCTTTCACGTGCAAAATCGCTGCATCCGCATCGAAACGTATGGAATTGACGCAGAATCATCGAATTTGCATGCAGGAACGCCTTACAATCGATTTCACGCAAGCGAAGACGAATGTTCGTGTACAAGTTATTTTATGTTCCAGAATGAAGATCCGCGTGCAAAAAGGATGCGTCCTCATCGAAATGTATGGAATTGACACAGACACAACGAGTTTGCATGTAGGACCGCGTTACAATCGATTTCATGCAAGCGACGACGAATGTTCGTGTACAAGTTATTTTCTGTTCGAGATTGTGCTTTCACGTGCAAAATCGCTGCATCCGCATCGAAACGTATGGAATTGACGCAGAATCATCGAATTTGCATGCAGGAACGCCTTACAATCGATTTCACGCAAGCGAAGACGAATGTTCGTGAACAAGTTATTTTCTGTGTCAGAATGAATATTCGCTTGCATAAACGAAGCATCTGCATCGAAACGTGTGGAATTGACACAGAAACATCGGGTTTGCAGGTAGGACCGCGTTACAATCGATTTCATGCAAGCGACGACGATTGTACGTGTACAAGTTATTTTCTGTTCCACAATGAAGATTCGAATGCGAAAACGAGGCATCTGCATCGAAACGTATGGAATTGACACAGACACAACGAGTTTGCATGTAGGACCGCGTTACAATCGATTTCATGCAAGCGACGACGAATGTTCGTGTACAAGTTATTTTCTGTTCGAGATTGTGCTTTCACGTGCAAAATCGCTGCATCCGCATCGAAATGTATGGAGTTGACACAGAAACAACGAGTTTGCAGGTAGGACCGTGTTTCAATCGATTTCATGCAAGCGACGACGAATGTTCGTGTACAAGTTATTTTCTGTTCGAGATTGTGCTTTCACGTGCAAAATCGCTGCATCCGCATCGAAACGTATGGAATTGACGCAGAATCATCGAATTTGCATGCAGGAACGCCTTACAATCGATATCACGCAAGCGAAGACGAATGTTCGTGTACAAGTTATTTTCTGTGTCAGAATGAATATTCGCTTGCATAAACGATGCATCTACATCGAAACGTATGGAATTGACACAGAAAAATCGGGTTTGCAGGTAGGACCGCGTTACAATCGATTTCATGCAAGCGACGACGAATGTTCGTGTACAAGTTATTTTCTGTTCCAGAATGATGATTCGAATGCGAAAACGAGGCATCTGCATCGAAACGTATGGAATTGACGCAGAATCATCGAATTTGCATGCAGGAACGCCTTACAATCGATATCACGCAAGCGAAGACGAATGTTCGTGTACAAGTTATTTGCTGTGTCAGAATGAATATTCGCTTGCATAAACGATGCATCTGCATCGAAACGTATGGAATTGACACAGAAAAATCGGGTTTGCAGGTAGGACCGCGTTACAATCGATTTCATGCAAGCGACGACGATTGTACGTGTACAAGTTATTTTCTGTTCCAGAATGATGATTCGAATGCGAAAACGAGGCATCTGCATCGAAACGTATGGAATTGACGCAGAAACGCGTTACAATCGAGTTCATGCAAGCGTCGACGAATGTTCGTGTACAAGTTATTTTATGTTCCAGAATGAAGATCCGCGTGCAAAAAGGATGCATCCGCATCTCAATGTATGGAATTGACACAGACACAACGAGTTTGCATGTAGGACCGCGTTACAATCGATTTCATGCAAGCGACGACGAATGTTCGTGTACAAGTTATTTTCTGTTCGAGATTGTGCTTTCACGTGCAAAATCGCTGCATCCGCATCGAAACGTATGGAATTGACGCAGAATCATCGAATTTGCATGCAGGAACGCCTTACAATCGATTTCACGCAAGCGAAGACGAATGTTCGTGAACAAGTTATTTTCTGTGTCAATGAATATTCGCTTGCATAAACGATGCATCTGCATCGAAACGTATGGAATTGACACAGAAACATCGGGTTTGCAGGTAGGGCCGCGTTACAATCGATTTCATGCAAGCGACGACGATTGTACGTGTACAAGTTATTTTCTGTTCCACAATGAAGATTCGAATGCGAAAACGAGGCATCTGCATCGAAACGTATGGAATTGACACAGACACAACGAGTTTGCATGTAGGACCGCGTTACAATCGATTTCATGCAAGCGACGACGAATGTTCGTGTACAAGTTATTTTCTGTTCGAGATTGTGCTTTCACGTGCAAAATCGCTGCATCCGCATCGAAATGTATGGAGTTGACACAGAAACAACGAGTTTGCAGGTAGGACCGTGTTTCAATCGATTTCATGCAAGCGACGACGAATGTTCGTGTACAAGTTATTTTCTGTTCAAGATTGTGCTTTCACGTGCAAAATCGCTGCATCCGCATCGAAACGTATGGAATTGACGCAGAATCATCGAATTTGCATGCAGGAACGCCTTACAATCGATTTCACGCAAGCGAAGACGAATGTTCGTGTACAAGTTATTTTATGTTCCAGAATGAAGATCCGCGTGCAAAAAGGATGCGTCCTCATCGAAATGTATGGAATTGACACAGACACAACGAGTTTGCATGTAGGACCGCGTTACAATCGATTTCATGCAAGCGACGACGAATGTTCGTGTACAAGTTATTTTCTGTTCGAGATTGTGCTTTCACGTGCAAAATCGCTGCATCCGCATCGAAACGTATGGAATTGACGCAGAATCATCGAATTTGCATGCAGGAACGCCTTACAATCGATTTCACGCAAGCGAAGACGAATGTTCGTGAACAAGTTATTTTCTGTGTCAGAATGAATATTCGCTTGCATAAACGATGCATCTGCATCGAAACGTATGGAATTGACACAGAAACATCGGGTTTGCAGGTAGGACCGCGTTACAATCGATTTCATGCAAGCGACGACGATTGTACGTGTACAAGTTATTTTCTGTTCCACAATGAAGATTCGAATGCGAAAACGAGGCATCTGCATCGAAACGTATGGAATTGACACAGACACAACGAGTTTGCATGTAGGACCGCGTTACAATCGATTTCATGCAAGCGACGACGAATGTTCGTGTACAAGTTATTTTCTGTTCGAGATTGTGCTTTCTCGTGCAAAATCGCTGCATCCGCATCGAAATGTATGGAGTTGACACAGAAACAACGAGTTTGCAGGTAGGACCGTGTTTCAATCGATTTCATGCAAGCGACGACGAATGTTCGTGTACAAGTTATTTTCTGTTCGAGATTGTGCTTTCACGTGCAAAATCGCTGCATCCGCATCGAAACGTATGGAATTGACGCAGAATCATCGAATTTGCATGCAGGAACGCCTTACAATCGATATCACGCAAGCGAAGACGAATGTTCGTGTACAAGTTATTTTCTGTGTCAGAATGAATATTCGCTTGCATAAACGATGCATCTGCATCGAAACGTATGGAATTGACACAGAAAAATCGGGTTTGCAGGTAGGACCGCGTTACAATCGATTTCATGCAAGCGACGACGAATGTTCGTGTACAAGTTATTTTCTGTTCGAGATTGTGCTTTCACGTGCAAAATCGCTGCATCCGCATCGAAACGTATGGAATTGACGCAGAATCATCGAATTTGCATGCAGGAACGCCTTACAATCGATTTCACGCAAGCGAAGACGAATGTTCGTGAACAAGTTATTTTCTGTGTCAATGAATATTCGCTTGCATAAACGATGCATCTGCATCGAAACGTATGGAATTGACACAGAAACATCGGGTTTGCAGGTAGGGCCGCGTTACAATCGATTTCATGCAAGCGACGACGATTGTACGTGTACAAGTTATTTTCTGTTCCACAATGAAGATTCGAATGCGAAAACGAGGCATCTGCATCGAAACGTATGGAATTGACACAGACACAACGAGTTTGCATGTAGGACCGCGTTACAATCGATTTCATGTAAGCGACGACGAATGTTCGTGTACAAGTTATTTTCTGTTCGAGATTGTGCTTTCACGTGCAAAATCGCTGCATCCGCATCGAAATGTATGGAGTTGACACAGAAACAACGAGTTTGCAGGTAGGACCGTGTTTCAATCGATTTCATGCAAGCGACGACGAATGTTCGTGTACAAGTTATTTTCTGATCAAGATTGTGCTTTCACGTGCAAAATCGCTGCATCCGCATCGAAACGTATGGAATTGACGCAGAATCATCGAATTTGCATGCAGGAACGCCTTACAATCGATTTCACGCAAGCGAAGACGAATGTTCGTGTACAAGTTATTTTATGTTCCAGAATGAAGATCCGCGTGCAAAAAGGATGCGTCCTCATCGAAATGTATGGAATTGACACAGACACAACGAGTTTGCATGTAGGACCGCGTTACAATCGATTTCATGCAAGCGACGACGAATGTTCGTGTACAAGTTGTTTTCTGTTCGAGATTGTGCTTTCACGTGCAAAATCGCTGCATCCGCATCGAAACGTATGGAATTGACGCAGAATCATCGAATTTGCATGCAGGAACGCCTTACAATCGATTTCACGCAAGCGAAGACGAATGTTCGTGAACAAGTTATTTTCTGTGTCAGAATGAATATTCGCTTGCATAAACGATGCATCTGCATCGAAACGTATGGAATTGACACAGAAACATCGGGTTTGCAGGAAGGACCGCGTTACAATCGATTTCATGCAAGCGACGACGATTGTACGTGTACAAGTTATTTTCTGTTCCACAATGAAGATTCGAATGCGAAAACGAGGCATCTGCATCGAAACGTATGGAATTGACACAGACACAACGAGTTTGCATGTAGGACCGCGTTACAATCGATTTCATGCAAGCGACGACGAATGTTCGTGTACAAGTTATTTTCTGTTCGAGATTGTGCTTTCACGTGCAAAATCGCTGCATCCGCATCGAAATGTATGGAGTTGACACAGAAACAACGAGTTTGCAGGTAGGACCGTGTTTCAATCGATTTCATGCAAGCGACGACGAATGTTCGTGTACAAGTTATTTTCTGTTCGAGATTGTGCTTTCACGTGCAAAATCGCTGCATCCGCATCGAAACGTATGGAATTGACGCAGAATCATCGAATTTGCATGCAGGAACGCCTTACAATCGATTTCACGCAAGCGAAGACGAATGTTCGTGTACAAGTTATTTTCTGTTCGAGATTGTGCTTTCACGTGTAAAATCGCTGCATCCGCTTCGAAACGATGGAATTGACACAGAAACATCGGGTTTGCAGGTATTACCGCGTGACAATCGATTTCATGCAAACGACGACGAATGTTCGTGTACATGTTCTTTTCTGTGTCAGAATGAATATTCGCTTGCATAAACGATGCATCTGCATCGAAACGTATGGAATTGACACAGAAACAACGAGTTTGCAGGTAGGACCGCGTTACAATCGATTTCATGCAAGCGACGACGAATGTTCGTGTACAAGTTATTTTCTGTTCGAGATTGTGCTTTCACGTGCAAAATCGCTGCATCCGCATCGAAACGTATGGAATTGACGCAGAATCATCGATTTTGCATGCAGGAACGCCTCACAATCGATTTCACGCAAGCGAAGACGAATGTTCGTGTACAAGTTATTTTATGTTCCAGAATGAAGATCCGCGTGCAAAAAGGATGCATCCGCATCGAAATGTATGGAGTTGACACAGAAACAACGAGTTTGCAGGTAGGACCGTGTTTCAATCGATTTCATGCAAGCGACGACGAATGTTCGTGTACAAGTTATTTTCTGTTCGAGAATGATGACTCGCGTGCAAAAACGATGCATCTGCATCGAAACGTACAGAATTGACACAGAAACATCTAATTAGCATGCAGGAACGCGTTACAATCGATTTCACGCAAGCGACGACGAATGTTCGTGTACAAGTTTTTTTCTGTTCGAGAATGATGATTCGCGTGACAAAACGATGCATCCGCATCGAAATGTATGGAATTGACACAGACACAACGAGTTTGCATGTAGGACCGCGTTACAATCGATTTCATGCAAGCGACGACGAATGTTCGTGTACAAGTTATTTTCTGTTCGAGATTGTGCTTTCACGTGCAAAATCGCTGCATCCGCATCGAAACGTATGGAATTGACGCAGAATCATCGAATTTGCATGCAGGAACGCCTTACAATCGATTTCACGCAAGCGAAGACGAATGTTCGTGAACAAGTTATTTTCTGTGTCAGAATGAATATTCGCTTGCATAAACGATGCATCTGCATCGAAACGTGTGGAATTGACACAGAAACATCGGGTTTGCAGGTAGGACCGCGTTACAATCGATTTCATGCAAGCGACGACGATTGTACGTGTACAAGTTATTTTCTGTTCCACAATGAAGATTCGAATGCGAAAACGAGGCATCTGCATCGAAACGTATGGAATTGACACAGACACAACGAGTTTGCATGTAGGACCGCGTTACAATCGATTTCATGCAAGCGACGACGAATGTTCGTGTACAAGTTATTTTCTGTTCGAGATTGTGCTTTCACGTGCAAAATCGCTGCATCCGCATCGAAATGTATGGAGTTGACACAGAAACAACGAGTTTGCAGGTAGGACCGTGTTTCAATCGATTTCATGCAAGCGACGACGAATGTTCGTGTACAAGTTATTTTCTGTTCGAGATTGTGCTTTCACGTGCAAAATCGCTGCATCCGCATCGAAACGTATGGAATTGACGCAGAATCATCGAATTTGCATGCAGGAACGCCTTACAATCGATATCACGCAAGCGAAGACGAATATTCGTGTACAAGTTATTTTCTGTGTCAGAATGAATATTCGCTTGCATAAACGATGCATCTACATCGAAACGTATGGAATTGACACAGAAAAATCGGGTTTGCAGGTAGGACCGCGTTACAATCGATTTCATGCAAGCGACGACGAATGTTCGTGTACAAGTTATTTTCTGTTCCAGAATGATGATTCGAATGCGAAAACGAGGCATCTGCATCGAAACGTATGGAATTGACGCAGAATCATCGAATTTGCATGCAGGAACGCCTTACAATCGATATCACGCAAGCGAAGACGAATGTTCGTGTACAAGTTATTTGCTGTGTCAGAATGAATATTCGCTTGCATAAACGATGCATCTGCATCGAAACGTATGGAATTGACACAGAAAAATCGGGTTTGCAGGTAGGACCGCGTTACAATCGATTTCATGCAAGCGACGACGATTGTACGTGTACAAGTTATTTTCTGTTCCAGAATGATGATTCGAATGCGAAAACGAGGCATCTGCATCGAAACGTATGGAATTGACGCAGAAACGCGTTACAATCGAGTTCATGCAAGCGTCGACGAATGTTCGTGTACAAGTTATTTTATGTTCCAGAATGAAGATCCGCGTGCAAAAAGGATGCATCCGCATCTCAATGTATGGAATTGACACAGACACAACGAGTTTGCATGTAGGACCGCGTTACAATCGATTTCATGCAAGCGACGACGAATGTTCGTGTACAAGTTATTTTCTGTTCGAGATTGTGCTTTCACGTGCAAAATCGCTGCATCCGCATCGAAACGTATGGAATTGACGCAGAATCATCGAATTTGCATGCAGGAACGCCTTACAATCGATTTCACGCAAGCGAAGACGAATGTTCGTGAACAAGTTATTTTCTGTGTCAATGAATATTCGCTTGCATAAACGATGCATCTGCATCGAAACGTATGGAATTGACACAGACACAACGAGTTTGCATGTAGGACCGCGTTACAATCGATTTCATGCAAGCGACGACGAATGTTCGTGTACAAGTTATTTTCTGTTCGAGATTGTGCTTTCACGTGCAAAATCGCTGCATCCGCATCGAAATGTATGGAGTTGACACAGAAACAACGAGTTTGCAGGTAGGACCGTGTTTCAATCGATTTCATGCAAGCGACGACGAATGTTCGTGTACAAGTTATTTTCTGTTCAAGATTGTGCTTTCACGTGCAAAATCGCTGCATCCGCATCGAAACGTATGGAATTGACGCAGAATCATCGAATTTGCATGCAGGAACGCCTTACAATCGATTTCACGCAAGCGAAGACGAATGTTCGTGTACAAGTTATTTTATGTTCCAGAATGAAGATCCGCGTGCAAAAAGGATGCGTCCTCATCGAAATGTATGGAATTGACACAGACACAACGAGTTTGCATGTAGGACCGCGTTACAATCGATTTCATGCAAGCGACGACGAATGTTCGTGTACAAGTTATTTTCTGTTCGAGATTGTGCTTTCACGTGCAAAATCGCTGCATCCGCATCGAAACGTATGGAATTGACGCAGAATCATCGAATTTGCATGCAGGAACGCCTTACAATCGATTTCACGCAAGCGAAGACGAATGTTCGTGAACAAGTTATTTTCTGTGTCAGAATGAATATTCGCTTGCATAAACGATGCATCTGCATCGAAACGTATGGAATTGACACAGAAACATCGGGTTTGCAGGTAGGACCGCGTTACAATCGATTTCATGCAAGCGACGACGATTGTACGTGTACAAGTTATTTTCTGTTCCACAATGAAGATTCGAATGCGAAAACGAGGCATCTGCATCGAAACGTATGGAATTGACACAGACACAACGAGTTTGCATGTAGGACCGCGTTACAATCGATTTCATGCAAGCGACGACGAATGTTCGTGTACAAGTTATTTTCTGTTCGAGATTGTGCTTTCACGTGCAAAATCGCTGCATCCGCATCGAAATGTATGGAGTTGACACAGAAACAACGAGTTTGCAGGTAGGACCGTGTTTCAATCGATTTCATGCAAGCGACGACGAATGTTCGTGTACAAGTTATTTTCTGTTCGAGATTGTGCTTTCACGTGCAAAATCGCTGCATCCGCATCGAAACGTATGGAATTGACGCAGAATCATCGAATTTGCATGCAGGAACGCCTTACAATCGATATCACGCAAGCGAAGACGAATGTTCGTGTACAAGTTATTTTCTGTGTCAGAATGAATATTCGCTTGCATAAACGATGCATCTGCATCGAAACGTATGGAATTGACACAGAAAAATCGGGTTTGCAGGTAGGACCGCGTTACAATCGATTTCATGCAAGCGACGACGAATGTTCGTGTACAAGTTATTTTCTGTTCGAGATTGTGCTTTCACGTGCAAAATCGCTGCATCCGCATCGAAACGTATGGAATTGACGCAGAATCATCGAATTTGCATGCAGGAACGCCTTACAATCGATATCACGCAAGCGAAGACGAATGTTCGTGTACAAGTTATTTTCTGTGTCAGAATGAATATTCGCTTGCATAAACGATGCATCTGCATCGAAACGTATGGAATTGACACAGAAAAATCGGGTTTGCAGGTAGGACCGCGTTACAATCGATTTCATGCAAGCGACGACGATTGTACGTGTACAAGTTATTTTCTGTTCCAGAATGATGATTCGAATGCGAAAACGAGGCATCTGCATCGAAACGTATGGAATTGACGCAGAAACGCGTTACAATCGAGTTCATGCAAGCGTCGACGAATGTTCGTGTACAAGTTATTTTATGTTCCAGAATGAAGATCCGCGTGCAAAAAGGATGCATCCGCATCTCAATGTATGGAATTGACACAGACACAACGAGTTTGCATGTAGGACCGCGTTACAATCGATTTCATGCAAGCGACGACGAATGTTCGTGTACAAGTTATTTTCTGTTCGAGATTGTGCTTTCACGTGCAAAATCGCTGCATCCGCATCGAAACGTATGGAATTGACGCAGAATCATCGAATTTGCATGCAGGAACGCCTTACGATCGATTTCACGCAAGCGAAGACGAATGTTCGTGTACAAGTTATTTCATGTTCCAGAATGAAGATCCGCGTGCAAAAAGGATGCGTCCGCATCGAAATGTATGGAATTGACACAGAAACAACGAGTTTACAGGTAGGACCGCGTTACAATAGATTTCATGCAAGTGCCGACGAATGTTCGTGTACAAGTTATTTTCTGTTCGAGATTGTGCTTTCACGTGCAAAATCGCTGCATCCGCTTCGAAACGCATGGAATTGACACAGAAACATCGGGTTTGCACGTATTACCGCGTTACAATCGATTTCATGCAAGCGACGACGAATGTTCGTGTACAAGTTATTTTCTGTTCGAGATTGTGCTTTCACGTGCAAAATCGCTGCATCCGCATCGAAACGTATGGAATTGACGCAGTATCATCGAATTTGCATGCAGGAACGCCTTACAATCGATTTCACGCAAGCGAAGACGAATGTTCGTGTACAAGTTATTTTCTGTGTCAGAATGAATATTCGCTTGCATAAACGATGCATCTGCATCGAAACGTATGGAATTGACACAGAAAAATCGGGTTTGCAGGTAGGACCGCGTTACAATCGATTTCATGCAAGCGACGACGATTGTACGTGTACAAGTTATTTTCTGTTCCAGAATGATGATTCGAATGCGAAAACGAGGCATCTGCATCGAAACGTATGGAATTGACGCAGAAACGCGTTACAATCGAGTTCATGCAAGCGTCGACGAATGTTCGTGTACAAGTTATTTTATGTTCCAGAATGAAGATCCGCGTGCAAAAAGGATGCATCCGCATCTCAATGTATGGAATTGATACAGACACAACGAGTTTGCATGTAGGACCGCGTTACAATCGATTTCATGCAAGTGACGACGAATGTTCGTGTACAAGTTATTTTCTGTTCGAGATTGTGCTTTCACGTGCAAAATAGCTGCATCCGCATCGAAACGTATGGAATTGACGCAGAATCATCGAATTTGCATGCTAGAACGCCTTACAATCGATTTCACGCAAGCGAAGACGATTGTTCGTCAACAAGTTATTTTCTGTGTCAGAATGAATATTCGCTTGCATAAACGATGCATCTGCATCGAAACGTATGGAATTGACACAGAAACATCGGGTTTGCAGGTAGGACCGCGTTACAATCGATTTCATGCAAGCGACGACGATTGTACGTGTACAAGTTATTTTCTGTTCCACAATGAAGATTCGAATGCGAAAACGAGGCATCTGCATCGAAACGTATGGAATTGACGCAGAATCATCGAATTTGCATGCAGGAACGCGTTACAATCGATTTCACGCAAGCGACGACGAATGTTCGTGTACAAGTTATTTTCTGTTCGAGATTGTGCTTTCACGTGCAAAATCGCTGCATCCGCTTCGAAACGATGGAATTGACACAGGAACATCGGGTTTGCAGGTATTACCGCGTGACAATCGATTTCATGCAAACGACGACGAATGTTCGTGTACATGTTCTTTTCTGTGTCAGAATGAATATTCGCATGCATAAACGATGCATCTGCATCGAAACGTATGGAATTGACACAGAAACAACGAGTTTGCAGGTAGCACCGCGTTACAATCGATTTCATGCAAGCGACGACGAATGTTCGTGTACAAGTTATTTTCTGTTCGAGATTGTGCTTTCACGTGCAAAATCGCTGCATCCGCATCGAAACGTATGGAATTGACGCAGAATCATCGAATTTGCATGCAGGAACGCCTTACAATCGATTTCACGCAAGCGAAGACGAATGTTCGTGTACAAGTTATTTTATGTTCCAGAATGAAGATTCGCGTGCAAAAAGGATGCATCCGTATCTCAATGTATGCAGTTGACACCGAAACAACGAGTGTGCAGGTAGGACCGCGTTACAATCGATTTCATGCAAGCGACGACGAATGTTCGTGTACAAGTTATTTTCTGTTCGAGATTGTGCTTTCACGTGCAAAATCGCTGCATCCGCTTCGAAATGTATGGAATTGACACAGAAACAACGAGTTTACAGGTAGGACCGCGTTACAATCGATTTCATGCAAGTGACGACGAATGTTCGTGTACAAGTTATTTTCTGTTCGAGATTGTGCTTTCACGTGCAAAATCGCTGCATCCGCTTCGAAACGATGGAATTGACACAGAAACATCGGGTTTGCAGGTATTACCGCGTGACAATCGATTTCATGCAAACGACGACGAATGTTCGTGTACATGTTCTTTTCTGTGTCAGAATGAATATTCGCTTGCATAAACGATGCATGTGCATCGAAACGTATGGAATTGACACAGAAAAATCGGGTTTGCAGGTAGGACCGCGTTACAATCGATTTCATGCAAGCGACGACGATTGTACGTGTACAAGTTATTTTCTGTTCCACAATGAAGATTCGAATGCGAAAACGAGGCATCTGCATCGAAACGTATGGAATTGACGCAGAATCATCGAATTTGCATGCAGGAACGCGTTACAATCGATTTCACGCAAGCGACGACGAATGTTCGCGTACAAGTTATTTTATGTTCCAGAATGAAGATCCGCGTGCAAAAAGGATGCATCCGCATCGAAATGTATGGAGTTGACACAGACACAACGAATTTGCATGCAGGAACGCCTTACAATCGATTTCACGCAAGCGAAGACGAATGTTCGTGTACAAGTTATTTTCTGTTCGAGATTGTCCTTTCACGTGCAAAATCGCTGCATCCGCTTCGAAACGTATGGAATTGACACACAAACATCGGGTTTGCAGGTATTACCGCGTTCAATCGATTTCATGCAAGCGATGACGAATGTTCGTGTACAAGTTATTTTCTGTTCGAGATTGTCCTTTCACGTGCAAAATCGCTGCATCCGCATCGAAACGTATGGAATGGACGCAGAATCATCGAATTTGCATGCAGGAACGCCTTACAATCGATTTCACGCAAGCGAAGACGAATGTTCGTGTACAAGTTATTTTCTGTGTCAGAATGAATATTCGCTTGCATAAACGATGCATCTGCATCGAAACGTATGGAATTGACACAGAAAAATCGGGTTTGCAGGTAGGACCGCGTTACAATCGATTTCATGCAAGCGACGACGAATGTACGTGTACAAGTTATTTTCTGTTCCAGAATGAAGATTCGAATGCGAAAACGAGGCATCTGCATCGAAACGTATGGAATTGACGCAGAATCATCGAATTTGCATGCAGGAACGCGTTACAATCGATTTCACGCAAGCGACGACGAATGTTCGTGTACAAGTTATTTTCTGTTCGAGATTGTGCTTTCACGTGCAAAATCGCTGCATCCGCTTCGAAACGATGGAATTGACACAGGAACATCGGGTTTGCAGGTATTACCGCGTGACAATCGATTTCATGCAAACGACGACGAATGTTCGTGTACATGTTCTTTTCTGTGTCAGAATGAATATTCGCATGCATAAACGATGCATCTGCATCGAAACGTATGGAATTGACACAGAAACAACGAGTTTGCAGGTAGCACCGCGTTACAATCGATTTCATGCAAGCGACGACGAATGTTCGTGTACAAGTTATTTTCTGTTCGAGATTGTGCTTTCACGTGCAAAATCGCTGCATCCGCATCGAAACGTATGGAATTGACGCAGAATCATCGAATTTGCATGCAGGAACGCCTTACAATCGATTTCACGCAAGCGAAGACGAATGTTCGTGTACAAGTTATTTTATGTTCCAGAATGAAGATTCGCGTGCAAAAAGGATGCATCCGTATCTCAATGTATGCAGTTGACACCGAAACAACGAGTGTGCAGGTAGGACCGCGTTACAATCGATTTCATGCAAGCGACGACGAATGTTCGTGTACAAGTTATTTTCTGTTCGAGATTGTGCTTTCACGTGCAAAATCGCTGCATCCGCTTCGAAATGTATGGAATTGACACAGAAACAACGAGTTTACAGGTAGGACCGCGTTACAATCGATTTCATGCAAGTGACGACGAATGTTCGTGTACAAGTTATTTTCTGTTCGAGATTGTGCTTTCACGTGCAAAATCGCTGCATCCGCTTCGAAACGATGGAATTGACACAGAAACATCGGGTTTGCAGGTATTACCGCGTGACAATCGATTTCATGCAAACGACGACGAATGTTCGTGTACATGTTCTTTTCTGTGTCAGAATGAATATTCGCATGCATAAACGATGCATCTGCATCGAAACGTATGGAATTGACACAGAAACATCGGGTTTGCAGGTAGGACCGCGTTACAATCGATTTCATGCAAGCGACGACGATTGTACGTGTACAAGTTATTTTCTGTTCCACAATGAAGATTCGAATGCGAAAACGAGGCATCTGCATCGAAACGTATGGAATTGACGCAGAATCATCGAATTTGCATGCAGGAACGCGTTACAATCGATTTCACGCAAGCGACGACGAATGTTCGTGTACAAGTTATTTTCTGTTCGAGATTGTGCTTTCACGTGCAAAATCGCTGCATCCGCTTCGAAACGATGGAATTGACACAGGAACATCGGGTTTGCAGGTATTACCGCGTGACAATCGATTTCATGCAAACGACGACGAATGTTCGTGTACATGTTCTTTTCTGTGTCAGAATGAATATTCGCATGCATAAACGATGCATCTGCATCGAAACGTATGGAATTGACACAGAAACAACGAGTTTGCAGGTAGCACCGCGTTACAATCGATTTCATGCAAGCGACGACGAATGTTCGTGTACAAGTTATTTTCTGTTCGAGATTGTGCTTTCACGTGCAAAATCGCTGCATCCGCATCGAAACGTATGGAATTGACGCAGAATCATCGAATTTGCATGCAGGAACGCCTTACAATCGATTTCACGCAAGCGAAGACGAATGTTCGTGTACAAGTTATTTTATGTTCCAGAATGAAGATTCGCGTGCAAAAAGGATGCATCCGTATCTCAATGTATGCAGTTGACACCGAAACAACGAGTGTGCAGGTAGGACCGCGTTACAATCGATTTCATGCAAGCGACGACGAATGTTCGTGTACAAGTTATTTTCTGTTCGAGATTGTGCTTTCACGTGCAAAATCGCTGCATCCGCTTCGAAATGTATGGAATTGACACAGAAACAACGAGTTTACAGGTAGGACCGCGTTACAATCGATTTCATGCAAGTGACGACGAATGTTCGTGTACAAGTTATTTTCTGTTCGAGATTGTGCTTTCACGTGCAAAATCGCTGCATCCGCTTCGAAACGATGGAATTGACACAGAAACATCGGGTTTGCAGGTATTACCGCGTGACAATCGATTTCATGCAAACGACGACGAATGTTCGTGTACATGTTCTTTTCTGTGTCAGAATGAATATTCGCTTGCATAAACGATGCATGTGCATCGAAACGTATGGAATTGACACAGAAAAATCGGGTTTGCAGGTAGGACCGCGTTACAATCGATTTCATGCAAGCGACGACGATTGTACGTGTACAAGTTATTTTCTGTTCCACAATGAAGATTCGAATGCGAAAACGAGGCATCTGCATCGAAATGTATGGAATTGACGCAGAATCATCGAATTTGCATGCAGGAACGCGTTACAATCGATTTCACGCAAGCGACGACGAATGTTCGCGTACAAGTTATTTTATGTTCCAGAATGAAGATCCGCGTGCAAAAAGGATGCATCCGCATCGAAATGTATGGAGTTGACACAGACACAACGAATTTGCATGCAGGAACGCCTTACAATCGATTTCACGCAAGCGAAGACGAATGTTCGTGTACAAGTTATTTTCTGTTCGAGATTGTCCTTTCACGTGCAAAATCGCTGCATCCGCTTCGAAACGTATGGAATTGACACACAAACATCGGGTTTGCAGGTATTACCGCGTTCAATCGATTTCATGCAAGCGATGACGAATGTTCGTGTACAAGTTATTTTCTGTTCGAGATTGTCCTTTCACGTGCAAAATCGCTGCATCCGCATCGAAACGTATGGAATGGACGCAGAATCATCGAATTTGCATGCAGGAACGCCTTACAATCGATTTCACGCAAGCGAAGACGAATGTTCGTGTACAAGTTATTTTCTGTGTCAGAATGAATATTCGCTTGCATAAACGATGCATCTGCATCGAAACGTATGGAATTGACACAGAAAAATCGGGTTTGCAGGTAGGACCGCGTTACAATCGATTTCATGCAAGCGACGACGAATGTACGTGTACAAGTTATTTTCTGTTCCAGAATGATGATTCGAATGCGAAAACGAGGCATCTGCATCGAAACGTATGGAATTGACGCAGAAACGCGTTACAATCGAGTTCATGCAAGCGTCGACGAATGTTCGTGTACAAGTTATTTTATGTTCCAGAATGAAGATCCGCGTGCAAAAAGGATGCGTCCGCATCGAAATGTATGGAATTGACACAGAAACAACGAGTTTACAGGTAGGACCGCGTTACAATAGATTTCATGCAAGTGACGACGAATGTTCGTGTACAAGTTATTTTATGTTCGAGATTGTGCTTTCACGTGCAAAATCGCTGCATCCGCATCGAAACGTATGGAATTGACGCAGAATCATCGAATTTGCATGCAGGAACGCCTTACAATCGATTTCACGCAAGCGAAGACGAATGTTCGTGTACAAGTTATTTTATGTTCCAGAATGAAGATCCGCGTGCAAAAAGGATGCATCCGCATCGAAATGTATGGAGTTGTCACAGAAACAACGAGTTTGCAGGTAGGACCGCGTTACAATCGATTTCATGCAAGCGACGACGAATGTTCGTGTACAAGTTATTTTCTGTTTCAGAATGATGATTCGAATGCGAAATCGAGGCATCTGCATCGAAACGTATTTAATGGACGCAGAAACGCGTTACAATCGAGTTCATGCAAGCGTCGACGAATGTTGGTGTACAAGTTCTTTTCTGTGTCAGAATGAAGATTCGCTTGCAAAAACGATGCATCTGCATCGAAACGTATGGAATTGACACATAAACATCGGGTTTGCAGGTAGGACCGCGTTACAATCGATTTCATGCAAGCGACGACGAATGTACGTGTACAAGTTATTTTCTGTTCCAGAATGATGATTCGAATGCGAAAACGAGTCATCTGCATCGAAACGTATGGAATTGACGCAGAAACGCGTTACAATCGAGTTCATGCAAGCGTCGACGAATGTTCGTGTACAAGTTATTTTATGTTCCAGAATGAAGATCCGCGTGCAAAAAGGATGCGTCCGCATCGAAATGTATGGAATTGACACAGAAACAACGAGTTTACAGGTAGGACCGCGTTACAATAGATTTCATGCAAGTGACGACGAATGTTCGTGTACAAGTTATTTTCTGTTCGAGATTGTGCTTTCACGTGCATAATCGCTGCATCCTCATCGAAACGTATGGAATTGACGCAGAATCATCGAATTTGCATGCAGGAACGCCTTACAATCGATTTCACGCAAGCGAAGACGAATGTTCGTGTTCAAGTTATTTTCTGTGTCAAAATGAATATTCGCTTGCATAAACGATGCATCTGCATCGAAACGTATGGAATTGACACAGAAACATCGGGTTTGCAGGTAGGACCGCGTTACAATCGATTTCATGCAAGCGACGACGAATGTACGTGTACAAGTTATTTTCTGTTCCAGAATGATGATTCGAATGCGAAAACGAGGCATCTGCATCGAAACGTATGGAATTGACGCAGAAAGGCGTTACAATCGAGTTCATGCAAGCGTCGACGAATGTTCGTGTACAAGTTATTTTATGTTCCAGAATGAAGATCCGCGTGCAAAAAGGATGCGTCCGCATCGAAATGTATGGAATTGACACAGAAACAACGAGTTTACAGGTAGGACCGCGTTACAATCGATTTCATGCAAGTGACGACGAATGTTCGTGTACAAGTTATTTTCTGTTCGAGATTGTGCTTTCACGTGCAAAATCGCTACATCCTCATCGAAACGTATGGAATTCACACAGAAACATCGAGTTTGCATGCAGGATCGCGTTACAATCGATTTCATGCAAGCGACGACGAATGTTCGTGTACAAGTTATTTTCTGTTCGAGATTGTGCTTTCACGTGCAAAATCGCTGCATCCGCATCGAAACGTATGGAATTGACGCAGAATCATCGAATTTGCATGCAGGAACGCCTTACAACCGATGTCACGCAAGCGAAGACGAATGTTCGTGTACAAGTTATTTTATGTTCCAGAATGAAGATCCGCGTGCAAAAAGGATGCATCCGCATCGAAATGTATGGAATTGACACAGAAACAACGAGATTACAGGTAGGACCGCGTTACAATAGATTTCATGCAAGTGACGACGAATGTTCGTGTACAAGTTATTTTCTGTGTCAGAATGAAGATTCGCTTGTAAAAACGATGCATCTGCATCGAAACGTATGGAATTGACACAGAAACATCGGGTTTGCAGGTAGGACCGCGTTACAATAGATTTCATGCAAGCGACGACGAATGTTCGTGTACAAGTTATTTTCTGTTCCAGAATGATGATTCGAATGCGAAAACGAGGCATCTGCATCGAAACGTATGGAATTGACGCAGAAACGCGTTACAATCGAGTTCATGCAAGCGTCGACGAATGTTCGTGTACAAGTTATTTTCTGTTCGAGATTGTGCTTTCACGTGCAAAAAGGATGCGTCCGCATCGAAATGTATGGAATTGACACAGAAACATCGGGATTGCAGGTATTACCGCGTGACAATCGATTTCATGCAAGCGACGACGATTGTACGTGTAGAAGTGATTTTCTGTTCTGGAATGATCATTCGCAAACAAAATCGCTACATCCTCATCGAAACGTATGGAATTCACACAGAAACATCGAGTTTGCATGCAGGATCGCGTCACAATCGATTTCATGGAAGCGACGACGATTGTACGTGTACAAGTTATTTTATGTTCCAGAATGAAGACCCGCGTGCAAAAAGGATGCGTCCGCATCGAAATGTATGGAATTGACACAGAAACAACGAGTTTACAGGTAGGACCGCGTTACAATCGATTACATGCAAGTGACGACGAATGTTCGTGTACAAGTTATTTTCTGTTCGAGATTGTGCTTTCACGTGCAAAATCGCTACATCCTCATCGAAACGTATGGAATTCACACAGAAACATCGAGTTTGCATGCAGGATCGCGTCACAATCGATTTCATGGAAGCGACGACGATTGTACGTGTACAAGTTATTTTCTGTTCCACAATGAAGATTCGAATGCGAAAACGAGGCATCTGCATCAAATTGTACGGAATTGACGCAAAAACATCGAATTCGCATGCAAGAACGCGTTAAAACCGATTTCATGCAAGCGACGACGAATGTTCGTGTACAAGTTCTTTTCTGTGTCAGAATGAATATTCGCTTGCATAAACGATGCATCTGCATCGAAACGTATGGAATTGACACAGTAACAACGAGTTTGCAGGCAGGACCAGGATACAATCGATTTCATGCAAGCGACGACGAATGTTCGTGTACAAGTTATTTTCTGTTCGAGATTGTGCTTTCACGTGCAAAATCGCTGCATCCCCATCGAAACGTATGGAATTGACGCAGAATCATCGAATTTGCATGCAGGAACGCCTTACAATCGATTTCACGCAAGCGAAGACGAATGTTCGTGTACAAGTTATTTTATGTTCCAGAATGAAGATCCGCGTGCAAAAAGGATGCATCCGCATCGAAATGTATGGAGTTGTCACAGAAACAACGAGTTTGCAGGTAGGACCGCGTTACAATCGATTTCATGCAAGCGACGACGAATGTTCGTGTACAAGTTATTTTCTGTTCCAGAATGATGATTCGAATGCGAAATCGGGGCATCTGCATCGAAACGTATTTAATTGACGCAGAAACGCGTTACAATCGAGTTCATGCAAGCGTCGACGAATGTTCGTGTACAAGTTCTTTTCTGTGTCAGAATGAAGATTCGCTTGCAAAAACGATGCATCTGCATCGAAACGTATGGAATTGACACAGAAACATCGGGTTTGCAGGTAGGACCGCGTTACAATCGATTTCATGCAAGCGACGACGAATGTACGTGTACAAGTTATTTTCTGTTCCAGAATGATGATTCGAATGCGAAAACGAGGCATCTGCATCGAAACGTATGGAATTGACGCAGAAACGCATTACAATCGAGTTCATGCAAGCGTCGACGAATGTTCGTGTACAAGTTATTTTATGTTCCAGAATGAAGATCCGCGTGCAAAAACGATGCATCTGCATCGAAACGTATGGAATTGACACAGAAACATCGGGTTTGCAGGTAGGACCGCGTTACAATAGATTTCATGCAAGCGACGACGAATGTTCGTGTACAAGTTATTTTCTGTTCCAGAATGATGATTCGAATGCGAAAACGAGGCATCTGCATCGAAACGTATGGAATTGACGCAGAAACGCATTACAATCGAGTTCATGCAAGCGTCGACGAATGTCCGTGTACAAGTTATTTTATGTTCCAGAATGAAGATCCGCGTGCAAAAACGATGCATCTGCATCGAAACGTACAGAATTGACACAGATACATCTAATTAGCATGCAGGAACGCGTTATAATCGATTTCACGCAAGCGACGACGAATGTTCGTGTACAAGTTATTTTACGTTCCAGAATGAAGATCCGCGTGCAAACAGGATGCATCCGCATCTAAATGTATGGAATTGACGGAAAAACATCGAATTCTCATGCAGGAACGCGTAACAATCGAGTTCATGCAAGCGACGACGAATGTTCGTGTACAAGTTATTTTCTGTTCGAGATTGTGCTTTCACGTGCAAAATCGCTGCATCCGCATCGAAACGTATGGAATTGACGCAGAATCATCGAATTTGCATGCAGGAACGCCTTACAATCGATTTCACGCAAGCGAAGACGAATGTTCGTGAACAAGTTATTTTCTGTGTCAGAATGAATATTCGCTTGCATAAACGATGCATCTGCATCGAAACGTATGGAATTGACACAGAAACATCGGGTTTGCAGGTAGGACCGCGTTACAATCGATTTCATGCAAGCGACGACGATTGTACGTGTACAAGTTATTTTCTGTTCCACAATGAAGATTCGAATGCGAAAACGAGGCATCTGCATCGAAACGTATGGAATTGACACAGACACAACGAGTTTGCATGTAGGACCGCGTTACAATCGATTTCATGCAAGCGACGACGAATGTTCGTGTACAAGTTATTTTCTGTTCGAGATTGTGCTTTCACGTGCAAAATCGCTGCATCCGCATCGAAATGTATGGAGTTGACACAGAAACAACGAGTTTGCAGGTAGGACCGTGTTTCAATCGATTTCATGCAAGCGACGACGAATGTTCGTGTACAAGTTCTTTTCTGTTCGAGAATGATGACTCGCGTGCAAAAACGATGCATCTGCATCGAAACGTACAGAATTGACACAGAAACATCTAATTAGCATGCAGGAACGCGTTACAATCGATATCACGCAAGCGACGACAAATGTTCGTGTACAAGTTTTTTTCTGTTCGAGAATGATGATTCGCGTGACAAAACGATGCATCCGCATCGAAATGTATGGAATTGACACAGAAACATTGAGTTTGCAGGCAGGACCACGTTACAATCGATTTCATGTAAGCGACGACGAATGTACGTGGAGAAGTTACTTTCTGTTCCAGAATGAAGATTCGAATGCGAAAACGAGGCATCTGCATCGAAATGTATGGAATTGACGTAAAAACATCGAATTCTCATGCAGGAACGCGTAACAATCGAGTTCATGCAAGCGACGACGAATGTTCGTGTACAAGTTCTTTTCTGTTCGAGAATGATGATTCGCGTGCAAAAACGATGCATCCGCATCGAAATGTATGGTAATTGACACAGAAACATCGAGGTTGCAGGTAGGACCGCGTTACAATCGATTTCATGCAAGCGACGACGAATGTACGCGTAGAAGTAATTTTCATTTCTGGAATGATCATTCGCAAGCAAAATCGCTGCATCCTCATCGAAACGTATGGAATTGACGCAAAAACATCGAATTCTCATGCAGGAACGCGTAACAATCGAGTTCATGCAAGCGACGACGAATGTTCGTGTAAAAGTTACTTTCTGTTCCCGAATGAAGATTCGAATGCGAAAACGAGGCATCTGCATCGAAATGTATGGAATTGACGCAAAAACATCGAATTCTCATGCAGGAACGCGTTATAATCGATTTCACGCAAGCGACGACGAATGTTCGTGTACAAGTTATTTTACGTCCCAGAATGAAGATCCGCGTGCAAACAGGATGCATCCGCATCTAAATGTATGGAATTGACGGAAAAACATCGAATTCTCATGCAGGAACGCGTAACAATCGAGTTCATGCAAGCGACGACGAATGTTCGTGTACAAGTTCTTTTCTGTTCGAGAATGATGACACGCGTGCAAAAACGATGCATCTGCATCGAAACGTACAGAATTGACACAGAAACATCTAATTAGCATGCAGGAACGCGTTACAATCGATTTCACGCAAGCGACGACGAATGTTCGTGTACAAGTTTTTTTCTGTTCGAGAATGATGATTCGCGTGACAAAAGGATGCATCCGCATCTAAATGTATGGAATTGACGCAAAAACATCGAATTCTCATGCAGGAACGCGTAACAATCGAGTTCATGCAAGCGACGACGAATGTTCGTGTAAAAGTTACTTTCTGTTCCCGAATGAAGATTCGAATGCGAAAACGAGGCATCTACATCGAAATGTATGGAATTGACGCAAAAACATCGAATTCTCATACAGGAACGCGTAACAATCGAGTTCATGCAAGCGACGACGAATGTTCGTGTACAAGTTCTTTTCTGTTCGAGAATGATGATTCGCGTGACAAAACGATGCATCCGCATCTTAATGTATGGAATTAACACAGAAACATCGAGTTTGCAGGTAGGACCGCGTTACAATCGATTTCATGTAAGCGACGACGAATGTACGTGTAGAAGTAATTTTCTGTTCTGGAATGATCAGTCGCAAGTAAAATCGCTGCATCCTCATCGAAACGTATGGAATTCACACAGAAACATCGAGTTTGCATGCAGGAAAGCGTCACAATCGATTTCATGGAAGCGACGACGATTGTACGTGTACAAGTTATTTTCTGTTCCTCAATGAAGATTCGCGTGCAAAAACGATGCATCTGCATCGAAACGTACAGAATTGACACAGAAACATCTAATTAGCATGCAGGAACGCGTTACAATCGATTTCACGCAAGCGACGACGAATGTTCGTGTACAAGTTTTTTTCTGTTCGAGAATGATGATTCGCGTGACAAAAGGATGCATCCGCATCTAAATGTATGGAATTGACGCAAAAACATCGAATTCTCATGCAGGAACGCGTAACAATCGAGTTCATGCAAGCGACGACGAATGTTCGTGTAAAAGTTACTTTCTGTTCCCGAATGAAGATTCGAATGCGAAAACGAGGCATCTACATCGAAATGTATGGAATTGACGCAAAAACATCGAATTCTCATACAGGAACGCGTAACAATCGAGTTCATGCAAGCGACGACGAATGTTCGTGTACAAGTTCTTTTCTGTTCGAGAATGATGATTCGCGTGACAAAACGATGCATCCGCATCTTAATGTATGGAATTAACACAGAAACATCGAGTTTGCAGGTAGGACCGCGTTACAATCGATTTCATGTAAGCGACGACGAATGTACGTGTAGAAGTAATTTTCTGTTCTGGAATGATCAGTCGCAAGTAAAATCGCTGCATCCTCATCGAAACGTATGGAATTCACACAGAAACATCGAGTTTGCATGCAGGAAAGCGTCACAATCGATTTCATGGAAGCGACGACGATTGTACGTGTACAAGTTATTTTCTGTTCCTCAATGAAGATTCGCGTGCAAAAACGATGCATCTGCATCGAAACGTACAGAATTGACACAGATACATCTAATTAGCATGCAGGAACGCGTTATAATCGATTTCACGCAAGCGACGACAAATGTTCGTGTACAGGTTATTTTACGTTCCAGAATGAAGATCCGCGTGCAAACAGGATGCATCCGCATCTAAATGTATGGAATTGACGGAAAAACATCGAATTCTCATGCAGGAACGCGTAACAATCGAGTTCATGCAAGCGACGACGAATGTTCGTGTACAAGTTCTTTTCTGTTCGAGAATGATGACTCGCGTGCAAAAACGATGCATCTGCAACGAAACGTACAGAATTGACACAGAAACATCTAATTAGCATGCAGGAACGCGTTACAATCGATATCACGCAAGCGACGACAAATGTTCGTGTACAAGTTTTTTTCTGTTCGAGAATGATGATTCGCGTGACAAAACGATGCATCCGCATCGAAATGTATGGAATTGACACAGAAACATTGAGTTTGCAGGCAGGACCACGTTACAATCGATTTCATGTAAGCGACGACGAATGTACGTGGAGAAGTTACTTTCTGTTCCAGAATGAAGATTCGAATGCGAAAACGAGGCATCTGCATCGAAATGTATGGAATTGACGTAAAAACATCGAATTCTCATGCAGGAACGCGTAACAATCGAGTTCATGCAAGCGACGACGAATGTTCGTGTACAAGTTCTTTTCTGTTCGAGAATGATGATTCGCGTGCAAAAACGATGCATCCGCATCGAAATGTATGGTAATTGACACTGTAACAGACCTGCAACGAGCAGTGCTGTTACGAAGTACACGCGCCGCGAACCCCACCGACCGATACCGAAGAAGGCCGAACGGGCCACGGAGCGCGCCGATTTAAAAGAGCAACCGACACTCCGTCCCCGTAACCTTCCGCACCGAAAACAGAACGGTTACCGAAAAACCCAAATACAGAAAAACTACCCTCAACACCTTACCGCACCACCGCCCCGCACCTCCAAATAAACCATATAAAAGCCCCATCAAAATCTACAGAAATTACTCTAGTCCGATCACTGGGAAGTGATAAGACCACCTGCAGCTCGCCTACTGGGACAGTACTAGTTGTTAGGATCCTTTCGTTGAGACGACGACACCTCGAGTATCATCTACGGGACATAGGTATACTCTTTATTCTTACTCCGCTCTACCATACCTTTCGCTGTGAGGCGAAACCTTCCCATCGCTGTGAGGCGATACATTCTCAAGTCCGCTCCGCACTACCGTACCCTTCGCCGTGAGGCGAAAACTCCCATCGCTGTGAGGCGATATCTTCTCAATTCCGCTCCGCATCACCGTACCTTTCGCTGTGAGGCGAAACCTTCCCATCGCTGTGAGGCGATACATTCTCCAGTCCGCTCCACCGTACCCTTCGCCGTGATGCGAAAAACTCCCATCGCTGTGAGGCGATATCTTCTCAATTCCGCTCCGCATCACCGTACCTCTCGCCGTGAGGCGAATCCTCCCATCGCTGTGAGGCGATACATTCTCGACTCCGCTCCGCACCACCGTACCTTTCGCTGTGAGGCGAAACCCTCCCATCGCTGTGAGGCGATACACTCTAGCTCCCGCTCCGCACTACCGTACCTTCCGCTGTGAGGCGATACACTCCAGATCTCCGCTCCATGCCACCGTACCTTTCGCTGCGAGGCGATACACTCTAAGCCCCACTCCGCGACACCGTACCTTCCGCCGCGAGGCGATACACTCCCGTCGCCGTGAGGCGAGACACGCTAGATCCCGCTCCGCACCACCGTACCCACCGCCGCAAGGCGATATCATTCTAAACAAGACCCCGATTGAACCCTTTCGCCGGGACCACGAACACTCCGTCCTCCCACTAGAGTACACCGAAACCAGGACCGCGTACCTCCGCACCGCGAATACCGCCCCGAGGTCTCTCCCGACACGATACGCAGCGAGACACATTTACACAAATCGCCGTCTTATTATCCACCGAACGCACCTCGTCAATCACCGTCCCGACCGCTTCCTCACCAAGAACCCCGGCTCGGCGAGCTATCACGAGGAAGCGCTTACCGGAAACTAGAACCGTTACAACACAGAAACATCGAGGTTGCAGGTAGGACCGCGTTACAATCGATTTCATGCAAGCGACGACGAATGTACGCGTAGAAGTAATTTTCATTTCTGGAATGATCATTCGCAAGCAAAATCGCTGCATCCTCATCGAAACGTATGGAATTCACACAGAAACATCGAGTTTGCATGCAGGAAAGCGTCACAATCGATTTCATGGAAGCGACGACGAATGTTCGTGTACAAGTTATTTTACGTTCCAGAATGAAGATCCGGGTGCAAAAAGGATGCATCCGCATCTAAATGTATGGAATTGACGCAAAAACATCGAATTCTCATGCAGGAACGCCTAACAATCGTGTTCATGCAAGCGACGACGAATGTTCGTGTACAAGTTACTTTCTGTTCCCGAATGAAGATTCGAATGCGAAAACGAGGCATCTGCATCGAAATGTATGGAATTGACGCAAAAACATCGAATTCTCATGCAGGAACGCGTAACAATCGAGTTCATGCAAGCGACGACGAATGTTCGTGAACAAGTTCTTTTCTGTTCGAGAATGATGATTCGCGTGACAAAACGATGCATCCGCATCGAAATGTATGGAATTAACACAGAAACATCGAGTTTGCAGGTAGGACCGCGTTACAATCGATTTCATGTAAGCGACGACGAATGTACGAGTAGAAGTAATTTTCTGTTCTGGAATGATCATTCGCAAGTAAAATCGCTGCATCCTCATCGAAACGTATGGAATTCACACAGAAACATCGAGTTTGCATGCAGGAAAGCGTCACAATCGATTTCATGGAAGCGACGACGATTGTACGTGTACAAGTTATTTTCTGTTCCCCAATGAAGATTCGCGTGCAAAAACGATGCATTTGCATCGAAACGTACAGAATTGACACAGAAACATCTAATTAGCATGCAGGAACGCGTTATAATCGATTTCACGCAAGCGACGACGAATGTTCGTGTACAAGTTACTTTCTGTTCCAGAATGAAGATTCGAATGCGAAAACGAGGCATCTGCATCGAAATGAATGGAATTGACGCAAAAACATCGAATTCTCATGCAGGAACGCGTAACAATCGAGTTCATGCAAGCGACGACGAATGTTCGTGTACAAGTTCTTTTCTGTTCGAGAATGATGACTCGCGTGCAAAAACGATGCATCTGCATCGAAACGTACAGAATTGACACAGAAACATCTAATTAGCATGCAGGAACGCGTTACAATCGATTTCACGCAAGCGACGACGAATGTTCGTGTACAAGTTTTTTTCTGTTCGAGAATGATGATTCGCGTGACAAAACGATGCATCCGCATCGAAATGTATGGAATTGACACAGAAACATCGAGTTTGCAGGCAGGACCACGTTATAATCGATTTCACGCAAGCGACGACGAATGTTCGTGTACAAGTTACTTTCTGTTCCAGAATGAAGATTCGAATGCGAAAACGAGGCATCTGCATCGAAATGTATGGAATTGACGCAAAAACATCGAATTCTCATGCAGGAACGCGTAACAATCGAGTTCATGCAAGCGACGACGAATGTTCGTGTACAAGTTCTTTTCTGTTCGAGAATGATGATTCGCGTGACAAAACGATGCATCCGCATCGAAATGTATGGAATTAACACAGAAACATCGAGTTTGCAGGTAGGACCGCGTTACAATCGATTTCATGTAAGCGACGACGAATGTACGAGTAGAAGTAATTTTCTGTTCTGGAATGATCATTCGCAAGTAAAATCGCTGCATCCTCATCGAAACGTATGGAATTCACACAGAAACATCGAGTTTGCATGCAGGAAAGCGTCACAATCGATTTCATGGAAGCGACGACGATTGTACGTGTACAAGTTATTTTCTGTTTCCCAATGAAGATTCGCGTGCAAAAACGATGCATTTGCATCGAAACGTACAGAATTGACACAGAAACATCTAATTAGCATGCAGGAACGCGTAACAATCGAGTTCATGCAAGCGACGACGAATGTTCGTGTACAAGTTCTTTTCTGTTCGAGAATGATGATTCGCGTGCAAAAACGATGCATCTGCATCGAAACGTACAGAATTGACACAGAAACATCTAATTAGCATGCAGGAACGCGTTACAATCGATTTCACGCAAGCGACGACGAATGTTCGTGTACAAGTTTTTTTCTGTTCGAGAATGATGATTCGCGTGACAAAACGATGCATCCGCATCGAAATGTATGGAATTGACACAGAAACATCTAATTAGCATGGAGGAACGCGTTACAATCGATTTCACGCAAGCGACGACGAATGTTCGTGTACAAGTTTTTTTCTGTTCGAGAATGATGATTCGCGTGACAAAACGATGCATCCGCATCGAAATGTATGGAATTGACACAGAAACATCGAGTTTGCAGGCAGGACCACGTTATAATCGATTTCACGCAAGCGACGACGAATGTTCGTGTACAAGTTACTTTCTGTTCCAGAATGAAGATTCGAATGCGAAAACGAGGCATCTGCATCGAAATGTATGGAATTGACGCAAAAACATCGAATTCTCATGCAGGAACGCGTAACAATCGAGTTCATGCAAGCGACGACGAATGTTCGTGTACAAGTTCTTTTCTGTTCGAGAATGATGATTCGCGTGACAAAACGATGCATCCGCATCGAAACGTACAGAATTGACACAGAAACATCTAATTAGCATGCAGGAACGCGTTATAATCGATTTCACGCAAGCGACGACGAATGTTCGTGTACAAGTTACTTTCTGTTCCAGAATGAAGATTCGAATGCGAAAACGAGGCATCTGCATCGAAATGTATGGAATTGACGGAAAAACATCGAATTCTCATGCAGGAACGCGTAACAATCGAGTTCATGCAAGCGACGACGAATGTTCGTGTACAAGTTCTTTTCTGTTCGAGAATGATGACTCGCGTGCAAAAACGATGCATCTGCAACGAAACGTACAGAATTGACACAGAAACATCTAATTAGCATGCAGGAACGCGTTACAATCGATATCACGCAAGCGACGACAAATGTTCGTGTACAAGTTTTTTTCTGTTCGAGAATGATGATTCGCGTGACAAAACGATGCATCCGCATCGAAATGTATGGAATTGACACAGAAACATTGAGTTTGCAGGCAGGACCACGTTACAATCGATTTCATGTAAGCGACGACGAATGTACGTGGAGAAGTTACTTTCTGTTCCAGAATGAAGATTCGAATGCGAAAACGAGGCATCTGCATCGAAATGTATGGAATTGACGTAAAAACATCGAATTCTCATGCAGGAACGCGTAACAATCGAGTTCATGCAAGCGACGACGAATGTTCGTGTACAAGTTCTTTTCTGTTCGAGAATGATGATTCGCGTGCAAAAACGATGCATCCGCATCGAAATGTATGGTAATTGACACTGTAACAGACCTGCAACGAGCAGTGCTGTTACGAAGTACACGCGCCGCGAACCCCACCGACCGATACCGAAGAAGGCCGAACGGGCCACGGAGCGCGCCGATTTAAAAGAGCAACCGACACTCCGTCCCCGTAACCTTCCGCACCGAAAACAGAACGGTTACCGAAAAACCCAAATACAGAAAAACTACCCTCAACACCTTACCGCACCACCGCCCCGCACCTCCAAATAAACCATATAAAAGCCCCATCAAAATCTACAGAAATTACTCTAGTCCGATCACTGGGAAGTGATAAGACCACCTGCAGCTCGCCTACTGGGACAGTACTAGTTGTTAGGATCCTTTCGTTGAGACGACGACACCTCGAGTATCATCTACGGGACATAGGTATACTCTTTATTCTTACTCCGCTCTACCATACCTTTCGCTGTGAGGCGAAACCTTCCCATCGCTGTGAGGCGATACATTCTCAAGTCCGCTCCGCACTACCGTACCCTTCGCCGTGAGGCGAAAACTCCCATCGCTGTGAGGCGATATCTTCTCAATTCCGCTCCGCATCACCGTACCTTTCGCTGTGAGGCGAAACCTTCCCATCGCTGTGAGGCGATACATTCTCCAGTCCGCTCCACCGTACCCTTCGCTGTGAGGCGAAAAACTCCCATCGCTGTGAGGCGATATCTTCTCAATTCCGCTCCGCATCACCGTACCTCTCGCCGTGAGGCGAATCCTCCCATCGCTGTGAGGCGATACATTCTCGACTCCGCTCCGCACCACCGTACCTTTCGCTGTGAGGCGAAACCCTCCCATCGCTGTGAGGCGATACACTCTAGCTCCCGCTCCGCACTACCGTACCTTCCGCTGTGAGGCGATACACTCCAGATCTCCGCTCCATGCCACCGTACCTTTCGCTGCGAGGCGATACACTCTAAGCCCCACTCCGCGACACCGTACCTTCCGCCGCGAGGCGATACACTCCCGTCGCCGTGAGGCGAGACACGCTAGATCCCGCTCCGCACCACCGTACCCACCGCCGCAAGGCGATATCATTCTAAACAAGACCCCGATTGAACCCTTTCGCCGGGACCACGAACACTCCGTCCTCCCACTAGAGTACACCGAAACCAGGACCGCGTACCTCCGCACCGCGAATACCGCCCCGAGGTCTCTCCCGACACGATACGCAGCGAGACACATTTACACAAATCGCCGTCTTATTATCCACCGAACGCACCTCGTCAATCACCGTCCCGACCGCTTCCTCACCAAGAACCCCGGCTCGGCGAGCTATCACGAGGAAGCGCTTACCGGAAACTAGAACCGTTACATGGCGCCCGAACAGGGACCTGGTGCGTTCAAAACAAAACTCCGAATAATAAGACACACTAGAGGTTAACAAGCCATCGCTCACTCGCGCGGACCGGCGACAACACGTGTCACACAACAAACCACCGCGGACGCGAGCAAACCGAACACCGCGCGCCATCTCTGGACGCACCACCATACTACGCGCCAGCACGCGCGCCTAGTCAAAGAAAATAAATGAGGAAGAACACTCTCCGCCCAACAAAACAACGAATCATCGCCGAATTACGCCGACTACGACTACCGACCACCGGAACCGCCGACGAGTTACTCCAACGTTGGATCAACCTCAACGACACTCAAAACCCCGACGTAGCCAACATGACAGAACCGAAAACGCCCACGTTCCTGTCTACCGCAACGCACCTGCCCGGCACCTCCACCAGCAACGAAACAACAGCCGACCCACTCAAAAGGATCGACCGTATCAGGAAATGGGGCTGCATCAGTGACGGGAAAGATCCCTTCTCGTTCATCGAACGAATAGCGGAACTACAGGCAGTATACCAATTAGCGGACAAAGAGCTATTACAAGGAATACCCGAACTACTCCGAGGCGAAGCGCAGCTATGGTACCGAAACACGCGAAGCCAAATAACCACATTCGACGGGTTCACCGAAAAATTTATAAATTTTTTTTCGGCCAACCGCTCCAAGGCACAACGGGACCGAGAAGCGCGCGACCGGACGCAACGGCCCGGGGAGCCGTTTCACTTATTCCTCAACGCGATACTCACCCTCATGCGACGAGCCACCATACCAGAGGAGGACCAACTGGAGATAATCTATGAGAACATGGCCCCGGAATATACGATGTTCATCGACATAGACGATATCACCGATACCGACAGCCTCCTGAAGAAGGTGCAGCGAATCGAAAGGGCCCAAGAAAGAAAAAACCGAACGACACGAACGAGAACCACGATCGCCGCCGCCACCGAACAGACCACCGAAGACACCGACAACCCAAGCATCGCAGCCATACCACAGGTCGAAACAACCGGAACACGACCCACGAGATCGACCAACCGCAATACCTCGCCGTACAACCCAGAAACACATTGCTGGCGCTGCAAACAACGCGGACACACGCGTTTCGAGTGCCGCAACGAGAGGAGGAAATTTTGTTCCAGATGTGGACGCGACGGAACCCTAACCCGCGACTGCCACCCACCCCAAAATTCGGGAAACGGACCGCAGGGACCCCGGCAAAACAACTGGAGGTCCCAACAATAAAAACGCCAAGCCACAACCCCATACGGTACAACCCCAGACCCATGCTCGCCATCGAGATACTGGGACACCGGGTCGACGCATTACTGGACACGGGAGCACAAACATCGTGCATCAACGCAGAAGTACTAGAGTGGGCCCTCGAGAAAGGCATCCACCCCGAAACGCCGAACACCAGCATCAGCCTAGCCGACGGGTCAACGACACAATCCGCAGGCAACATCCGGATTCCGTTCCGCACCCGGGAGTACGAGTGGAAGCAAGAATTCACAATCCTGCCAAACATGGGACCGCTAGTACTACTCGGCATCCAGACAATCGCTGCCCTAGAAATCGAGCTAAAACCACCGCTAGACATAGTCTCCTGGCCCGCCACCTGTCTCACCGAACCATGCCTGCAAATAGGCCTCCGAAAACCCCAGGAAACCGATCAAGCACGGCTCCAAAAATTTCTAGAAGGAGAATTGCATCAATTCGAGAAGGCCACCGGACGGACCACCCTCACACAACACAAAATCAAACTGAAGGACGTGACGCCCATGAAACAAAGATACCGCCCCCGCAACCCCGCCATGCAAGCCGTAATAGACCAGGAAGTGGAAAACATGCTTCAAGAAGGGGTAATTGAACCCTCCAACAGCCCTTGGAGTTCACCGGTAGTAATAATAAAGAAAAAGGATGGAAAATACCGTTTCTGCGTCGACTTCCGGAAACTGAACGAACGAACCGAGAAGGACGCATACCCGTTGCCACATATACAGGCCACCCTCGACAAATTACGGGGGGCAAAATTCTTGACAACACTAGACCTCAAGAACGGCTACTGGCAAATACCGCTCGAAGAAGCTAGCAGACCACTCACAGCATTTACCGTACCTGGGAAAGGACTATTCCATTTCACGGTCATGCCTTTCGGACTGCACTCCGCCCCCGCCACCTTCCAACGGTTACTAGACCAAATCATCAGCGCGGAACTCGAACCATACGCGTTTGCTTACTTAGACGACATTATTATCGTAAGCAAAACGTTCGAGGAACACATACGACATCTACAAGAAGTATTCCGCCGCTTACGAACCGCTGGCCTCCGACTTAACCCCGAAAAATGTAGATTCTGCGTAGACAGTCTCCGATACCTCGGACATATCGTCGACCAGGAAGGAATCCGAACCGACCCAGACAAAACTAAAGCTATCGCCCAACTCCAGGCACCGAAAACAATCCGGGAAGTACGTCGCTTCCACGGAATGGCCTCCTGGTATCGACGATTCATACCAAACTTCGCGGAAATCATGGAACCACTGACGAAACTAACACGGAAAAACGCCAAGTGGACGTGGACGGAAACAGAAGAAAAAGCCTTCCAAACCATGAAGACCAGCCTGATCACCGCACCTGTACTCACCTGTCCGAACTTTAACGAGCCGTTCATACTACAAACCGACGCCAGCGATTACGGCCTAGGAATCGTCCTCACACAGGGACCCGAGAACGACGAAAAAGTAATAGCCTACGCCAGCCACACACTCACACCGACCGAAAGAAACTACAGTGCGACGGAAAAGGAATGCCTAGCAGTTATATGGGGCATCCGGAAAATGAAAGCCTACCTAGAAGGGTATCATTTCACGGTCATCACAGACCACCAAGCACTACGCTGGCTCCAGCAAATAGATAACCCAACCGGCCGACTCGGCAGATGGGCACTGGAACTGCAGCAATATAGTTTTGACATTAAATACCGACCAGGAAAACAAAACTACGTAGCAGACGCACTATCCAGAATAAAGCCGACACCAGAAGTACACACCGTAGAAAAAAAACAAACAGATACATGGTACAACAAGAAGACGGAAGCAGTAAAACAAAATCCAGCAGCCTGGCCAGAATACAGAATACAGAACGGCCAACTCCAACGAAGGATCTTAACGCAGCTCGACTTCAACGAACCAGAACCAGACACCGAGTGGAAAAACTGCGTCCCCACCAGCCAACGAGAGGAAATACTCCACCAATACCACGACGACCCAACCGCAGGACACCTCGGAATCGCGAAAACAATCGTACGCATCGCTCACAAATATTACTGGCCAGGAATGTTCCGACAGGTGTCCCAATACGTCCGAAACTGCCAGAGCTGCCAGAAATATAAAACACCCCCACACCAGCCGTCCGGCCTGCTGCACGCCAACCCCGGAGATCAACCATGGCACACCGTTTCCGTCGACCTGATTGGCCCTCTACCCCGCTCCAGACAAGGCCATATCTGGCTACTTGTCATCCTGGACCGCTTCACCAAATGGGTCGAACTCATCCCGCTAAGGAAAGCCACGAGCATCGCCGTCACCAATGCGATACGGAAAGAAGTGATCCTGCGACACGGAGCACCCCAAATAATCATCTCCGACAATGGTCGACAATGTATCGGGGCACCATTCACAAGTTTGCTACAAACAGCAGGCATCAGCCACCGCCGAACACCGCCATACTCACCCCACTGCAACCCAGTGGAAAGGACGAACAAAGTCGTTAAAACAATTATAGCACAACACGCCGACAATCACCATAACCGCTGGGACGAAAAAATCGAAGAAGCCAGATTCGCCATTAACACAGCATGGCACGAGGCAACAGGATACACCCCCGCATATCTCAACACCGGCAGAGAACTGCGCACCCCCGGATAATCACCGACAGAAGAAGGCAACCCCATCACACCAGGCCAAAGATGGAAGAATCTCCAGGATGCCCAGGAATTAGCAAAACTGCACCTAGCTCAAGCCTTCGGACGACAAGAGCACTACTACAACTTACGACGACGCGAATGGAAGCCCAAAATAGGAGAGCGTGTATGGAAAAAAGAACACACGCTGTCAAACAAGGAAGCAGGCATCGCAGCCAAACTGGCGCCAAAATATAGCGGACCGTATATCGTCCAAAAAATAATATCACCGGTAATCGTAGACCTCCGCGACGACAAAAAACGGTGGATGCGACACATCCACGTCCAAGACCTGAAACCCGCGAACGATTCCGACGTAGAGCAGGGAAACCCTCTGGGAGAACGCGAAAACGGAAAACCAGACCCCGGCGAAGACCTAGACCCAACACCTCCTCCCCATCCTGCACCACGCCCCCGAGGCCGCCCCAAGAAAATAATTCATGTAAATTATATGCAGACCGAAAAAAAATGGAAGACAGCTACGAACTAATGTTAAGACTACTGGAGGCAGAGATGGACGACACACCCACGCCACCGCAAAACGAACACCCCAAGAGGCCGGCAACACCAACAACACCGGAGCACCTCCGAACGCCGGAACCACGTGCGACTACGCCCCCCACAATGGAGGAAATCGCGCGACGAAAACCGACACGACCAGGACGCACCCCAACATCCCGACCCAGAGGGGTACCAAGAAACAACCCGAGACGCCCCGCCATCACCAAGCCGGGCCCCCGAATCCGGTCAGTCTCATGGCTACCGGAAGGGTTGAAAATAACCATACAGCGATCCGAACCACAACCCGCCAAACCACTGCCCCGAGAAGCCCCCGCACCAGAACCACAGATCCCCCCCACAGGAGAAACACCGGAGCAGATCCTGGGCAACAAAACCCCTACACAGGCCCTACCCCCCGTCCCATACACGGAAAAGACAACAACCGGAGCCACCACATGGCACGTACTACCAACGGGCCAGCGCGTAGAGGTACCGGTGAGATTCGTACTCGCCGGGGACTTCTGCGTGACGGCCAGCGGGGAACGATGGAGACTCCTGTTTGACCGCCGAGGAAGCGTCCGCCGATACGTCCACAGAGGACCAGCGCAACATACACCCCGGACATTTTAGCCCCTGCTCTCGTCCTCACCCAATGTACTATCTTCAGATATACATAAACCTGTCTTTTTATTTTTTTATAATAAAGAGGTGGGACACCTCACAGTAAAGTTAAGTACTCGTTTTACTATAACCATTAAGAAACCATGTAAATAATGTACATAGAACGCTGAATAAAAACAGTCTCGCTGTCGCTGCCCCGAAGGAGGAGGGGGGTGTAACAGACCTGCAACGAGCAGTGCTGTTACGAAGTACACGCGCCGCGAACCCCACCGACCGATACCGAAGAAGGCCGAACGGGCCACGGAGCGCGCCGATTTAAAAGAGCAACCGACACTCCGTCCCCGTAACCTTCCGCACCGAAAACAGAACGGTTACCGAAAAACCCAAATACAGAAAAACTACCCTCAACACCTTACCGCACCACCGCCCCGCACCTCCAAATAAACCATATAAAAGCCCCATCAAAATCTACAGAAATTACTCTAGTCCGATCACTGGGAAGTGATAAGACCACCTGCAGCTCGCCTACTGGGACAGTACTAGTTGTTAGGATCCTTTCGTTGAGACGACGACACCTCGAGTATCATCTACGGGACATAGGTATACTCTTTATTCTTACTCCGCTCTACCATACCTTTCGCTGTGAGGCGAAACCTTCCCATCGCTGTGAGGCGATACATTCTCAAGTCCGCTCCGCACTACCGTACCCTTCGCCGTGAGGCGAAAACTCCCATCGCTGTGAGGCGATATCTTCTCAATTCCGCTCCGCATCACCGTACCTTTCGCTGTGAGGCGAAACCTTCCCATCGCTGTGAGGCGATACATTCTCCAGTCCGCTCCACCGTACCCTTCGCCGTGAGGCGAAAAACTCCCATCGCTGTGAGGCGATATCTTCTCAATTCCGCTCCGCATCACCGTACCTCTCGCCGTGAGGCGAATCCTCCCATCGCTGTGAGGCGATACATTCTCGACTCCGCTCCGCACCACCGTACCTTTCGCTGTGAGGCGAAACCCTCCCATCGCTGTGAGGCGATACACTCTAGCTCCCGCTCCGCACTACCGTACCTTCCGCTGTGAGGCGATACACTCCAGATCTCCGCTCCATGCCACCGTACCTTTCGCTGCGAGGCGATACACTCTAAGCCCCACTCCGCGACACCGTACCTTCCGCCGCGAGGCGATACACTCCCGTCGCCGTGAGGCGAGACACGCTAGATCCCGCTCCGCACCACCGTACCCACCGCCGCAAGGCGATATCATTCTAAACAAGACCCCGATTGAACCCTTTCGCCGGGACCACGAACACTCCGTCCTCCCACTAGAGTACACCGAAACCAGGACCGCGTACCTCCGCACCGCGAATACCGCCCCGAGGTCTCTCCCGACACGATACGCAGCGAGACACATTTACACAAATCGCCGTCTTATTATCCACCGAACGCACCTCGTCAATCACCGTCCCGACCGCTTCCTCACCAAGAACCCCGGCTCGGCGAGCTATCACGAGGAAGCGCTTACCGGAAACTAGAACCGTTACAACACAGAAACATCGAGGTTGCAGGTAGGACCGCGTTACAATCGATTTCATGCAAGCGACGACGAATGTACGCGTAGAAGTAATTTTCATTTCTGGAATGATCATTCGCAAGCAAAATCGCTGCATCCTCATCGAAACGTATGGAATTCACACAGAAACATCGAGTTTGCATGCAGGAAAGCGTCACAATCGATTTCATGGAAGCGACGACGAATGTTCGTGTACAAGTTATTTTACGTTCCAGAATGAAGATCCGGGTGCAAAAAGGATGCATCCGCATCTAAATGTATGGAATTGACGCAAAAACATCGAATTCTCATGCAGGAACGCCTAACAATCGTGTTCATGCAAGCGACGACGAATGTTCGTGTACAAGTTACTTTCTGTTCCCGAATGAAGATTCGAATGCGAAAACGAGGCATCTGCATCGAAATGTATGGAATTGACGCAAAAACATCGAATTCTCATGCAGGAACGCGTAACAATCGAGTTCATGCAAGCGACGACGAATGTTCGTGTACAAGTTCTTTTCTGTTCGAGAATGATGATTCGCGTGACAAAACGATGCATCCGCATCGAAATGTATGGAATTAACACAGAAACATCGAGTTTGCAGGTAGGACCGCGTTACAATCGATTTCATGTAAGCGACGACGAATGTACGAGTAGAAGTAATTTTCTGTTCTGGAATGATCATTCGCAAGTAAAATCGCTGCATCCTCATCGAAACGTATGGAATTCACACAGAAACATCGAGTTTGCATGCAGGAAAGCGTCACAATCGATTTCATGGAAGCGACGACGATTGTACGTGTACAAGTTATTTTCTGTTCCCCAATGAAGATTCGCGTGCAAAAACGATGCATTTGCATCGAAACGTACAGAATTGACACAGAAACATCTAATTAGCATGCAGGAACGCGTTATAATCGATTTCACGCAAGCGACGACGAATGTTCGTGTACAAGTTACTTTCTGTTCCAGAATGAAGATTCGAATGCGAAAACGAGGCATCTGCATCGAAATGAATGGAATTGACGCAAAAACATCGAATTCTCATGCAGGAACGCGTAACAATCGAGTTCATGCAAGCGACGACGAATGTTCGTGTACAAGTTCTTTTCTGTTCGAGAATGATGACTCGCGTGCAAAAAACGATGCATCTGCATCGAAACGTACAGAATTGACACAGAAACATCTAATTAGCATGCAGGAACGCGTTACAATCGATTTCACGCAAGCGACGACGAATGTTCGTGTACAAGTTTTTTTCTGTTCGAGAATGATGATTCGCGTGACAAAACGATGCATCCGCATCGAAATGTATGGAATTGACACAGAAACATCGAGTTTGCAGGCAGGACCACGTTATAATCGATTTCACGCAAGCGACGACGAATGTTCGTGTACAAGTTACTTTCTGTTCCAGAATGAAGATTCGAATGCGAAAACGAGGCATCTGCATCGAAATGTATGGAATTGACGCAAAAACATCGAATTCTCATGCAGGAACGCGTAACAATCGAGTTCATGCAAGCGACGACGAATGTTCGTGTACAAGTTCTTTTCTGTTCGAGAATGATGATTCGCGTGACAAAACGATGCATCCGCATCGAAATGTATGGAATTAACACAGAAAACATCGAGTTTGCAGGTAGGACCGCGTTACAATCGATTTCATGTAAGCGACGACGAATGTACGAGTAGAAGTAATTTTCTGTTCTGGAATGATCATTCGCAAGTAAAATCGCTGCATCCTCATCGAAACGTATGGAATTCACACAGAAACATCGAGTTTGCATGCAGGAAAGCGTCACAATCGATTTCATGGAAGCGACGACGATTGTACGTGTACAAGTTATTTTCTGTTTCCCAATGAAGATTCGCGTGCAAAAACGATGCATTTGCATCGAAACGTACAGAATTGACACAGAAACATCTTATTAGCATGCAGGAACGCGTAACAATCGAGTTCATGCAAGCGACGACGAATGTTCGTGTACAAGTTCTTTTCTGTTCGAGAATGATGATTCGCGTGCAAAAACGATGCATCTGCATCGAAACGTACAGAATTGACACAGAAACATCTAATTAGCATGCAGGAACGCGTTACAATCGATTTCACGCAAGCGACGACGAATGTTCGTGTACAAGTTTTTTTCTGTTCGAGAATGATGATTCGCGTGACAAAACGATGCATCCGCATCGAAATGTATGGAATTGACACAGAAACATCTAATTAGCATGGAGGAACGCGTTACAATCGATTTCACGCAAGCGACGACAAATGTTCGTGTACAAGTTTTTTCTGTTCGAGAATGATGATTCGCGTGACAAAACGATGCATCCGCATCGAAATGTATGGAATTGACACAGAAACATCGAGTTTGCAGGCAGGACCACGTTATAAGCGATTTCACGCAAGCGACGACGAATGTTCGTGTACAAGTTACTTTCTGTTCCAGAATGAATATTCGAATGCGAAAACGAGGCATCTGCATCGAAATGTATGGAATTGACGCAAAAACATCGAATTCTCATGCAGGAACGCGTAACAATCGAGTTCATGCAAGCGACGACGAATGTTCGTGTACAAGTTTCTTTTCTGTTCGAGAATGATGATTCGCGTGACAAAACGATGCATCCGCATCGAAACGTACAGAATTGACACAGAAACATCTAATTAGCATGCAGGAACGCGTTATAATCGATTTCACGCAAGCGACGACGAATGTTCGTGTACAAGTTACTTTCTGTTCCAGAATGAAGATTCGAATGCGAAAACGAGGCATCTGCATCGAAATGTATGGAATTGACGCAGAAACATCGAATTCTCATGCAGGAAACGCGTTATAATCGATTTCACGCAAGCGACGACGAATGTTCGTGTACAAGTTATTTTACGTCCCAGAATGAAGATCCGCGTGCAAACAGGATGCATCCGCATCTAAATGTATGGAATTGACGAAAAACATCGAATTCTCATGCAGGAACGCGTAACAATCGAGTTCATGCAAGCGACGACGAATGTTCGTGTACAAGTTCTTTTCTGTTCGAGAATGATGATTCGCGTGACAAAACGATGCATCCGCATCGAAATGTATGGAATTAACACAGAAACATCGAGTTTGCAGGTAGGACCGCGTTACAATCGATTTCATGTAAGCGACGACGAATGTACGAGTAGAAGTAATTTTCTGTTCTGGAATGATCATTCGCAAGTAAAATCGCTGCATCCTCATCGAAACGTATGGAATTCACACAGAAACATCGAGTTTGCATGCAGGAAAGCGTCACAATCGATTTCATGGAAGCGACGACGATTGTACGTGTACAAGTTATTTTCTGTTCCCCAATGAAGATTCGCGTGCAAAAACGATGCATTTGCATCGAAACGTACAGAATTGACACAGAAACATCTAATTAGCATGCAGGAACGCGTTATAATCGATTTCACGCAAGCGACGACGAATGTTCGTGTACAAGTTACTTTCTGTTCCAGAATGAAGATTCGAATGCGAAAACGAGGCATCTGCATCGAAATGAATGGAATTGACGCAAAAACATCGAATTCTCATGCAGGAACGCGTAACAATCGAGTTCATGCAAGCGACGACGAATGTTCGTGTACAAGTTCTTTTCTGTTCGAGAATGATGACTCGCGTGCAAAAACGATGCATCTGCATCGAAACGTACAGAATTGACACAGAAACATCTAATTAGCATGCAGGAACGCGTTACAATCGATTTCACGCAAGCGACGACGAATGTTCGTGTACAAGTTTTTTTCTGTTCGAGAATGATGATTCGCGTGACAAAACGATGCATCCGCATCGAAATGTATGGAATTGACACAGAAACATCGAGTTTGCAGGCAGGACCACGTTATAATCGATTTCACGCAAGCGACGACGAATGTTCGTGTACAAGTTACTTTCTGTTCCAGAATGAAGATTCGAATGCGAAAACGAGGCATCTGCATCGAAATGTATGGAATTGACGCAAAAACATCGAATTCTCATGCAGGAACGCGTAACAATCGAGTTCATGCAAGCGACGACGAATGTTCGTGTACAAGTTCTTTTCTGTTCGAGAATGATGATTCGCGTGACAAAACGATGCATCCGCATCGAAATGTATGGAATTAACACAGAAACATCGAGTTTGCAGGTAGGACCGCGTTACAATCGATTTCATGTAAGCGACGACGAATGTACGAGTAGAAGTAATTTTCTGTTCTGGAATGATCATTCGCAAGTAAAATCGCTGCATCCTCATCGAAACGTATGGAATTCACACAGAAACATCGAGTTTGCATGCAGGAAAGCGTCACAATCGATTTCATGGAAGCGACGACGATTGTACGTGTACAAGTTATTTTCTGTTTCCCAATGAAGATTCGCGTGCAAAAACGATGCATTTGCATCGAAACGTACAGAATTGACACAGAAACATCTTATTAGCATGCAGGAACGCGTAACAATCGAGTTCATGCAAGCGACGACGAATGTTCGTGTACAAGTTCTTTTCTGTTCGAGAATGATGATTCGCGTGCAAAAACGATGCATCTGCATCGAAACGTACAGAATTGACACAGAAACATCTAATTAGCATGCAGGAACGCGTTACAATCGATTTCACGCAAGCGACGACGAATGTTCGTGTACAAGTTTTTTTCTGTTCGAGAATGATGATTCGCGTGACAAAACGATGCATCCGCATCGAAATGTATGGAATTGACACAGAAACATCTAATTAGCATGGAGGAACGCGTTACAATCGATTTCACGCAAGCGACGACAAATGTTCGTGTACAAGTTTTTTTCTGTTCGAGAATGATGATTCGCGTGACAAAACGATGCATCCGCATCGAAATGTATGGAATTGACACAGAAACATCGAGTTTGCAGGCAGGACCACGTTATAATCGATTTCACGCAAGCGACGACGAATGTTCGTGTACAAGTTACTTTCTGTTCCAGAATGAATATTCGAATGCGAAAACGAGGCATCTGCATCGAAATGTATGGAATTGACGCAAAAACATCGAATTCTCATGCAGGAACGCGTAACAATCGAGTTCATGCAAGCGACGACGAATGTTCGTGTACAAGTTCTTTTCTGTTCGAGAATGATGATTCGCGTGACAAAACGATGCATCCGCATCGAAACGTACAGAATTGACACAGAAACATCTAATTAGCATGCAGGAACGCGTTATAATCGATTTCACGCAAGCGACGACGAATGTTCGTGTACAAGTTACTTTCTGTTCCAGAATGAAGATTCGAATGCGAAAACGAGGCATCTGCATCGAAATGTATGGAATTGACGCAGAAACATCGAATTCTCATGCAGGAACGCGTTATAATCGATTTCACGCAAGCGACGACGAATGTTCGTGTACAAGTTATTTTACGTCCCAGAATGAAGATCCGCGTGCAAACAGGATGCATCCGCATCTAAATGTATGGAATTGACGGAAAAACATCGAATTCTCATGCAGGAACGCGTAACAATCGAGTTCATGCAAGCGACGACGAATGTTCGTGTACAAGTTCTTTTCTGTTCGAGAATGATGACTCGCGTGCAAAAACGATGCATTTGCATCGAAATGTATGGAATTAACACAGAAACATCGAGTTTGCAGGTAGGACCGCGTTACAATCGATTTCATGTAAGCGACGACGAATGTACGAGTAGAAGTAATTTTCTGTTCTGGAATGATCATTCGCAAGTAAAATCGCTGCATCCTCATCGAAACGTATGGAATTCACACAGAAACATCGAGTTTGCATGCAGGAAAGCGTCACAACCGATTTCATGGAAGCGACGACGATTGTACGTGTACAAGTTATTTTCTGTTTCCCAATGAAGATTCGCGTGCAAAAACGATGCATTTGCATCGAAACGTACAGAATTGACACAGAAACATCTTATTAGCATGCAGGAACGCGTAACAATCGAGTTCATGCAAGCGACGACGAATGTTCGTGTACAAGTTCTTTTCTGTTCGAGAATGATGATTCGCGTGCAAAAACGATGCATCTGCATCGAAACGTACAGAATTGACACAGAAACATCTAATTAGCATGCAGGAACGCGTTACAATCGATTTCACGCAAGCGACGACGAATGTTCGTGTACAAGTTTTTTTCTGTTCGAGAATGATGATTCGCGTGACAAAACGATGCATCCGCATCGAAATGTATGGAATTGACACAGAAACATCTAATTAGCATGGAGGAACGCGTTACAATCGATTTCACGCAAGCGACGACAAATGTTCGTGTACAAGTTTTTTTCTGTTCGAGAATGATGATTCGCGTGACAAAACGATGCATCCGCATCGAAATGTATGGAATTGACACAGAAACATCGAGTTTGCAGGCAGGACCACGTTATAATCGATTTCACGCAAGCGACGACGAATGTTCGTGTACAAGTTACTTTCTGTTCCAGAATGAAGATTCGAATGCGAAAACGAGGCATCTGCATCGAAATGTATGGAATTGACGCAAAAACATCGAATTCTCATGCAGGAACGCGTAACAATCGAGTTCATGCAAGCGACGACGAATGTTCGTGTACAAGTTCTTTTCTGTTCGAGAATGATGATTCGCGTGACAAAACGATGCATCCGCATCGAAACGTACAGAATTGACACAGAAACATCTAATTAGCATGCAGGAACGCGTTATAATCGATTTCACGCAAGCGACGACGAATGTTCGTGTACAAGTTACTTTCTGTTCCAGAATGAAGATTCGAATGCGAAAACGAGGCATCTGCATCGAAATGTATGGAATTGACGCAAAAACATCGAATTCTCATGCAGGAACGCGTTATAATCGATTTCACGCAAGCGACGACGAATGTTCGTGTACAAGTTATTTTACGTCCCAGAATGAAGATCCGCGTGCAAACAGGATGCATCCGCATCTAAATGTATGGAATTGACGGAAAAACATCGAATTCTCATGCAGGAACGCGTAACAATCGAGTTCATGCAAGCGACGACGAATGTTCGTGTACAAGTTCTTTTCTGTTCGAGAATGATGACTCGCGTGCAAAAACGATGCATCTGCATCGAAACGTACAGAATTGACACAGAAACATCTAATTAGCATGCAGGAACGCGTTACAATCGATTTCACGCAAGCGACGACGAATGTTCGTGTACAAGTTTTTTTCTGTTCGAGAATGATGATTCGCGTGACAAAAGGATGCATCCGCAGCTAAATGTATGGAATTGACGCAAAAACATCGAATTCTCATGCAGGAACGCGTAACAATCGAGTTCATGCAAGCGACGACGAATGTTCGTGTAAAAGTTACTTTCTGTTCCCGAATGAAGATTCGAATGCGAAAACGAGGCATCTACATCGAAATGTATGGAATTGACGCAAAAACATCGAATTCTCATACAGGAACGCGTAACAATCGAGTTCATGCAAGCGACGACGAATGTTCGTGTACAAGTTCTTTTCTGTTCGAGAATGATGATTCGCGTGACAAAACGATGCATCCGCATCTTAATGTATGGAATTAACACAGAAACATCGAGTTTGCAGGTAGGACCGCGTTACAATCGATTTCATGTAAGCGACGACGAATGTACGTGTAGAAGTAATTTTCTGTTCTGGAATGATCAGTCGCAAGTAAAATCGCTGCATCCTCATCGAAACGTATGGAATTCACACAGAAACATCGAGTTTGCATGCAGGAAAGCGTCACAATCGATTTCATGGAAGCGACGACGATTGTACGTGTACAAGTTATTTTCTGTTCTTCAATGAAGATTCGCGTGCAAAAACGATGCATCTGCATCGAAACGTACAGAATTGACACAGATACATCTAATTAGCATGCAGGAACGCGTTATAATCGATTTCACGCAAGCGACGACGAATGTTCGTGTACAGGTTATTTTACGTTCCAGAATGAAGATCCGCGTGCAAACAGGATGCATCCGCATCTAAATGTATGGAATTGACGGAAAAACATCGAATTCTCATGCAGGAACGCGTAACAATCGAGTTCATGCAAGCGACGACAAATGTTCGTGTACAAGTTTTTTTCTGTTCGAGAATGATGATACGCGTGACAAAACGATGCATCCGCATCGAAATGTATGGAATTGACACAGAAACATTGAGTTTGCAGGCAGGACCACGTTACAATCGATTTCATGTAAGCGACGACGAATGTACGTGGAGAAGTTACTTTCTGTTCCAGAATGAAGATTCGAATGCGAAAACGAGGCATCTGCATCGAAATGTATGGAATTGACGTAAAAACATCGAATTCTCATGCAGGAACGCGTAACAATCGAGTTCATGCAAGCGACGACGAATGTTGGTGTACCAGTTCTTTTCTGTTCGAGAATGATGATTCGCGTGCAAAAACGATGCATCCGCATCGAAATGTATGGTAATTGACACAGAAACATCGAGTTTGCAGGCAGGACCACGTTATAATCGATTTCACGCAAGCGACGACGAATGTTCGTGTACAAGTTACTTTCTGTTCCAGAATGAAGATTCGAATGCGAAAACGAGGCATCTGCATCGAAATGTATGGAATTGACGCAAAAACATCGAATTCTCATGCAGGAACGCGTAACAATCGAGTTCATGCAAGCGACGACGAATGTTCGTGTACAAGTTCTTTTCTGTTCGAGAATGATGATTCGCGTGACAAAACGATGCATCCGCATCGAAACGTACAGAATTGACACAGAAACATCTAATTAGCATGCAGGAACGCGTTATAATCGATTTCACGCAAGCGACGACGAATGTTCGTGTACAAGTTACTTTCTGTTCCAGAATGAAGATTCGAATGCGAAAACGAGGCATCTGCATCGAAATGTATGGGAATTGACGCAAAAACATCGAATTCTCATGCAGGAACGCGTTATAATCGATTTCACGAAAGCGACGACGAATGTTCGTGTACAAGTTATTTTACGTCCCAGAATGAAGATCCGCGTGCAAACAGGATGCATCCGCATCTAAATGTATGGAATTGACGGAAAAACATCGAATTCTCATGCAGGAACGCGTAACAATCGAGTTCATGCAAGCGACGACGAATGTTCGTGTACAAGTTCTTTTCTGTTCGAGAATGATGACTCGCGTGCAAAAACGATGCATCTGCATCGAAACGTACAGAATTGACACAGAAACATCTAATTAGCATGCAGGAACGCGTTACAATCGATTTCACGCAAGCGACGACGAATGTTCGTGTACAAGTTTTTTTCTGTTCGAGAATGATGATTCGCGTGACAAAAGGATGCATCCGCATCTAAATGTATGGAATTGACGCAAAAACATCGAATTCTCATGCAGGAACGCGTAACAATCGAGTTCATGCAAGCGACGACGAATGTTCGTGTAAAAGTTACTTTCTGTTCCCGAATGAAGATTCGAATGCGAAAACGAGGCATCTACATCGAAATGTATGGAATTGACGCAAAAACATCGAATTCTCATACAGGAACGCGTAACAATCGAGTTCATGCAAGCGACGACGAATGTTCGTGTACAAGTTCTTTTCTGTTCGAGAATGATGATTCGCGTGACAAAACGATGCATCCGCATCTTAATGTATGGAATTAACACAGAAACATCGAGTTTGCAGGTAGGACCGCGTTACAATCGATTTCATGTAAGCGACGACGAATGTACGTGTAGAAGTAATTTTCTGTTCTGGAATGATCAGTCGCAAGTAAAATCGCTGCATCCTCATCGAAACGTATGGAATTCACACAGAAACATCGAGTTTGCATGCAGGAAAGCGTCACAATCGATTTCATGGAAGCGACGACGATTGTACGTGTACAAGTTATTTTCTGTTCTTCAATGAAGATTCGCGTGCAAAAACGATGCATCTGCATCGAAACGTACAGAATTGACACAGATACATCTAATTAGCATGCAGGAACGCGTTATAATCGATTTCACGCAAGCGACGACGAATGTTCGTGTACAGGTTATTTTACGTTCCAGAATGAAGATCCGCGTGCAAACAGGATGCATCCGCATCTAAATGTATGGAATTGACGGAAAAACATCGAATTCTCATGCAGGAACGCGTAACAATCGAGTTCATGCAAGCGACGACGAATGTTCGTGTACAAGTTCTTTTCTGTTCGAGAATGATGACTCGCGTGCAAAAACGATGCATCTGCAACGAAACGTACAGAATTGACACAGAAACATCTAATTAGCATGCAGGAACGCGTTACAATCGATATCACGCAAGCGACGACAAATGTTCGTGTACAAGTTTTTTTCTGTTCGAGAATGATGATACGCGTGACAAAACGATGCATCCGCATCGAAATGTATGGAATTGACACAGAAACATTGAGTTTGCAGGCAGGACCACGTTACAATCGATTTCATGTAAGCGACGACGAATGTACGTGGAGAAGTTACTTTCTGTTCCAGAATGAAGATTCGAATGCGAAAACGAGGCATCTGCATCGAAATGTATGGAATTGACGTAAAAACATCGAATTCTCATGCAGGAACGCGTAACAATCGAGTTCATGCAAGCGACGACGAATGTTGGTGTACCAGTTCTTTTCTGTTCGAGAATGATGATTCGCGTGCAAAAACGATGCATCCGCATCGAAATGTATGGTAATTGACACAGAAACATCGAGGTTGCAGGTAGGACCGCGTTACAATCGATTTGATGCAAGCGACGACGAATGTACGCGTAGAAGTAATTTTCATTTCTGGAATGATCATTCGCAAGCAAAATCGCTGCATCCTCATCGAAACGTATGGAATTCACACAGAAACATCGAGTTTGCATGCAGGAAAGCGTCACAATCGATTTCATGGAAGCGACGACGAATGTTCGTGTACAAGTTATTTTACGTTCCAGAATGAAGATACGGGTGCAAAAAGGATGCATCCGCATCTAAATGTATGGAATTGACGCAAAAACATCGAATTCTCATGCAGGAACGCCTAACAATCGTGTTCATGCAAGCGACGACGAATGTTCGTGTACAAGTTACTTTCTGTTCCCGAATGAAGATTCGAATGCGAAAACGAGGCATCTGCATCGAAATGTATGGAATTGACGCAAAAACATCGAATTCTCATGCAGGAACGCGTAACAATCGAGTTCATGCAAGCGACGACGAATGTTCGTGTACAAGTTCTTTTCTGTTCGAGAATGATGATTCGCGTGACAAAACGATGCATCCGCATCGAAATGTATGGAATTAACACAGAAACATCGAGTTTGCAGGTAGGACCGCGTTACAATCGATTTCATGTAAGCGACGACGAATGTACGAGTAGAAGTAATTTTCTGTTCTGGAATGATCATTCGCAAGTAAAATCGCTGCATCCTCATCGAAACGTATGGAATTCACACAGAAACATCGAGTTTGCATGCAGGAAAGCGTCACAATCGATTTCATGGAAGCGACGACGATTGTACGTGTACAAGTTATTTTCTGTTCCCCAATGAAGATTCGCGTGCAAAAACGATGCATTTGCATCGAAACGTACAGAATTGACACAGAAACATCTAATTAGCATGCAGGAACGCGTTATAATCGATTTCACGCAAGCGACGACGAATGTTCGTGTACAAGTTACTTTCTGTTCCAGAATGAAGATTTGAATGCGAAAACGAGGCATCTGCATCGGAATGTATGGAATTGACGCAAAAACATCGAATTCTCATGCAGGAACGCGTAACAATCGAGTTCATGCAAGCGACGACGAATGTTCGTGTACAAGTTCTTTTCTGTTCGAGAATGATGACTCGCGTGCAAAAACGATGCATCTGCATCGAAACGTACAGAATTGACACAGAAACATCTAATTAGCATGCAGGAACGCGTTACAATCGATTTCACGCAAGCGACGACGAATGTTCGTGTACAAGTTATTTTCTGTTTCCCAATGAAGATTCGCGTGCAAAAACGATGCATTTGCATCGAAACGTACAGAATTGACACAGAAACATCTAATTAGCATGCAGGAACGCGTTATAATCGATTTCACGCAAGCGACGACGAATGTTCGTGTACAAATTACTTTCTGTTCCAGAATGAAGATTCGAATGCGAAAACGAGGCATCTGCATCGAAATGTATGGAATTGACGCAAAAACATCGAATTCTCATGCAGGAACGCGTAACAATCGAGTTCATGCAAGCGACGACGAATGTTCGTGTACAAGTTCTTTTCTGTTCGAGAATGATGACTCGCGTGCAAAAACGATGCATCTGCATCGAAACGTACAGAATTGACACAGAAACATCTAATTAACATGCAGGAACGCGTTACAATCGATTTCACGCAAGCGACGACGAATGTTCGTGTACAAGTTTTTTTCTGTTCGAGAATGATGATTCGCGTGACAAAACGATGCATCCGCATCGAAATGTATGGAATTGACACAGAAACATCGAGTTTGCAGGCAGGACCACGTTATAATCGATTTCACGCAAGCGACGACGAATGTTCGTGTACAAGTTACTTTCTGTTCCAGAATGAAGATTCGAATGCGAAAACGAGGCATCTGCATCGAAATGTATGGAATTGACGCAAAAACATCGAATTCTCATGCAGGAACGCGTAACAATCGAGTTCATGCAAGCGACGACGAATGTTCGTGTACAAGTTCTTTTCTGTTCGAGAATGATGATTCGCGTGACAAAACGATGCATCCGCATCGAAATGTATGGAATTAACACAGAAACATCGAGTTTGCAGGTAGGACCGCGTTACAATCGATTTCATGTAAGCGACGACGAATGTACGAGTAGAAGTAATTTTCTGTTCTGGAATGATCATTCGCAAGTAAAATCGCTGCATCCTCATCGAAACGTATGGAATTCACACAGAAACATCGAGTTTGCATGCAGGAAAGCGTCACAATCGATTTCATGGAAGCGACGACGATTGTACGTGTACAAGTTATTTTCTGTTTCCCAATGAAGATTCGCGTGCAAAAACGATGCATTTGCATCGAAACGTACAGAATTGACACAGAAACATCTAATTAGCATGCAGGAACGCGTTATAATCGATTTCACGCAAGCGACGACGAATGTTCGTGTACAAGTTACTTTCTATTCCAGAATGAAGATTCGAATGCGAAAACGAGGCATCTGCATCGAAATGTATGGAATTGACGCAAAAACATCGAATTCTCATGCAGGAACGCGTAACAATCGAGTTCATGCAAGCGACGACGAATGTTCGTGTACAAGTTCTTTTCTGTTCGAGAATGATGACTCGCGTGCAAAAACGATGCATCTGCATCGAAACGTACAGAATTGACACAGAAACATCTAATTAGCATGCAGGAACGCGTTACAATCGATTTCACGCAAGCGACGACGAATGTTCGTGTACAAGTTTTTTTCTGTTCGAGAATGATGATTCGCGTGACAAAACGATGCATCCGCATCGAAATGTATGGAATTGACACAGAAACATCGAGTTTGCAGGCAGGACCACGTTATAATCGATTTCACGCAAGCGACGACGAATGTTCGTGTACAAGTTACTTTCTGTTCCAGAATGAAGATTCGAATGCGAAAACGAGGCATCTGCATCGAAATGTATGGAATTGACGCAAAAACATCGAATTCTCATGCAGGAACGCGTAACAATCGAGTTCATGCAAGCGACGACGAATGTTCGTGTACAAGTTCTTTTCTGTTCGAGAATGATGATTCGCGTGACAAAACGATGCATCCGCTTCGAAATGTATGGAATTAACACAGAAACATCGAGTTTGCAGGTAGGACCGCGTTACAATCGATTTCATGTAAGCGACGACGAATGTACGTGTAGAAGTAATTTTCTGTTCTGGAATGATCATTCGCAAGCAAAATCGCTGCATCCTCATCGAAACGTATGGAATTCACACAGAAACATCGAGTTTGCATGCAGGAAAACGTCACAATCGATTTCATGGAAGCGACGACGATTGTACGAGTACAAGTTATTTTCTGTTCCTCAATGAAGATTCGCGTGCAAAAACGATGCATTTGCATCGAAACGTACAGAATTGACACAGAAACATCTAATTAGCATGCAGGAACGCGTTATAACCGATTTCACGCAAGCGACGACGAATGTTCGTGTACAAGTTACTTTCTGTTCCAGAATGAAGATTCGAATGCGAAAACGAGGCATCTGCATCGAAATGTATGGAATTGACGCAAAAACATCGAATTCTCATGCAGGAACGCGTAACAATCGAGTTCATGCAAGCGACGACGAATGTTCGTGTACAAGTTCTTTTCTGTTCGAGAATGATGACTCGCGTGCAAAAACGATGCATCTGCATCGAAACGTACAGAATTGACACAGAAACATCTAATTAGCATGCAGGAACTCGTTACAATCGATTTCACGCAAGCGACGACGAATGTTCGTGTACAAGTTTTTTTCTGTTCGAGAATGATGATTCGCGTGACAAAACGATGCATCCGCATCGAAATGTATGGAATTGACACAGAAACATCGAGTTTGCAGGCAGGACCACGTTATAATCGATTTCACGCAAGCGACGACGAATGTTCGTGTACAAGTTACTTTCTGTTCCAGAATGAAGATTCGAATGCGAAAACGAGGTATCTGCATCGAAATGTATGGAATTGACGCAAAAACATCGAATTCTCATGCAGGAACGCGTAACAATCGATTTCATGCAAGCGACGACGAATGTTCGTGTACAAGTTCTTTTCTGTTCGAGAATGATGATTCGCGTGACAAAACGATGCATCCGCATCGAAATGTATGGAATTAACACAGAAACATCGAGTTTGCAGGTAGGACCGCGTTACAATCGATTTCATGTAAGCGACGACGAATGTACGTGTAGAAGTAATTTTCTGTTCTGGAATGATCATTCGCAAGTAAAATCGCTGCATCCTCATCGAAACGTATGGAATTCACACAGAAACATCGAGTTTGCATGCAGGAAAACGTCACAATCGATTTCATGGAAGCGACGACGATTGTACGAGTACAAGTTATTTTCTGTTTCCCAATGAAGATTCGCGTGCAAAAACGATGCATTTGCATCGAAACGTACAGAATTGACACAGAAACATCTAATTAGCATGCAGGAACGCGTTATAATCGATTTCACGCAAGCGACGACGAATGTTCGTGTACAAGTTACTTTCTATTCCAGAATGAAGATTCGAATGCGAAAACGAGGCATCTGCATCGAAATGTATGGAATTGACGCAAAAACATCGAATTCTCATGCAGGAACGCGTAACAATCGAGTTCATGCAAGCGACGACGAATGTTCGTGTACAAGTTCTTTTCTGTTCGAGAATGATGACTCGCGTGCAAAAACGATGCATCTGCATCGAAACGTACAGAATTGACACAGAAACATCTAATTAGCATGCAGGAACGCGTTACAATCGATTTCACGCAAGCGACGACGAATGTTCGTGTACAAGTTTTTTTCTGTTCGAGAATGATGATTCGCGTGACAAAACGATGCATCCGCATCGAAATGTATGGAATTGACACAGAAACATCGAGTTTGCAGGCAGGACCACGTTATAATCGATTTCACGCAAGCGACGACGAATGTTCGTGTACAAGTTACTTTCTGTTCCAGAATGAAGATTCGAATGCGAAAACGAGGCATCTGCATCGAAATGTATGGAATTGACGCAAAAACATCGAATTCTCATGCAGGAACGCGTAACAATCGAGTTCATGCAAGCGACGACGAATGTTCGTGTACAAGTTCTTTTCTGTTCGAGAATGATGATTCGCGTGACAAAACGATGCATCCGCATCGAAATGTATGGAATTAACACAGAAACATCGAGTTTGCAGGTAGGACCGCGTTACAATCGATTTCATGTAAGCGACGACGAATGTACGAGTAGAAGTAATTTTCTGTTCTGGAATGATCATTCGCAAGTAAAATCGCTGCATCCTCATCGAAACGTATGGAATTCACACAGAAACATCGAGTTTGCATGCAGGAAAGCGTCACAATCGATTTCATGGAAGCGACGACGATTGTACGTGTACAAGTTATTTTCTGTTTCCCAATGAAGATTCGCGTGCAAAAACGATGCATTTGCATCGAAACGTACAGAATTGACACAGAAACATCTAATTAGCATGCAGGAACGCGTTATAATCGATTTCACGCAAGCGACGACGAATGTTCGTGTACAAATTACTTTCTGTTCCAGAATGAAGATTCGAATGCGAAAACGAGGCATCTGCATCGAAATGTATGGAATTGACGCAAAAACATCGAATTCTCATGCAGGAACGCGTAACAATCGAGTTCATGCAAGCGACGACGAATGTTCGTGTACAAGTTCTTTTCTGTTCGAGAATGATGACTCGCGTGCAAAAACGATGCATCTGCATCGAAACGTACAGAATTGACACAGAAACATCTAATTAACATGCAGGAACGCGTTACAATCGATTTCACGCAAGCGACGACGAATGTTCGTGTACAAGTTTTTTTCTGTTCGAGAATGATGATTCGCGTGACAAAACGATGCATCCGCATCGAAATGTATGGAATTGACACAGAAACATCGAGTTTGCAGGCAGGACCACGTTATAATCGATTTCACGCAAGCGACGACGAATGTTCGTGTACAAGTTACTTTCTGTTCCAGAATGAAGATTCGAATGCGAAAATGAGGCATCTGCATCGAAATGTATGGAATTGACGCAAAAACATCGAATTCTCATGCAGGAACGCGTAACAATCGAATTCATGCAAGCGACGACGAATGTTCGTGTACAAGTTCTTTTCTGTTCGAGAATGATGATTCGCGTGACAAAACGATGCATCCGCATCGAAATGTATGGAATTAACACAGAAACATCGAGTTTGCAGGTAGGACCGCGTTACAATCGATTTCATGTAAGCGACGACGAATGTACGAGTAGAAGTAATTTTCTGTTCTGGAATGATCATTCGCAAGTAAAATCGCTGCATCCTCATCGAAACGTATGGAATTCACACAGAAACATCGAGTTTGCATGCAGGAAAGCGTCACAATCGATTTCATGGAAGCGACGACGATTGTACGTGTACAAGTTATTTTCTGTTTCCCAATGAAGATTCGCGTGCAAAAACGATGCATTTGCATCGAAACGTACAGAATTGACACAGAAACATCTAATTAGCATGCAGGAACGCGTTATAATCGATTTCACGCAAGCGACGACGAATGTTCGTGTACAAGTTACTTTCTATTCCAGAATGAAGATTCGAATGCGAAAACGAGGCATCTGCACCGAAATGTATGGAATTGACGCAAAAACATCGAATTCTCATGCAGGAACGCGTAACAATCGAGTTCATGCAAGCGACGACGAATGTTGGTGTACAAGTTCTTTTCTGTTCGAGAATGATGACTCGCGTGCAAAAACGATGCATCTGCATCGAAACGTACAGAATTGACACAGAAACATCTAATTAACATGCAGGAACGCGTTACAATCGATTTCACGCAAGCGACGACGAATGTTCGTGTACAAGTTTTTTTCTGTTCGAGAATGATGATTCGCGTGACAAAACGATGCATCCGCATCGAAATGTATGGAATTGACACAGAAACATCGAGTTTGCAGGCAGGACCACGTTATAATCGATTTCACGCAAGCGACGACGAATGTTCGTGTACAAGTTACTTTCTGTTCCAGAATGAAGATTCGAATGCGAAAACGAGGCATCTGCATCGAAATGTATGGAATTGACGCAAAAACATCGAATTCTCATGCAGGAACGCGTAACAATCGAGTTCATGCAAGCGACGACGAATGTTCGTGTACAAGTTCTTTTCTGTTCGAGAATGATGATTCGCGTGACAAAACGATGCATCCGCATCGAAATGTATGGAATTAACACAGAAACATCGAGTTTGCAGGTAGGACCGCGTTACAATCGATTTCATGTAAGCGACGACGAATGTACGAGTAGAAGTAATTTTCTGTTCTGGAATGATCATTCGCAAGTAAAATCGCTGCATCCTCATCGAAACGTATGGAATTCACACAGAAACATCGAGTTTGCATGCAGGAAAGCGTCACAATCGATTTCATGGAAGCGACGACGATTGTACGTGTACAAGTTATTTTCTGTTTCCCAATGAAGATTCGCGTGCAAAAACGATGCATTTGCATCGAAACGTACAGAATTGACACAGAAACATCTAATTAGCATGCAGGAACGCGTTATAATCGATTTCACGCAAGCGACGACGAATGTTCGTGTACAAATTACTTTCTGTTCCAGAATGAAGATTCGAATGCGAAAACGAGGCATCTGCATCGAAATGTATGGAATTGACGCAAAAACATCGAATTCTCATGCAGGAACGCGTAACAATCGAGTTCATGCAAGCGACGACGAATGTTCGTGTACAAGTTCTTTTCTGTTCGAGAATGATGACTCGCGTGCAAAAACGATGCATCTGCATCGAAACGTACAGAATTGACACAGAAACATCTAATTAACATGCAGGAACGCGTTACAATCGATTTCACGCAAGCGACGACGAATGTTCGTGTACAAGTTTTTTTCTGTTCGAGAATGATGATTCGCGTGACAAAACGATGCATCCGCATCGAAATGTATGGAATTGACACAGAAACATCGAGTTTGCAGGCAGGACCACGTTATAATCGATTTCACGCAAGCGACGACGAATGTTCGTGTACAAGTTACTTTCTGTTCCAGAATGAAGATTCGAATGCGAAAACGAGGCATCTGCATCGAAATGTATGGAATTGACGCAAAAACATCGAATTCTCATGCAGGAACGCGTAACAATCGAGTTCATGCAAGCGACGACGAATGTTCGTGTACAAGTTCTTTTCTGTTCGAGAATGATGATTCGCGTGACAAAACGATGCATCCGCATCGAAACGTACAGAATTGACACAGAAACATCTAATTAGCATGCAGGAACGCGTTATAATCGATTTCACGCAAGCGACGACGAATGTTCGTGTACAAGTTACTTTCTGTTCCAGAATGAAGATTCGAATGCGAAAACGAGGCATCTGCATCGAAATGTATGGAATTGACGCAAAAACATCGAATTCTCATGCAGGAACGCGTAACAATCGAGTTCATGCAAGCGACGACGAATGTTGGTGTACAAGTTCTTTTCTGTTCGAGAATGATGACTCGCGTGCAAAAACGATGCATCTGCATCGAAACGTACAGAATTGACACAGAAACATCTAATTAACATGCAGGAACGCGTTACAATCGATTTCACGCAAGCGACGACGAATGTTCGTGTACAAGTTTTTTTCTGTTCGAGAATGATGATTCGCGTGACAAAACGATGCATCCGCATCGAAATGTATGGAATTGACACAGAAACATCGAGTTTGCAGGCAGGACCACGTTATAATCGATTTCACGCAAGCGACGACGAATGTTCGTGTACAAGTTACTTTCTGTTCCAGAATGAAGATTCGAATGCGAAAACGAGGCATCTGCATCGAAATGTATGGAATTGACGCAAAAACATCGAATTCTCATGCAGGAACGCGTAACAATCGAGTTCATGCAAGCGACGACGAATGTTCGTGTACAAGTTCTTTTCTGTTCGAGAATGTTGATTCGCGTGACAAAACGATGCATCCGCTTCGAAATGTATGGAATTAACACAGAAACATCGAGTTTGCAGGTAGGACCGCGTTACAATCGATTTCATGTAAGCGACGACGAATGTACGTGTAGAAGTAATTTTCTGTTCTGGAATGATCATTCGCAAGCAAAATCGCTGCATCCTCATCGAAACGTATGGAATTCACACAGAAACATCGAGTTTGCATGCAGGAAAACGTCACAATCGATTTCATGGAAGCGACGACGATTGTACGAGTACAAGTTATTTTCTGTTCCTCAATGAAGATTCGCGTGCAAAAACAATGCATTTGCATCGAAACGTACAGAATTGACACAGAAACATCTAATTAGCATGCAGGAACGCGTTATAACCGATTTCACGCAAGCGACGACGAATGTTCGTGTACAAGTTACTTTCTGTTCCAGAATGAAGATTCGAATGCGAAAACGAGGCATCTGCATCGAAATGTATGGAATTGACGCAAAAACATCGAATTCTCATGCAGGAACGCGTAACAATCGAGTTCATGCAAGCGACGACGAATGTTCGTGTACAAGTTCTTTTCTGTTCGAGAATGATGACTCGCGTGCAAAAACGATGCATCTGCATCGAAACGTACAGAATTGACACAGAAACATCTAATTAGCATGCAGGAACTCGTTACAATCGATTTCACGCAAGCGACGACGAATGTTCGTGTACAAGTTTTTTTCTGTTCGAGAATGATGATTCGCGTGACAAAACGATGCATCCGCATCGAAATGTATGGAATTGACACAGAAACATCGAGTTTGCAGGCAGGACCACGTTATAATCGATTTCACGCAAGCGACGACGAATGTTCGTGTACAAGTTACTTTCTGTTCCAGAATGAAGATTCGAATGCGAAAACGAGGCATCTGCATCGAAATGTATGGAATTGACGCAAAAACATCGAATTCTCATGCAGGAACGCGTAACAATCGAGTTCATGCAAGCGACGACGAATGTTCGTGTACAAGTTCTTTTCTGTTCGAGAATGATGATTCGCGTGACAAAACGATGCATCCGCTTCGAAATGTATGGAATTAACACAGAAACATCGAGTTTGCAGGTAGGACCGCGTTACAATCGATTTCATGTAAGCGACGACGAATGTACGTGTAGAAGTAATTTTCTGTTCTGGAATGATCATTCGCAAGCAAAATCGCTGCATCCTCATCGAAACGTATGGAATTCACACAGAAACATCGAGTTTGCATGCAGGAAAACGTCACAATCGATTTCATGGAAGCGACGACGATTGTACGAGTACAAGTTATTTTCTGTTTCCCAATGAAGATTCGCGTGCAAAAACGATGCATTTGCATCGAAACGTACAGAATTGACACAGAAACATCTAATTAGCATGCAGGAACGCGTTATAATCGATTTCACGCAAGCGACGACGAATGTTCGTGTACAAATTACTTTCTGTTCCAGAATGAAGATTCGAATGCGAAAACGAGGCATCTGCATCGAAATGTATGGAATTGACGCAAAAACATCGAATTCTCATGCAGGAACGCGTAACAATCGAGTTCATGCAAGCGACGACGAATGTTCGTGTACAAGTTCTTTTCTGTTCGAGAATGATGACTCGCGTGCAAAAACGATGCATCTGCATCGAAACGTACAGAATTGACACAGAAACATCTAATTAACATGCAGGAACGCGTTACAATCGATTTCACGCAAGCGACGACGAATGTTCGTGTACAAGTTTTTTTCTGTTCGAGAATGATGATTCGCGTGACAAAACGATGCATCCGCATCGAAATGTATGGAATTGACACAGAAACATCGAGTTTGCAGGCAGGACCACGTTATAATCGATTTCACGCAAGCGACGACGAATGTTCGTGTACAAGTTACTTTCTGTTCCAGAATGAAGATTCGAATGCGAAAACGAGGCATCTGCATCGAAATGTATGGAATTGACGCAAAAACATCGAATTCTCATGCAGGAACGCGTAACAATCGAGTTCATGCAAGCGACGACGAATGTTCGTGTACAAGTTCTTTTCTGTTCGAGAATGATGATTCGCGTGACAAAACGATGCATCCGCATCGAAACGTACAGAATTGACACAGAAACATCTAATTAGCATGCAGGAACGCGTTATAATCGATTTCACGCAAGCGACGACGAATGTTCGTGTACAAGTTACTTTCTGTTCCAGAATGAAGATTCGAATGCGAAAACGACGCATCTGCATCGAAATGTATGGAATTGACGCAAAAACATCGAATTCTCATGCAGGAACGCGTAACAATCGAGTTCATGCAAGCGACGACGAATGTTGGTGTACAAGTTCTTTTCTGTTCGAGAATGATGACTCGCGTGCAAAAACGATGCATCTGCATCGAAACGTACAGAATTGACACAGAAACATCTAATTAACATGCAGGAACGCGTTACAATCGATTTCACGCAAGCGACGACGAATGTTCGTGTACAAGTTTTTTTCTGTTCGAGAATGATGATTCGCGTGACAAAACGATGCATCCGCATCGAAATGTATGGAATTGACACAGAAACATCGAGTTTGCAGGCAGGACCACGTTATAATCGATTTCACGCAAGCGACGACGAATGTTCGTGTACAAGTTACTTTCTGTTCCAGAATGAAGATTCGAATGCGAAAACGAGGCATCTGCATCGAAATGTATGGAATTGACGCAAAAACATCGAATTCTCATGCAGGAACGCGTAACAATCGAGTTCATGCAAGCGACGACGAATGTTCGTGTACAAGTTCTTTTCTGTTCGAGAATGATGATTCGCGTGACAAAACGATGCATCCGCTTCGAAATGTATGGAATTAACACAGAAACATCGAGTTTGCAGGTAGGACCGCGTTACAATCGATTTCATGTAAGCGACGACGAATGTACGTGTAGAAGTAATTTTCTGTTCTGGAATGATCATTCGCAAGAAAAATCGCTGCATCCTCATCGAAACGTATGGAATTCACACAGAAACATCGAGTTTGCATGCAGGAAAACGTCACAATCGATTTCATGGAAGCGACGACGATTGTACGAGTACAAGTTATTTTCTGTTCCTCAATGAAGATTCGCGTGCAAAAACAATGCATTTGCATCGAAACGTACAGAATTGACACAGAAACATCTAATTAGCATGCAGGAACGCGTTATAACCGATTTCACGCAAGCGACGACGAATGTTCGTGTACAAGTTACTTTCTGTTCCAGAATGAAGATTCGAATGCGAAAACGAGGCATCTGCATCGAAATGTATGGAATTGACGCAAAAACATCGAATTCTCATGCAGGAACGCGTAACAATCGAGTTCATGCAAGCGACGACGAATGTTCGTGTACAAGTTCTTTTCTGTTCGAGAATGATGACTCGCGTGCAAAAACGATGCATCTGCATCGAAACGTACAGAATTGACACAGAAACATCTAATTAGCATGCAGGAACTCGTTACAATCGATTTCACGCAAGCGACGACGAATGTTCGTGTACAAGTTTTTTTCTGTTCGAGAATGATGATTCGCGTGACAAAACGATGCATCCGCATCGAAATGTATGGAATTGACACAGAAACATCGAGTTTGCAGGCAGGACCACGTTATAATCGATTTCACGCAAGCGACGACGAATGTTCGTGTACAAGTTACTTTCTGTTCCAGAATGAAGATTCGAATGCGAAAACGAGGCATCTGCATCGAAATGTATGGAATTGACGCAAAAACATCGAATTCTCATGCAGGAACGCGTAACAATCGAGTTCATGCAAGCGACGACGAATGTTCGTGTACAAGTTCTTTTCTGTTCGAGAATGATGATTCGCGTGACAAAACGATGCATCCGCTTCGAAATGTATGGAATTAACACAGAAACATCGAGTTTGCAGGTAGGACCGCGTTACAATCGATTTCATGTAAGCGACGACGAATGTACGTGTAGAAGTAATTTTCTGTTCTGGAATGATCATTCGCAAGCAAAATCGCTGCATCCTCATCGAAACGTATGGAATTCACACAGAAACATCGAGTTTGCATGCAGGAAAACGTCACAATCGATTTCATGGAAGCGACGACGATTGTACGAGTACAAGTTATTTTCTGTTCCTCAATGAAGATTCGCGTGCAAAAACGATGCATTTGCATCGAAACGTACAGAATTGACACAGAAACATCTAATTAGCATGCAGGAACGCGTTATAACCGATTTCACGCAAGCGACGACGAATGTTCGTGTACAAGTTACTTTCTGTTCCAGAATGAAGATTCGAATGCGAAAACGAGGCATCTGCATCGAAATGTATGGAATTGACGCAAAAACATCGAATTCTCTTGCAGGAACGCGTAACAATAGAGTTCATGCAAGCGACGACGAATGTTCGTGTACAAGTTCTTTTCTGTTCGAGAATGATGACTCGCGTGCAAAAACGATGCATCTGCATCGAAACGTACAGAATTGACACAGAAACATCTAATTAGCATGCAGGAACTCGTTACAATCGATTTCACGCAAGCGACGACGAATGTTCGTGTACAAGTTTTTTTCTGTTCGAGAATGATGATTCGCGTGACAAAACGATGCATCCGCATCGAAATGTATGGAATTGACACAGAAACATCGAGTTTGCAGGCAGGACCACGTTATAATCGATTTCACGCAAGCGACGACGAATGTTCGTGTACAAGTTACTTTCTGTTCCAGAATGAAGATTCGAATGCGAAAACGAGGTATCTGCATCGAAATGTATGGAATTGACGCAAAAACATGGAATTCTCATGCAGGAACGCGTAACAATCGATTTCATGCAAGCGACGACGAATGTTCGTGTACAAGTTCTTTTCTGTTCGAGAATGATGATTCGCGTGACAAAACGATGCATCCGCATCGAAATGTATGGAATTAACACAGAAACATCGAGTTTGCAGGTAGGACCGCGTTACAATCGATTTCATGTAAGCGACGACGAATGTACGTGTAGAAGTAATTTTCTGTTCTGGAATGATCATTCGCAAGCAAAATCGCTGCATCCTCATCGAAACGTATGGAATTCACACAGAAACATCGAGTTTGCATGCAGGAAAACGTCACAATCGATTTCATGGAAGCGACGACGATTGTACGAGTACAAGTTATTTTCTGTTCCTCAATGAAGATTCGCGTGCAAAAACGATGCATTTGCATCGAAACGTACAGAATTGACACAGAAACATCTAATTAGCATGCAGGAACGCGTTATAACCGATTTCACGCAAGCGACGACGAATGTTCGTGTACAAGTTATTTTACGTTCCAGAATGAAGATCCGCGTGCAAAAAGGATGCATCCGCATCTAAATGTGTGGAATTGACACAGAATCATCGAGTTTGCAGGTAGGACCGCGTTACAATCGATTACATGCAAGCGACGACGAATGTACGTGTAGAAGTAATTTTCTGTTCTGGAATGATCATTCGCAAGCGAAATCGCTGCATCCTCATCGAAACGTATGGAACTCACACAGAAACATCGGGTTTGCAGGTATTACCGCGTTACAATCGATTTCATGGAAGCGACGACGAATGTACGTGTAGAAGTAATTTTCTGTTCTGGAATGATCATTCGCAAGCAAAATCGCTGCATCCTCATCGAAACGTATGGAATTCATACAGAAACATCGAATGTGCATGCAGGAACGCGTTATAATCGAGTTCATGCAAGCGCCGACGAATGTTCGTGTACAAGTTACTTTATGATCCAAAATGAAGATCCGCGTGCAAGAAGGATGCATCCGCATCGAAATGTATGGAATTGACGCAAAAACATCGAATTCTCATGCAGGAACGCATAACAATCGATTTCGTGAAAGCGACGACAAATGCACGTGTACAAGTTATTTCCTGTTCCACAATGAAGATTCGAATGCGAAAACGAGGCATCTGCATCGAAACGTATGGAATTGACGCAGAAACGCGTTACAATCGAGTTCATGCAAGCGTCGACGAATGTTCGTGTACAAGTTACTTTATGATCCAAATGAAGATCCGCGTGCAAAAAGGATGCATCCGCATCGAAATGTATGGAATTGTCGCAGAAACATCGAAATTGCATGCAGGGACGCGTAACAATCCACTTCATGCAATCGACGACTAATGTATGCGAACAAGTTATATTCTGTTCCAGAATGAAGATTCGAATGCGAAAACGAGGCATCTGCATCGAAATGTATGTAATTGACGCAAAAACATCGAATTCTCATGCAGGAACGCGTAACAATCGAGTTCATGCAAGCGACGACGAATGTTCGAGTACAAGTTATTTTCTGTTCCAGAATGATGATCCGCGTGTAAAAAGGATGCATCCGCGTCGAAATGTATGGAATTGACACAGAAATAACGAGTTTGCAGGTAGGACCGCGTTACAATCGATTTCATGCAAGCGACAACGAATGTACGTGTAGAAGTAATTTTCTGTTCTGGAATGATCATTCGCAACCAAAATCGCTGCATCCTCATCGAAACGTATGGAGTTCACACAGAAACATCGAGTTTGCATGCAGGAAAGCGTCACAATCGATTTCATGCAAGCGACAACGAATGTTCGTGTACAAGTTACTTTCTGTTCCAGAATGAAGATTCGAATGCGAAAACGAGGCATCTGCATCGAAACGTATGGAATTGACCCAGAAACACGTTACAATCGAGTTCATGCAAGCGGCGACCAATGTTCGTGTACAAGTTACTTTATGTTCCAAAATGAAGTTCCACGTGCAAAAAGGATGCATCCGCATCGAAATGTATGGAATTGACGCAGAAACATCGAAATTGCATGCAGGGACCCGTAACAATCCACTTCATGCAATCGACGACTAATGTATGCGAACAAGTTATATTCTGTTCCGAAATGGTCTTTTACGTGAAAATAGCTACATCTGCATCGAAACGTATGGAATTGACGCAAAAACATCGAATTCTCATGCAGGAACGCGTAACAATTGAGTTCATGAAAGCGACGACGATTGTACGTGTACAAGTTATTTTCTGTTTCAGAATGATGATTGGAATGCGAAAAGGAGGCATCTGCATCGAAACGTATGGAATTGACGCAGAAACGCGTTACAATCGATTTCATGCAAGCGACGACGAATGTACGTGTAGAAGTAATTTTCTGTTCTGGAATGATCATTCGCAAGCAAAATCGCTGCATCCTCATCGAAACGTATGGAATTCACACAAAAACATCGAGCTTGCATGCAGGAAAGCGTCACAATCGATTTCACGGAAGCGACGACGATTGTACGTGTACAAGTTATTTTCTGTTCCAGAATGATGATCCGCGTGCAAAAAGGATGCATCCGCATCTAAATGTATGGAATTGACACAGAAACATCGAGTTTGCAGGTAGGACCGCGTTACAATCGATTACATGCAAGCGACGACGAATGTACGTGTAGAAGTAATTTTCTGTTCTGGAATGATCATTCGCAAGCGAAATCGCTGCATCCTCATCGAAACGTATGGAACTCACACAGAAACATCGGGTTTGCAGGTATTACCGCGTTACAATCGATTTCATGGAAGCGACGACGAATGTACGTGTAGAAGTAATTTTCTGTTCTGGAATGATCATTCGCAAGCAAAATCGCTGCATCCTCATCGAAACGTATGGAATTCATACAGAAACATCGAATGTGCATGCAGGAACGCGTTATAATCGAGTTCATGCAAGCGCCGACGAATGTTCGTGTACAAGTTACTTTATGATCCAAAATGAAGATCCGCGTGCAAGAAGGATGCATCCGCATCGAAATGTATGGAATTGACGCAAAAACATCGAATTCTCATGCAGGAACGCATAACAATCGATTTCGTGAAAGCGACGACAAATGCACGTGTACAAGTTATTTCCTGTTCCACAATGAAGATTCGAATGCGAAAACGAGGCATCTGCATCGAAACGTATGGAATTGACGCAGAAACGCGTTACAATCGAGTTCATGCAAGCGTCGACGAATGTTCGTGTACAAGTTACTTTATGATCCAAAATGAAGATCCGCGTGCAAAAAGGATGCATCCGCATCGAAATGTATGGAATTGACGCAGAAACATCGAATTCTCATGCAGGAACGCGTAACAATCGATTTCATGGAAGCGACGACGATTGTACGTGTACAAGTTATTTTCTGTTCCAGAATGATGATTCGAATGCGAAAAGGAGGCATCTGCATCGTAACGTATGGAATTGACGCAGAAACGCGTTACAATCGATTTCACGCAAGCGACGACGAATGTTCGTGTACAAGTTACTTTATGATCCAAATGAAGATCCGCGTGCAAAAAGGATGCATCCGCATCGAAATGTATGGAATTGACGCAGAAACATCGAAATTGCATGCAGGGACGCGTAACAATCCACTTCATGCAATCGACGACTAATGTATGCGAACAAGTTATATTCTGTTTCAGAATGAAGATTCGAATGCGAAAACGAGGCATCTGCATCGAAATGTATGTAATTGACGCAAAAACATCGAATTCTCATGCAGGAACGCGTAACAATCGAGTTCATGCAAGCGACGACGAATGTTCGAGTACAAGTTATTTTCTGTTCCAGAATGATGATCCGCGTGCAAAAAGGATGCATCCGCATCGAAATGTATGGAATTGACACAGAAATAACGAGTTTGCAGGTAGGACCGCGTTACAATCGATTTCATGCAAGCGGCAACGAATGTTCGTGTAGAAGTAATTTTCTGTTCTGGAATGATCATTCGCAAGCAAAATCGCTGCATCCTCATCGAAACGTATGGAATTCACACAGAAACATCAAGTTTGCATGCAGGAAAGCGTCACAATCGATATCATGGAAGCGACGACGAATGTTCGTGTACAAGTTATTTTACGTTCCAGAATGAAGATCCGCGTGCAAGAAGGATGCATCCGCATCGAAATGTATGGAATTGACGCAGAAACATCGAAATTGCATGCAGGAACGCCTAACAATCGAGTTCATGCAAGCGACGACGAATGTTCGTGTACAAGTTACTTTCTGTTCCCGAATGAAGATTCGAATGCGAAAACGAGGCATCTGCATCGAAATGTATGGAATTGACGCAAAAACATCGAATTCTCATGCAGGAACGCGTAACAATCGAGTTCATCCAAGCGACGACGAATGTTCGTGTACAAGTTCTTTTCTGTTCGAGAATGATGATTCGCGTGACAAAACGATGCATCCGCATCGAAATGTATGGAATTAACACAGAAACATCGAGTTTGCAGGTAGGACCGCGTTACAATCGATTTCATGTAAGCGACGACGAATGTACGTGTAGAAGTAATTTTCTGTTCTGGAATGATCATTCGCAAGTAAAATCGCTGCATCCTCATCGAAACGTATGGAATTCACACAGAAACATCGAGTTTGCATGCAGGAAAGCGTCACAATCGATTTCATGGAAGCGACGACGATTGTACGTGTACAAGTTATTTTCTGTTCCCCAATGAAGATTCGCGTGCAAAAACGATGCATTTGCATCGAAACGTACAGAATTGACACAGAAACATCTAATTAGCATGCAGGAACGCGTTATAATCGATTTCACGCAAGCGACGACGAATGTTCGTGTACAAGTTACTTTATGATCCAAATGAAGATCCGCGTGCAAAAAGGATGCATCCGCATCGAAATGTATGGAATTGACGCAGAAACATCGAAATTGCATGCAGGGACGCGTAACAATCCACTTCATGCAATCGACGACTAATGTATGCGAACAAGTTATATTCTGTTTCAGAATGAAGATTCGAATGCGAAAACGAGGCATCTGCATCGAAATGTATGTAATTGACGCAAAAACATCGAATTCTCATGCAGGAACGCGTAACAATCGAGTTCATGCAAGCGACGACGAATGTTCGAGTACAAGTTATTTTCTGTTCCAGAATGATGATCCGCGTGCAAAAAGGATGCATCCGCATCGAAATGTATGGAATTGACACAGAAATAACGAGTTTGCAGGTAGGACCGCGTTACAATCGATTTCATGCAAGCGGCAACGAATGTTCGTGTAGAAGTAATTTTCTGTTCTGGAATGATCATTCGCAAGCAAAATCGCTGCATCCTCATCGAAACGTATGGAATTCACACAGAAACATCAAGTTTGCATGCAGGAAAGCGTCACAATCGATATCATGGAAGCGACGACGAATGTTCGTGTACAAGTTATTTTACGTTCCAGAATGAAGATCCGCGTGCAAGAAGGATGCATCCGCATCGAAATGTATGGAATTGACGCAGAAACATCGAAATTGCATGCAGGAACGCCTAACAATCGAGTTCATGCAAGCGACGACGAATGTTCGTGTACAAGTTACTTTCTGTTCCCGAATGAAGATTCGAATGCGAAAACGAGGCATCTGCATCGAAATGTATGGAATTGACGCAAAAACATCGAATTCTCATGCAGGAACGCGTAACAATCGAGTTCATCCAAGCGACGACGAATGTTCGTGTACAAGTTCTTTTCTGTTCGAGAATGATGATTCGCGTGACAAAACGATGCATCCGCATCGAAATGTATGGAATTAACACAGAAACATCGAGTTTGCAGGTAGGACCGCGTTACAATCGATTTCATGTAAGCGACGACGAATGTACGTGTAGAAGTAATTTTCTGTTCTGGAATGATCATTCGCAAGTAAAATCGCTGCATCCTCATCGAAACGTATGGAATTCACACAGAAACATCGAGTTTGCATGCAGGAAAGCGTCACAATCGATTTCATGGAAGCGACGACGATTGTACGTGTACAAGTTATTTTCTGTTCCCCAATGAAGATTCGCGTGCAAAAACGATGCATTTGCATCGAAACGTACAGAATTGACACAGAAACATCTAATTAGCATGCAGGAACGCGTTATAATCGATTTCACGCAAGCGACGACGAATGTTCGTGTACAAGTTACTTTCTGTTCCAGAATGAAGATTCGAATGCGAAAACGAGGCATCTGCATCGAAATGTATGGAATTGACGCAAAAACATCGAATTCTCATGCAGGAACGCGTAACAATCGAGTTCATGCAAGCGACGACGAATGTTCGTGTACAAGTTCTTTTCTGTTCGAGAATGATGACTCGCGTGCAAAAACGATGCATCTGCATCGAAACGTACAGAATTGACACAGAAACATCTAATTCGCATGCAGGAACGCGTTACAATCGATTTCACGCAAGCGACGACGAATGTTCGTGTACAAGTTCTTTTCTGTTCGAGAATGATGATTCGCGTGACAAAACGATGCATCCGCATCGAAATGTATGGAATTAACACAGAAATAACGAGTTTGCAGGTAGGACCGCGTTACAATCGATTTCATGCAAGCGACAACGAATGTACGTGTAGAAGTAATTTTCTGTTCTGGAATGATCATTCGCAACCAAAATCGCTGCATCCTCATCGAAACGTATGGAATTCACACAGAAACATCGAGTTTGCATGCAGGAAAGCGTCACAATCGATTTCATGCAAGCGACAACGAATGTTCGTGTACAAGTTACTTTCTGTTCCAGAATGAAGATTCGAATGCGAAAACGAGGCATCTGCATCGAAACGTATGGAATTGACCCAGAAACACGTTACAATCGAGTTCATGCAAGCGGCGACCAATGTTCGTGTACAAGTTACTTTATGTTCCAAAATGAAGTTCCACGTGCAAAAAGGATGCATCCGCATCGAAATGTATGGAATTGACGCAGAAACATCGAAATTGCATGCAGGGACCCGTAACAATCCACTTCATGCAATCGACAACTAATGTATGCGAACAAGTTATATTCTGTTCCGAAATGGTCTTTTACGTGAAAATAGCTACATCTGCATCGAAACGTATGGAATTGACGCAAAAACATCGAATTCTCATGCAGGAACGCGTAACAATCGAGTTCATGAAAGCGACGACGATTGTACGTGTACAAGTTATTTTCTGTTCCAGAATGATGATTGGAATGCGAAAAGGAGGCATCTGCATCGAAACGTATGGAATTGACGCAGAAACGCGTTACAATCGATTTCATGCAAGCGACGACGAATGTACGTGTAGAAGTAATTTTCTGTTCTGGAATGATCATTCGCAAGCAAAATCGCTGCATCCTCATCGAAACGTATGGAATTCACACAAAAACATCGAGCTTGCATGCAGGAAAGCGTCACAATCGATTTCACGGAAGCGACGACGATTGTACGTGTACAAGTTATTTTCTGTTCCAGAATGATGATCCGCGTGCAAAAAGGATGCATCCGCATCGAAATGTATGGAATTGACACAGAAATAACGAGTTTGCAGGTAGGACCGCGTTACAATCGATTTCATGCAAGCGGCAACGAATGTTCGTGTAGAAGTAATTTTCTGTTCTGGAATGATCATTCGCAAGCAAAATCGCTGCATCCTCATCGAAACGTATGGAATTCACGCAGAAACATCGAGTTTGCATGCAGGAAAGCGTCACAATCGATATCATGGAAGCGACGACGAATGTTCGTGTACAAGTTATTTTACGTTCCAGAATGAAGATCCGCGTGCAAGAAGGATGCATCCGCATCGAAATGTATGGAATTGACGCAGAAACATCGAAATTGCATGCAGGAACGCCTAACAATCGAGTTCATGCAACCGACGACGAATGTTCGTGTACAAGTTACTTTCTGTTCCCGAATGAAGATTCGAATGCGAAAACGAGGCATCTGCATCGAAATGTATGGAATTGACGCAAAAACATCGAATTCTCATGCAGGAACGCGTAACAATCGAGTTCATCCAAGCGACGACGAATGTTCGTGTACAAGTTCTTTTCTGTTCGAGAATGATGATTCGCGTGACAAAACGATGCATCCGCATCGAAATGTGTGGAATTAACACAGAAACATCGAGTTTGCAGGTAGGACCGCGTTACAATCGATTTCATGTAAGCGACGACGAATGTACGTGTAGAAGTAATTTTCTGTTCTGGAATGATCATTCGCAAGTAAAATCGCTGCATCCTCATCGAAACGTATGGAATTCACACAGAAACATCGAGTTTGCATGCAGGAAAGCGTCACAATCGATTTCATGGAAGCGACGACGATTGTACGTGTACAAGTTATTTTCTGTTCCCCAATGAAGATTCGCGTGCAAAAACGATGCATTTGCATCGAAACGTACAGAATTGACACAGAAACATCTAATTAGCATGCAGGAACGCGTTATAATCGATTTCACGCAAGCGACGACGAATGTTCGTGTACAAGTTACTTTCTGTTCCAGAATGAAGATTCGAATGCGAAAACGAGGCATCTGCATCGAAATGTATGGAATTGACGCAAAAACATCGAATTCTCATGCAGGAACGCGTAACAATCGAGTTCATGCAAGCGACGACGAATGTTCGCGTACAAGTTCTTTTCTGTTCGAGAATGATGACTCGCGTGCAAAAACGATGCATCTGCATCGAAACGTACAGAATTGACACAGAAACATCTAATTCGCATGCAGGAACGCGTTACAATCGATTTCACGCAAGCGACGACGAATGTTCGTGTACAAGTTCTTTTCTGTTCGAGAATGATGATTCGCGTGACAAAACGATGCATCCGCATCGAAATGTATGGAATTAACACAGAAACATCGAGTTTGCAGGTAGGACCGCGTTACAATCGATTTCATGTAAGCGACGACGAATGTACGTGTAGAAGTAATTTTCTGTTCTGGAATGATCATTCGCAAGCAAAATCGCTGCATCCTCATCGAAACGTATGGAATTCACACAGAAACATCGAGTTTGCATGCAGGAAAGCGTCACAATCGATTTCATGGAAGCGACGACGATTGTACGTGTACAAGTTATTTTCTGTTCCAGAATGAAGATTCGAATGCGAAAACGAGGCATCTGCATCGAAACGTATGGAATTGACCCAGAAACACGTTACAATCGAGTTCATGCAAGCGGCGACCAATGTTCGTGTACAAGTTACTTTATGTTCCAAAATGAAGTTCCACGTGCAAAAAGGATGCATCCGCATCGAAATGTATGGAATTAACACAGAAACATCGAGTTTGCAGGTAGGACCGCGTTACAATCGATTTCATGTAAGCGACGACGAATGTACGTGTAGAAGTAATTTTCTGTTCTGGAATGATCATTCGCAAGCAAAATCGCTGCATCCTCATCGAAACGTATGGAATTCACACAGAAACATCGAGTTTGCATGCAGGAAAGCGTCACAATCGATTTCATGGAAGCGACGACGATTGTACGTGTACAAGTTATTTTCTGTTCCCCAATGAAGATTCGCGTGCAAAAACGATGCATTTGCATCGAAACGTACAGAATTGACACAGAAACATCTAATTAGCATGCAGGAACGCGTTATAATCGATTTCACGCAAGCGACGACGAATGTTCGTGTACAAGTTACTTTCTGTTCCAGAATGAAGATTCGAATGCGAAAACGAGGCATCTGCATCGAAATGTATGGAATTGACGCAAAAACATCGAATTCTCATGCAGGAACGCGTAACAATCGAGTTCATGCAAGCGACGACGAATGTTCGTGTACAAGTTCTTTTCTGTTCGAGAATGATGACTCGCGTGCAAAAACGATGCATCTGCATCGAAACGTACAGAATTGACACAGAAACATCTAATTCGCATGCAGGAACGCGTTACAATCGATTTTACGCAAGCGACGACGAATGTTCGTGTACAAGTTCTTTTCTGTTCGAGAATGATGATTCGCGTGACAAAACGATGCATCCGCATCGAAATGTATGGAATTAACACAGAAACATCGAGTTTGCAGGTAGGACCGCGTTACAATCGATTTCATGTAAGCGACGACGAATGTACGTGTAGAAGTAATTTTCTGTTCTGGAATGATCATTCGCAAGCAAAATCGCTGCATCCTCATCGAAACGTATGGAATTCACACAGAAACATCGAGTTTGCATGCAGGAAAGCGTCACAATCGATTTCATGGAAGCGACGACGATTGTACGTGTACAAGTTATTTTCTGTTCCAGAATGAAGATTCGAATGCGAAAACGAGGCATCTGCATCGAAACGTATGGAATTGACCCAGAAACACGTTACAATCGAGTTCATGCAAGCGGCGACCAATGTTCGTGTACAAGTTACTTTATGTTCCAAAATGAAGTTCCACGTGCAAAAAGGATGCATCCGCATCGAAATGTATGGAATTAACACAGAAACATCGAGTTTGCAGGTAGGACCGCGTTACAATCGATTTCATGTAAGCGACGACGAATGTACGTGTAGAAGTAATTTTCTGTTCTGGAATGATCATTCGCAAGCAAAATCGCTGCATCCTCATCGAAACGTATGGAATTCACACAGAAACATCGAGTTTGCATGCAGGAAAGCGTCACAATCGATTTCATGGAAGCGACGACGATTGTACGTGTACAAGTTATTTTCTGTTCCTCAATGAAGATTCGCGTGCAAAAACGATGCATTTGCATCGAAACGTACAGAATTGACACAGAAACATCTAATTAGCATGCAGGAACGCGTTATAACCGATTTCACGCAAGCGACGACGAATGTTCGTGTACAAGTTATTTTACGTTCCAGAATGAAGATCCGAGTGCAAAAAGGATGCATCCGCATCTAAATGTATGGAATTGACGCAAAAACATCGAATTCTCATGCAGGAACGCGTAACAATCGAGTTCATGCAAGCGACGACGAGCTCTCGTGTACAAGTTATTTTCTGTTCCAGAATGATGATTCGAATGCGAAAAGGAGGCATCCGCATCGAAATGTATGGAATTGACACAGAAATAACGAGTTTGCAGGTAGGACCGCGTTACAATCGATTTCATGCAAGCGACAACGAATGTACGTGTAGAAGTAATTTTCTGTTCTGGAATGATCATTCGCAACCAAAATCGCTGCATCCTCATCGAAACGTATGGAATTCACACAGAAACATCGAGTTTGCATGCAGGAAAGCGTCACAATCGATTTCATGCAAGCGACAACGAATGTTCGTGTACAAGTTACTTTCTGTTCCAGAATGAAGATTCGAATGCGAAAACGAGGCATCTGCATCGAAACGTATGGAATTGACCCAGAAACACGTTACAATCGAGTTCATGCAAGCGGCGACCAATGTTCGTGTACAAGTTACTTTATGTTCCAAAATGAAGTTCCACGTGCAAAAAGGATGCATCCGCATCGAAATGTATGGAATTGACGCAGAAACATCGAAATTGCATGCAGGGACCCGTAACAATCAACTTCATGCAATCGACGACTAATGTATGCGAACAAGTTATATTCTGTTCCGAAATGGTCTTTTACGTGAAAATAGCTACATCTGCATCGAAACGTATGGAATTGACGCAAAAACATCGAATTCTCATGCAGGAACGCGTAACAATCGAGTTCATGAAAGCGACGACGATTGTACGTGTACAAGTTATTTTCTGTTCCAGAATGATGATTGGAATGCGAAAAGGAGGCATCTGCAACGAAACGTATGGAATTGACGCAGAAACGCGTTACAATCGTTTTCATGCAAGCGACGACGAATGTACGTGTAGAAGTAATTTTCTGTTCTGGAATGATCATTCGCAAGCAAAATCGCTGCATCCTCATCGAAACGTATGGAATTCACACAAAAACATCGAGCTTGCATGCAGGAAAGCGTCACAATCGATTTCACGGAAGCGACGACGATTGTACGTGTACAAGTTATTTTCTGTTCCAGAATGATGATCCGCGTGCAAAAAGGATGCATCCGCATCGAAATGTATGGAATTGACACAGAAATAACGAGTTTGCAGGTAGGACCGCGTTACAATCGATTTCATGCAAGCGGCAACGAATGTTCGTGTAGAAGTAATTTTCTGTTCTGGAATGATCATTCGCAAGCAAAATCGCTGCATCCTCATCGAAACGTATGGAATTCACACAGAAACATCGAGTTTGCATGCAGGAAAGCGTCACAATCGATTTCATGGAAGCGACGACGAATGTTCGTGTACAAGTTATTTTACGTTCCAGAATGAAGATCCGGGTGCAAAAAGGATGCATCCGCATCTAAATGTATGGAATTGACGCAAAAACATCGAATTCTCATGCAGGAACGCCTAACAATCGAGTTCATGCAAGCGACGACGAATGTTCGTGTACAAGTTCTTTTCTGTTCGAGAATGATGATTCGCGTGACAAAACGATGCATCCGCATCGAAACGTACAGAATTGACACAGAAACATCTAATTAGCATGCAGGAACGCGTTACAATCGATTTCACGCAAGCGACGATGAATGTTCGTGTACAAGTTTTTTTCTGTTCGAGAATGATGATTCGCGTGACAAAAGGATGCATCCGCATCTAAATGTATGGAATTGACGCAAAAACATCGAATTCTCATGCAGGAACGCGTAACAATCGAGTTCATGCAAGCGACGACGAATGTTCGTGTAAAAGTTACTTTCTGTTCCCGAATGAAGATTCGAATGCGAAAACGAGGCATCTACATCGAAATGTATGGAATTGACGCAAAAACATCGAATTCTCATACAGGAACGCGTAACAATCGAGTTCATGCAAGCGACGACGAATGTTCGTGTACAAGTTCTTTTCTGTTCGAGAATGATGATTCGCGTGACAAAACGATGCATCCGCATCGAAATGTATGGAATTAACACAGAAACATCGAGTTTGCAGGTAGGACCGCGTTACAATCGATTTCATGTAAGCGACGACGAATGTACGTGTAGAAGTAATTTTCTGTTCTGGAATGATCAGTCGCAAGTAAAATCGCTGCATCCTCATCGAAACGTATGGAATTCACACAGAAACATCGAGTTTGCATGCAGGAAAGCGTCACAATCGATTTCATGGAAGCGACGACGATTGTACGTGTACAAGTTATTTTCTGTTCCCCAATGAAGATTCGCGTGCAAAAACGATGCATTTGCATCGAAACGTATAGAATTGACACAGAAACATCTAATTAGCATGCAGGAACGCGTTATAATCGATTTCACGCAAGCGACGACGAATGTTCGTGTACAAGTTACTTTCTGTTCCAGAATGAAGATTCGAATGCGAAAACGAGGCATCTGCATCGAAATGTATGGAATTGACGCAAAAACATCGAATTCTCATGCAGGAACGCGTAACAATCGAGTTCATGCAAGCGACGACGAATGTTCGTGTACAAGTTCTTTTCTGTTCGAGAATGATGACTCGCGTGCAAAAACGATGCATCTGCATCGAAACGTACAGAATTGACACAGAAACATCTAATTAGCATGCAGGAACGCGTTACAATCGATTTCACGCAAGCGACGACGAATGTTCGTGTACAAGTTTTTTTCTGTTCGAGAATGATGATTCGCGTGACAAAACGATGCATCCGCATCGAAATGTATGGAATTGACACAGAAACATCGAGTTTGCAGGCAGGACCACGTTATAATCGATTTCACGCAAGCGACGACGAATGTTCGTGTACAAGTTATTTTCTGTTCCTCAATGAAGATTCGCGTGCAAAAACGATGCATCTGCATCGAAACGTACAGAATTGACACAGATACATCTAATTAGCATGCAGGAACGCGTTATAATCGATTTCACGCAAGTGACGACGAATGTTCGTGTACAAGTTATTTTACATTCCAGAATGAAGATCCGCGTGCAAACAGGATGCATCCGCATCGAAATGTATGGAATTAACACAGAAACATCGAGTTTGCAGGTAGGACCGCGTTACAATCGATTTCATGTAAGCGACGACGAATGTACGTGTAGATGTAATTTTCTGTTCTGGAATGATCATTCGCAAGTAAAATCGCTGCATCCTCATCGAAACGTATGGAATTCACACAGAAACATCGAGTTTGCATGCAGGAAAGCGTCACAATCGATTTCATGGAAGCGACGACGATTGTACGTGTACAAGTTATTTTCTGTTCCCCAATGAAGATTCGCGTGCAAAAACGATGCATTTGCATCGAAACGTACAGAATTGACACAGAAACATCTAATTAGCATGCAGGAACGCGTTATAATCGATTTCACGCAAGCGACGACGAATGTTCGTGTACAAGTTACTTTCTGTTCCAGAATGATGATTGGAATGCGAAAAGGAGGCATCTGCAACGAAACGTATGGAATTGACGCAGAAACGCGTTACAATCGTTTTCATGCAAGCGACGACGAATGTACGTGTAGAAGTAATTTTCTGTTCTGGAATGATCATTCGCAAGCAAAATCGCTGCATCCTCATCGAAACGTATGGAATTCACACAAAAACATCGAGCTTGCATGCAGGAAAGCGTCACAATCGATTTCACGGAAGCGACGACGATTGTACGTGTACAAGTTATTTTCTGTTCCAGAATGATGATCCGCGTGCAAAAAGGATGCATCCGCATCGAAATGTATGGAATTGACACAGAAATAACGAGTTTGCAGGTAGGACCGCGTTACAATCGATTTCATGCAAGCGGCAACGAATGTTCGTGTAGAAGTAATTTTCTGTTCTGGAATGATCATTCGCAAGCAAAATCGCTGCATCCTCATCGAAACGTATGGAATTCACACAGAAACATCGAGTTTGCATGCAGGAAAGCGTCACAATCGATTTCATGGAAGCGACGACGAATGTTCGTGTACAAGTTATTTTACGTTCCAGAATGAAGATCCGGGTGCAAAAAGGATGCATCCGCATCTAAATGTATGGAATTGACGCAAAAACATCGAATTCTCATGCAGGAACGCCTAACAATCGAGTTCATGCAAGCGACGACGAATGTTCGTGTACAAGTTCTTTTCTGTTCGAGAATGATGATTCGCGTGACAAAACGATGCATCCGCATCGAAACGTACAGAATTGACACAGAAACATCTAATTAGCATGCAGGAACGCGTTACAATCGATTTCACGCAAGCGACGATGAATGTTCGTGTACAAGTTTTTTTCTGTTCGAGAATGATGATTCGCGTGACAAAAGGATGCATCCGCATCTAAATGTATGGAATTGACGCAAAAACATCGAATTCTCATGCAGGAACGCGTAACAATCGAGTTCATGCAAGCGACGACGAATGTTCGTGTAAAAGTTACTTTCTGTTCCCGAATGAAGATTCGAATGCGAAAACGAGGCATCTACATCGAAATGTATGGAATTGACGCAAAAACATCGAATTCTCATACAGGAACGCGTAACAATCGAGTTCATGCAAGCGACGACGAATGTTCGTGTACAAGTTCTTTTCTGTTCGAGAATGATGATTCGCGTGACAAAACGATGCATCCGCATCGAAATGTATGGAATTAACACAGAAACATCGAGTTTGCAGGTAGGACCGCGTTACAATCGATTTCATGTAAGCGACGACGAATGTACGTGTAGAAGTAATTTTCTGTTCTGGAATGATCAGTCGCAAGTAAAATCGCTGCATCCTCATCGAAACGTATGGAATTCACACAGAAACATCGAGTTTGCATGCAGGAAAGCGTCACAATCGATTTCATGGAAGCGACGACGATTGTACGTGTACAAGTTATTTTCTGTTCCCCAATGAAGATTCGCGTGCAAAAACGATGCATTTGCATCGAAACGTATAGAATTGACACAGAAACATCTAATTAGCATGCAGGAACGCGTTATAATCGATTTCACGCAAGCGACGACGAATGTTCGTGTACAAGTTACTTTCTGTTCCAGAATGAAGATTCGAATGCGAAAACGAGGCATCTGCATCGAAATGTATGGAATTGACGCAAAAACATCGAATTCTCATGCAGGAACGCGTAACAATCGAGTTCATGCAAGCGACGACGAATGTTCGTGTACAAGTTCTTTTCTGTTCGAGAATGATGACTCGCGTGCAAAAACGATGCATCTGCATCGAAACGTACAGAATTGACACAGAAACATCTAATTAGCATGCAGGAACGCGTTACAATCGATTTCACGCAAGCGACGACGAATGTTCGTGTACAAGTTTTTTTCTGTTCGAGAATGATGATTCGCGTGACAAAACGATGCATCCGCATCGAAATGTATGGAATTGACACAGAAACATCGAGTTTGCAGGCAGGACCACGTTATAATCGATTTCACGCAAGCGACGACGAATGTTCGTGTACAAGTTATTTTCTGTTCCTCAATGAAGATTCGCGTGCAAAAACGATGCATCTGCATCGAAACGTACAGAATTGACACAGATACATCTAATTAGCATGCAGGAACGCGTTATAATCGATTTCACGCAAGTGACGACGAATGTTCGTGTACAAGTTATTTTACATTCCAGAATGAAGATCCGCGTGCAAACAGGATGCATCCGCATCGAAATGTATGGAATTAACACAGAAACATCGAGTTTGCAGGTAGGACCGCGTTACAATCGATTTCATGTAAGCGACGACGAATGTACGTGTAGATGTAATTTTCTGTTCTGGAATGATCATTCGCAAGTAAAATCGCTGCATCCTCATCGAAACGTATGGAATTCACACAGAAACATCGAGTTTGCATGCAGGAAAGCGTCACAATCGATTTCATGGAAGCGACGACGATTGTACGTGTACAAGTTATTTTCTGTTCCCCAATGAAGATTCGCGTGCAAAAACGATGCATTTGCATCGAAACGTACAGAATTGACACAGAAACATCTAATTAGCATGCAGGAACGCGTTATAATCGATTTCACGCAAGCGACGACGAATGTTCGTGTACAAGTTACTTTCTGTTCCAGAATGAAGATTCGAATGCGAAAACGAGGCATCTGCATCGAAATGTATGGAATTGACGCAAAAACATCGAATTCTCATGCAGGAACGCGTAACAATCGAGTTCATGCAAACGACGACGAATGTTCGTGTACAAGTTCTTTTCTGTTCGAGAATGATGACTCGCGTGCAAAAACGATGCATCCGCATCGAAACGTACAGAATTGACACAGAAACATCTAATTAGCATGCAGGAACTCGTTACAATCGATTTCACGCAAGCGACGACGAATGTTCGTGTACAAGTTTTTTTCTGTTCGAGAATGATGATTCGCGTGACAAAACGATGCATCCGCATCGAAATGTATGGAATTGACACAGAAACATCGAGTTTGCAGGCAGGACCACGTTATAATCGATTTCACGCAAGCGACGACGAATGTTCGTGTACAAGTTACTTTCTGTTCCAGAATGAAGATTCGAATGCGAAAACGAGGTATCTGCATCGAAATGTATGGAATTGACGCAAAAACATCGAATTCTCATGCAGGAACGCGTAACAATCGAGTTCATGCAAGCGACGACGAATGTTCGTGTACAAGTTCTTTTCTGTTCGAGAATGATGATTCGCGTGACAAAACGGTGCATCCGCATCGAAATGTATGGAATTAACACAGAAACATCGAGTTTGCAGGTAGGACCGCGTTAGAATCGATTTCATGTAAGCGACGACGAATGTACGTGTAGAAGTAATTTTCTGTTCTGGAATGATCATTCGCAAGCAAAATCGCTGCATCCTCATCGAAACGTATGGAATTCACACAGAAACATCGAGTTTGCATGCAGGAAAACGTCACAATCGATTTCATGGAAGCGACGACGATTGTACGAGTACAAGTTATTTTCTGTTCCTCAATGAAGATTCGCGTGCAAAAACGATGCATTTGCATCGAAACGTACAGAATTGACACAGAAACATCTAATTAGCATGCAGGAACGCGTTATAACCGATTTCACGCAAGCGACGACGAATGTTCGTGTACAAGTTATTTTACGTTCCAGAATGAAGAGCCGCGTGCAAAAAGGATGCATCCGCATCTAAATGTATGGAATTGACACAGAAACATCGAGTTTGCAGGTAGGACCGCGTTACAATCGATTACATGCAAGCGACGACGAATGTACGTGTAGAAGTAATTTTCTGTTCTGGAATGATCATTCGCAAGCGAAATCGCTGCATCCTCATCGAAACGTATGGAACTCACACAGAAACATCGGGTTTGCAGGTATTACCGCGTTACAATCGATTTCATGGAAGCGACGACGAATGTACGTGTAGAAGTAATTTTCTGTTCTGGAATGATCATTCGCAAGCAAAATCGCTGCATCCTCATCGAAACGTATGGAATTCATACAGAAACATCGAATGTGCATGCAGGAACGCGTTATAATCGAGTTCATGCAAGCGCCGACGAATGTTCGTGTACAAGTTACTTTATGATCCAAAATGAAGATCCGCGTGCAAGAAGGATGCATCCGCATCGAAATTTATGGAATTGACGCAAAAACATCGAATTCTCATGCAGGAACGCATAACAATCGATTTCGTGAAAGCGACAACAATTGCACGTGTACAAGTTATTTCCTGTTCCACAATGAAGATTCGAATGCGAAAACGAGGCATCTGCATCGAAACGTATGGAATTGACGCAGAAACGCGTTACAATCGAGTTCATGCAAGCGTCGACGAATGTTCGTGTACAAGTTACTTTATGATCCAAAATGAAGATCCGCGTGCAAAAAGGATGCATCCGCATCGAAATGTATGGAATTGACGCAGAAACATCGAATTCTCATGCAGGAACGCGTAACAATCGATTTCATGGAAGCGACGACGATTGTACGTGTACAAGTTATTTTCTGTTCCAGAATGATGATTCGAATGCGAAAAGGAGGCATCTGCATCGAAACGTATGGAATTGACGCAGAAACGCGTTACAATCGAGTTCATGCAAGCGTCGACGAATGTTCGTGTACAAGTTACTTTATGATCCAAATGAAGATCCGCGTGCAAAAAGGATGCATCCGCATCGAAATGTATGGAATTGACGCAGAAACATCGAAATTGCATGCAGGGACGCGTAACAATCCACTTCATGCAATCGACGACTAATGTATGCGAACGAGTTATATTCTGTTCCAGAATGAAGATTCGAATGCGAAAACGAGGCATCTGCATCGAAATGTATGTAATTGACGCAAAAACATCGAATTCTCATGCAGGAACGCGTAACAATCGAGTTCATGCAAGCGACGACGAATGTTCGAGTACAAGTTATTTTCTGTTCCAGAATGATGATCCGCGTGTAAAAAGGATGCATCCGCGTCGAAATGTATGGAATTCACACAGAAACATCGAGTTTGCATGCAGGAAAGCGTCACAATCGATTTCATGCAAGCGACAACGAATGTTCGTGTACAAGTTACTTTCTGTTCCAGAATGAAGATTCGAATGCGAAAACGAGGCATCTGCATCGAAACGTATGGAATTGACCCAGAAACACGTTACAATCGAGTTCATGCAAGCGGCGACCAATGTTCGTGTACAAGTTACTTTATGTTCCAAAATGAAGTTCCACGTGCAAAAAGGATGCATCCGCATCGAAATGTATGGAATTAACACAGAAACATCGAGTTTGCAGGTAGGATCGCGTTACAATCGATTTCATGTAAGCGACGACGAATGTACGTGTAGAAGTAATTTTCTGTTCTGGAATGATCATTCGCAAGCAAAATCGCTGCATCCTCATCGAAACGTATGGAATTCACACAGAAACATCGAGTTTGCATGCAGGAAAGCGTCACAATCGATTTCATGGAAGCGACGACGATTGTACGTGTACAAGTTATTTTCTGTTCCTCAATGAAGATTCGCGTGCAAAAACGATGCATTTGCATCGAAACGTACAGAATTGACACAGAAACATCTAATTAGCATGCAGGAACGCGTTATAACCGATTTCACGCAAGCAACGACGAATGTTCGTGTACAAGTTATTTTACGTTCCAGAATGAAGATCCGCGTGCAAAAAGGATGCATCCGCATCTAAATGTATGGAATTGACGCAAAAACATCGAATTCTCATGCAGGAACGCGTAACAATCGAGTTCATGCAAGCGACGACGAGCTCTCGTGTACAAGTTATTTTCTGTTCCAGAATGATGATTCGAATGCGAAAAGGAGGCATCCGCATCGAAATGTATGGAATTGACACAGAAATAACGAGTTTGCAGGTAGGACCGCGTTACAATCGATTTCATGCAAGCGACAACGAATGTACGTGTAGAAGTAATTTTCTGTTCTGGAATGATCATTCGCAACCAAAATCGCTGCATCCTCATCGAAACGTATGGAATTCACACAGAAACATCGAGTTTGCATGCAGGAAAGCGTCACAATCGATTTCATGCAAGCGACAACGAATGTTCGTGTACAAGTTACTTTCTGTTCCAGAATGATGATTGGAATGCGAAAAGGAGGCATCTGCAACGAAACGTATGGAATTGACCCAGAAACACGTTACAATCGAGTTCATGCAAGCGGCGACCAATGTTCGTGTACAAGTTACTTTATGTTCCAAAATGAAGTTCCACGTGCAAAAAGGATGCATCCGCATCGAAATGTATGGAATTGACGCAGAAACATCGAAATTGCATGCAGGGACCCGTAACAATCCACTTCATGCAATCGACGACTAATGTATGCGAACAAGTTATATTCTGTTCCGAAATGGTCTTTTACGTGAAAATAGCTACATCTGCATCGAAACGTATGGAATTGACGCAAAAACATCGAATTCTCATGCAGGAACGCGTAACAATCGAGTTCATGAAAGCGACGACGATTGTACGTGTACAAGTTATTTTCTGTTCCAGAATGATGATTGGAATGCGAAAAGGAGGCATCTGCAACGAAACGTATGGAATTGACGCAGAAACGCGTTACAATCGATTTCATGCAAGCGACGACGAATGTACGTGTAGAAGTAATTTTCTGTTCTGGAATGATCATTCGCAAGCAAAATCGCTGCATCCTCATCGAAACGTATGGAATTCACACAAAAACATCGAGCTTGCATGCAGGAAAGCGTCACAATCGATTTCACGGAAGCGACGACGATTGTACGTGTACAAGTTATTTTCTGTTCCAGAATGATGATCCGCGTGCAAAAAGGATGCATCCGCATCGAAATGTATGGAATTGACACAGAAATAACGAGTTTGCAGGTAGGACCGCGTTACAATCGATTTCATGCAAGCGGCAACGAATGTTCGTGTAGAAGTAATTTTCTGTTCTGGAATGATCATTCGCAAGCAAAATCGCTGCATCCTCATCGAAACGTATGGAATTCACACAGAAACATCGAGTTTGCATGCAGGAAAGCGTCACAATCGATTTCATGGAAGCGACGACGAATGTTCGTGTACAAGTTATTTTACGTTCCAGAATGAAGATCCGGGTGCAAAAAGGATGCATCCGCATCTAAATGTATGGAATTGACGCAAAAACATCGAATTCTCATGCAGGAACGCCTAACAATCGAGTTCATGCAAGCGACGACGAATGTTCGTGTACAAGTTCTTTTCTGTTCGAGAATGATGATTCGCGTGACAAAACGATGCATCCGCATCGAAACGTACAGAATTGACACAGAAACATCTAATTAGCATGCAGGAACGCGTTACAATCGATTTCACGCAAGCGACGATGAATGTTCGTGTACAAGTTTTTTTCTGTTCGAGAATGATGATTCGCGTGACAAAAGGATGCATCCGCATCTAAATGTATGGAATTGACGCAAAAACATCGAATTCTCATGCAGGAACGCGTAACAATCGAGTTCATGCAAGCGACGACGAATGTTCGTGTAAAAGTTACTTTCTGTTCCCGAATGAAGATTCGAATGCGAAAACGAGGCATCTACATCGAAATGTATGGAATTGACGCAAAAACATCGAATTCTCATACAGGAACGCGTAACAATCGAGTTCATGCAAGCGACGACGAATGTTCGTGTACAAGTTCTTTTCTGTTCGAGAATGATGATTCGCGTGACAAAACGATGCATCCGCATCGAAATGTATGGAATTAACACAGAAACATCGAGTTTGCAGGTAGGACCGCGTTACAATCGATTTCATGTAAGCGACGACGAATGTACGTGTAGAAGTAATTTTCTGTTCTGGAATGATCAGTCGCAAGTAAAATCGCTGCATCCTCATCGAAACGTATGGAATTCACACAGAAACATCGAGTTTGCATGCAGGAAAGCGTCACAATCGATTTCATGGAAGCGACGACGATTGTACGTGTACAAGTTATTTTCTGTTCCTCAATGAAGATTCGCGTGCAAAAACGATGCATCTGCATCGAAACGTACAGAATTGACACAGATACATCTAATTAGCATGCAGGAACGCGTTATAATCGATTTCACGCAAGTGACGACGAATGTTCGTGTACAAGTTATTTTACATTCCAGAATGAAGATCCGCGTGCAAACAGGATGCATCCGCATCGAAATGTATGGAATTAACACAGAAACATCGAGTTTGCAGGTAGGACCGCGTTACAATCGATTTCATGTAAGCGACGACGAATGTACGTGTAGATGTAATTTTCTGTTCTGGAATGATCATTCGCAAGTAAAATCGCTGCATCCTCATCGAAACGTATGGAATTCACACAGAAACATCGAGTTTGCATGCAGGAAAGCGTCACAATCGATTTCATGGAAGCGACGACGATTGTACGTGTACAAGTTATTTTCTGTTCCCCAATGAAGATTCGCGTGCAAAAACGATGCATTTGCATCGAAACGTACAGAATTGACACAGAAACATCTAATTAGCATGCAGGAACGCGTTATAATCGATTTCACGCAAGCGACGACGAATGTTCGTGTACAAGTTACTTTCTGTTCCAGAATGAAGATTCGAATGCGAAAACGAGGCATCTGCATCGAAATGTATGGAATTGACGCAAAAACATCGAATTCTCATGCAGGAACGCGTAACAATCGAGTTCATGCAAACGACGACGAATGTTCGTGTACAAGTTCTTTTCTGTTCGAGAATGATGACTCGCGTGCAAAAACGATGCATCTGCATCGAAACGTACAGAATTGACACAGAAACATCTAATTAGCATGCAGGAACTCGTTACAATCGATTTCACGCAAGCGACGACGAATGTTCGTGTACAAGTTTTTTTCTGTTCGAGAATGATGATTCGCGTGACAAAACGATGCATCCGCATCGAAATGTATGGAATTGACACAGAAACATCGAGTTTGCAGGCAGGACCACGTTATAATCGATTTCACGCAAGCGACGACGAATGTTCGTGTACAAGTTACTTTCTGTTCCAGAATGAAGATTCGAATGCGAAAACGAGGTATCTGCATCGAAATGTATGGAATTGACGCAAAAACATCGAATTCTCATGCAGGAACGCGTAACAATCGAGTTCATGCAAGCGACGACGAATGTTCGTGTACAAGTTCTTTTCTGTTCGAGAATGATGATTCGCGTGACAAAACGGTGCATCCGCATCGAAATGTATGGAATTAACACAGAAACATCGAGTTTGCAGGTAGGACCGCGTTAGAATCGATTTCATGTAAGCGACGACGAATGTACGTGTAGAAGTAATTTTCTGTTCTGGAATGATCATTCGCAAGCAAAATCGCTGCATCCTCATCGAAACGTATGGAATTCACACAGAAACATCGAGTTTGCATGCAGGAAAACGTCACAATCGATTTCATGGAAGCGACGACGATTGTACGAGTACAAGTTATTTTCTGTTCCTCAATGAAGATTCGCGTGCAAAAACGATGCATTTGCATCGAAACGTACAGAATTGACACAGAAACATCTAATTAGCATGCAGGAACGCGTTATAACCGATTTCACGCAAGCGACGACGAATGTTCGTGTACAAGTTATTTTACGTTCCAGAATGAAGAGCCGCGTGCAAAAAGGATGCATCCGCATCTAAATGTATGGAATTGACACAGAAACATCGAGTTTGCAGGTAGGACCGCGTTACAATCGATTACATGCAAGCGACGACGAATGTACGTGTAGAAGTAATTTTCTGTTCTGGAATGATCATTCGCAAGCGAAATCGCTGCATCCTCATCGAAACGTATGGAACTCACACAGAAACATCGGGTTTGCAGGTATTACCGCGTTACAATCGATTTCATGGAAGCGACGACGAATGTACGTGTAGAAGTAATTTTCTGTTCTGGAATGATCATTCGCAAGCAAAATCGCTGCATCCTCATCGAAACGTATGGAATTCATACAGAAACATCGAATGTGCATGCAGGAACGCGTTATAATCGAGTTCATGCAAGCGCCGACGAATGTTCGTGTACAAGTTACTTTATGATCCAAAATGAAGATCCGCGTGCAAGAAGGATGCATCCGCATCGAAATTTATGGAATTGACGCAAAAACATCGAATTCTCATGCAGGAACGCATAACAATCGATTTCGTGAAAGCGACAACAATTGCACGTGTACAAGTTATTTCCTGTTCCACAATGAAGATTCGAATGCGAAAACGAGGCATCTGCATCGAAACGTATGGAATTGACGCAGAAACGCGTTACAATCGAGTTCATGCAAGCGTCGACGAATGTTCGTGTACAAGTTACTTTATGATCCAAAATGAAGATCCGCGTGCAAAAAGGATGCATCCGCATCGAAATGTATGGAATTGACGCAGAAACATCGAATTCTCATGCAGGAACGCGTAACAATCGATTTCATGGAAGCGACGACGATTGTACGTGTACAAGTTATTTTCTGTTCCAGAATGATGATTCGAATGCGAAAAGGAGGCATCTGCATCGAAACGTATGGAATTGACGCAGAAACGCGTTACAATCGAGTTCATGCAAGCGTCGACGAATGTTCGTGTACAAGTTACTTTATGATCCAAATGAAGATCCGCGTGCAAAAAGGATGCATCCGCATCGAAATGTATGGAATTGACGCAGAAACATCGAAATTGCATGCAGGGACGCGTAACAATCCACATCATGCAATCGACGACTAATGTATGCGAACAAGTTATATTCTGTTCCAGAATGAAGATTCGAATGCGAAAACGAGGCATCTGCATCGAAATGTATGTAATTGACGCAAAAACATCGAATTCTCATGCAGGAACGCGTAACAATCGAGTTCATGCAAGCGACGACGAATGTTCGAGTACAAGTTATTTTCTGTTCCAGAATGATGATCCGCGTGCAAAAAGGATGCATCCGCGTCGAAATGTATGGAATTGACACAGAAATAACGAGTTTGCAGGTAGGACCGCGTTACAATCGATTTCATGCAAGCGACAACGAATGTACGTGTAGAAGTAATTTTCTGTTCTGGAATGATCAATCGCAACCAAAATCGCTGCATCCTCATCGAAACGTATGGAATTCACACAGAAACATCGAGTTTGCATGCAGGAAAGCGTCACAATCGATTTCATGCAAGCGACAACGAATGTTCGTGTACAAGTTACTTTCTGTTCCAGAATGAAGATTCGAATGCGAAAACGAGGCATCTGCATCGAAACGTATGGAATTGACCCAGAAACACGTTACAATCGAGTTCATGCAAGCGGCGACCAATGTTCGTGTACAAGTTACTTTATGTTCCAAAATGAAGTTCCACGTGCAAAAAGGATGCATCCGCATCGAAATGTATGGAATTGACGCAGAAACATCGAAATTGCATGCAGGGACCCGTAACAATCCACTTCATGCAATCGACGACTAATGTATGCGAACAAGTTATATTCTGTTCCGAAATGGTCTTTTACGTGAAAATAGCTACATCTGCATCGAAACGTATGGAATTGACGCAAAAACATCGAATTCTCATGCAGGAACGCGTAACAATTGAGTTCATGAAAGCGACGACGATTGTACGTGTACAAGTTATTTTCTGTTCCAGAATGATGATTGGAATGCGAAAAGGAGGCATCTGCATCGAAACGTATGGAATTGACGCAGAAACGCGTTACAATCGATTTCATGCAAGCGACGACGAATGTACGTGTAGAAGTAATTTTCTGTTCTGGAATGATCATTCGCAAGCAAAATCGCTGCATCCTCATCGAAACGTATGGAATTCACACAAAAACATCGAGCTTGCATGCAGGAAAGCGTCACAATCGATTTCACGGAAGCGACGACGATTGTACGTGTACAAGTTATTTTCTGTTCCAGAATGATGATCCGCGTGCAAAAAGGATGCATCCGCATCGAAATGTATGGAATTGACACAGAAATAACGAGTTTGCAGGTAGGACCGCGTTACAATCGATTTCATGCAAGCGGCAACGAATGTTCGTGTAGAAGTAATTTTCTGTTCTGGAATGATCATTCGCAAGCAAAATCGCTGCATCCTCATCGAAACGTATGGAATTCACACAGAAACATCGAGTTTGCATGCAGGAAAGCGTCACAATCGATATCACGGAAGCGACGACGAATGTTCGTGTACAAGTTATTTTACGTTCCAGAATGAAGATCCGGGTGCAAAAAGGATGCATCCGCATCGAAACGTACAGAATTTACACAGAAACATCTAATTAGCATGCAGGAACGCGTTATAACCGATTTCACGCAAGCGACGACGAATGTTCGTGTACAAGTTATTTTACGTTCCAGAATGAAGATCCGCGTGCAAAAAGGATGCATCCGCATCTAAATGTATGGAATTGACACAGAAACATCGAGTTTGCAGGTAGGACCGCGTTACAATCGATTACATGCAAGCGACGACGAATGTACGTGTAGAAGTAATTTTCTGTTCTGGAATGATCATTCGCAAGCGAAATCGCTGCATCCTCATCGAAACGTATGGAACTCACACAGAAACATCGGGTTTGCAGGTATTACCGCGTTACAATCGATTTCATGGAAGCGACGACGAATGTACGTGTAGAAGTAATTTTCTGTTCTGGAATGATCATTCGCAAGCAAAATCGCTGCATCCTCATCGAAACGTATGGAATTCATACAGAAACATCGAATGTGCATGCAGGAACGCGTTATAATCGAGTTCATGCAAGCGCCGACGAATGTTCGTGTACAAGTTACTTTATGATCCAAAATGAAGATCCGCGTGCAAGAAGGATGCATCCGCATCGAAATGTATGGAATTGACGCAAAAACATCGAATTCTCATGCAGGAACGCATAACAATCGATTTCGTGAAAGCGACGACAATTGCACGTGTACAAGTTATTTCCTGTTCCACAATGAAGATTCGAATGCGAAAACGAGGCATCTGCATCGAAACGTATGGAATTGACGCAGAAACGCGTTACAATCGAGTTCATGCAAGCGTCGACGAATGTTCGTGTACAAGTTACTTTATGATCCAAAATGAAGATCCGCGTGCAAAAAGGATGCATCCGCATCGAAATGTATGGAATTGACGCAGAAACATCGAATGCTCATGCAGGAACGCGTAACAATCGATTTCATGGAAGCGACGACGATTGTACGTGTACAAGTTATTTTCTGTTCGAGAATGATGATTCGAATGCGAAAAGGAGGCATCTGCATCGAAACGTATGGAATTGACGCAGAAACGCGTTACAATCGATTTCACGCAAGCGACGACGAATGTTCGTGTACAAGTTACTTTATGATCCAAATGAAGATCCGCGTGCAAAAAGGATGCATCCGCATCGAAATGTATGGAATTGACGCAGAAACATCGAAATTGCATGCAGGGACGCGTAACAATCCACTTCATGCAATCGACGACTAATGTATGCGAACAAGTTATATTCTGTTCCAGAATGAAGATTCGAATGCGAAAACGAGGCATCTGCATCGAAATGTATGTAATTGACGCAAAAACATCGAATTCTCATGCAGGAACGCGTAACAATCGAGTTCATGCAAGCGACGACGAATGTTCGAGTACAAGTTATTTTCTGTTCCAGAATGATGATCCGCGTGTAAAAAGGATGCATCCGCATCGAAATGTATGGAATTGACACAGAAATAACGAGTTTGCAGGTAGGACCGCGTTACAATCGATTTCATGCAAGCGACAACGAATGTACGTGTAGAAGTAATTTTCTGTTCTGGAATGATCATTCGCAACCAAAATCGCTGCATCCTCATCGAAACGTATGGAATTCACACAGAAACATCGAGTTTGCATGCAGGAAAGCGTCACAATCGATTTCATGCAAGCGACAACGAATGTTCGTGTACAAGTTACTTTCTGTTCCAGAATGAAGATTCGAATGCGAAAACGAGGCATCTGCATCGAAACGTATGGAATTGACCCAGAAACACGTTACAATCGAGTTCATGCAAGCGGCGACCAATGTTCGTGTACAAGTTACTTTATGTTCCAAAATGAAGTTCCACGTGCAAAAAGGATGCATCCGCATCGAAACGTATGGAATTGACGCAGAAACGCGTTACAATCGATTTCATGCAAGCGACGACGAATGTACGTGTAGAAGTAATTTTCTGTTCTGGAATGATCATTCGCAAGCAAAATCGCTGCATCCTCATCGAAACGTATGGAATTCACACAAAAACATCGAGCTTGCATGCAGGAAAGCGTCACAATCGATTTCACGGAAGCGACGACGATTGTACGTGTACAAGTTATTTTCTGTTCCAGAATGATGATCCGCGTGCAAAAAGGATGCATCCGCATCGAAATGTATGGAATTGACACAGAAATAACGAGTTTGCAGGTAGGACCGCGTTACAATCGATTTCATGCAAGCGGCAACGAATGTTCGTGTAGAAGTAATTTTCTGTTCTGGAATGATCATTCGCAAGCAAAATCGCTGCATCCTCATCGAAACGTATGGAATTCACACAGAAACATCGAGTTTGCATGCAGGAAAGCGTCACAATCGATATCATGGAAGCGACGACGAATGTTCGTGTACAAGTTATTTTACGTTCCAGAATGAAGATCCGGTTGCAAAAAGGATGCATCCGCATCGAAATGTATGGAATTGACGCAGAAACATCGAAATTGCATGCAGGAACGCCTAACAATCGAGTTCATGCAAGCGACGACGAATGTTCGTGTACAAGTTACTTTCTGTTCCCGAATGAAGATTCGAATGCGAAAACGAGGCATCTGCATCGAAATGTATGGAATTGACGCAAAAACATCGAATTCTCATGCAGGAACGCGTAACAATCGAGTTCATCCAAGCGACGACGAATGTTCGTGTACAAGTTCTTTTCTGTTCGAGAATGATGATTCGCGTGACAAAACGATGCATCCGCATCGAAATGTATGGAATTAACACAGAAACATCGAGTTTGCAGGTAGGACCGCGTTACAATCGATTTCATGTAAGCGACGACGAATGTACGTGTAGAAGTAATTTTCTGTTCTGGAATGATCATTCGCAAGTAAAATCGCTGCATCCTCATCGAAACGTATGGAATTCACACAGAAACATCGAGTTTGCATGCAGGAAAGCGTCACAATCGATTTCATGAAAGCGACGACGATTGTACGTGTACAAGTTATTTTCTGTTCCCCAATGAAGATTCGCGTGCAAAAACGATGCATTTGCATCGAAACGTACAGAATTGACACAGAAACATCCAATTAGCATGCAGGAACGCGTTATAATCGATTTCACGCAAGCGACGACGAATGTTCGTGTACAAGTTACTTTCTGTTCCAGAATGAAGATTCGAATGCGAAAACGAGGCATCTGCATCGAAATGTATGGAATTAACACAGAAACATCGAGTTTGCAGGTAGGACCGCGTTACAATCGATTTCATGTAAGCGACGACGAATGTACGTGTAGAAGTTACTTTCTGTTCCAGAATGAAGATTCGAATGCGAAAACGAGGCATCTGCATCGAAACGTATGGAATTGACCCAGAAACACGTTACAATCGAGTTCATGCAAGCGGCGACCAATGTTCGTGTACAAGTTACTTTATGTTCCAAAATGAAGTTCCACGTGCAAAAAGGATGCATCCGCATCGAAATGTATGGAATTGACGCAGAAACATCGAAATTGCATGCAGGGACCCGTAACAATCCACTTCATGCAATCGACGACTAATGTATGCGAACAAGTTATATTCTGTTCCGAAATGGTCTTTTACGTGAAAATAGCTACATCTGCATCGAAACGTATGGAATTGACGCAAAAACATCGAATTCTCATGCAGGAACGCGTAACAATCGAGTTCATGAAAGCGACGACGATTGTACGTGTACAAGTTATTTTCTGTTCCAGAATGATGATTGGAATGCGAAAAGGAGGCATCTGCATCGAAACGTATGGAATTGACGCAGAAACGCGTTACAATCGATTTCATGCAAGCGACGACGAATGTACGTGTAGAAGTAATTTTCTGTTCTGGAATGATCATTCGCAAGCAAAATCGCTGCATCCTCATCGAAACGTATGGAATTCACACAAAAACATCGAGCTTGCATGCAGGAAAGCGTCACAATCGATTTCACGGAAGCGACGACGATTGTACGTGTACAAGTTATTTTCTGTTCCAGAATGATGATCCGCGTGCAAAAAGGATGCATCCGCATCGAAATGTATGGAATTGACACAGAAATAACGAGTTTGCAGGTAGGACCGCGTTACAATCGATTTCATGCAAGCGGCAACGAATGTTCGTGTAGAAGTAATTTTCTGTTCTGGAATGATCATTCGCAAGCAAAATCGCTGCATCCTCATCGAAACGTGTGGAATTCACACAGAAACATCGAGTTTGCATGCAGGAAAGCGTCACAATCGATATCATGGAAGCGACGACGAATGTTCGTGTACAAGTTATTTTACGTTCCAGAATGAAGATCCGGGTGCAAAAAGGATGCATCCGCATCGAAATGTATGGAATTGACGCAGAAACATCGAAATTGCATGCAGGAACGCCTAACAATCGAGTTCATGCAAGCGACGACGAATGTTCGTGTACAAGTTACTTTCTGTTCCCGAATGAAGATTCGAATGCGAAAACGAGGCATCTGCATCGAAATGTATGGAATTGACGCAAAAACATCGAATTCTCATGCAGGAACGAGTAACAATCGAGTTCATCCAAGCGACGACGAATGTTCGTGTACAAGTTCTTTTCTGTTCGAGAATGATGATTCGCGTGACAAAACGATGCATCCGCATCGAAATGTATGGAATTAACACAGAAACATCGAGTTTGCAGGTAGGACCGCGTTACAATCGATTTCATGTAAGCGACGACGAATGTACGTGTAGAAGTAATTTTCTGTTCTGGAATGATCATTCGCAAGTAAAATCGCTGCATCCTCATCGAAACGTATGGAATTCACACAGAAACATCGAGTTTGCATGCAGGAAAGCGTCACAATCGATTTCATGGAAGCGACGACGATTGTACGTGTACAAGTTATTTTCTGTTCCCCAATGAAGATTCGCGTGCAAAAACGATGCATTTGCATCGAAACGTACAGAATTGACACAGAAACATCTAATTAGCATGCAGGAACGCGTTATAATCGATTTCACGCAAGCGACGACGAATGTTCGTGTACAAGTTACTTTCTGTTCCAGAATGAAGATTCGAATGCGAAAACGAGGCATCTGCATCGAAATGTATGGAATTAACACAGAAACATCGAGTTTGCAGGTAGGACCGCGTTACAATCGATTTCATGTAAGCGACGACGAATGTACGTGTAGAAGTTACTTTCTGTTCCAGAATGAAGATTCGAATGCGAAAACGAGGCATCTGCATCGAAACGTATGGAATTGACCCAGAAACACGTTACAATCGAGTTCATGCAAGCGGCGACCAATGTTCGTGTACAAGTTACTTTATGTTCCAAAATGAAGTTCCACGTGCAAAAAGGATGCATCCGCATCGAAATGTATGGAATTGACGCAGAAACATCGAAATTGCATGCAGGGACCCGTAACAATCCACTTCATGCAATCGACGACTAATGTATGCGAACAAGTTATATTCTGTTCCGAAATGGTCTTTTACGTGAAAATAGCTACATCTGCATCGAAACGTATGGAATTGACGCAAAAACATCGAATTCTCATGCAGGAACGCGTAACAATCGAGTTCATGAAAGCGACGACGATTGTACGTGTACAAGTTATTTTCTGTTCCAGAATGATGATTGGAATGCGAAAAGGAGGCATCTGCATCGAAACGTATGGAATTGACGCAGAAACGCGTTACAATCGATTTCATGCAAGCGACGACGAATGTACGTGTAGAAGTAATTTTCTGTTCTGGAATGATCATTCGCAAGCAAAATCGCTGCATCCTCATCGAAACGTATGGAATTCACACAAAAACATCGAGCTTGCATGCAGGAAAGCGTCACAATCGATTTCACGGAAGCGACGACGATTGTACGTGTACAAGTTATTTTCTGTTCCAGAATGATGATCCGCGTGCAAAAAGGATGCATCCGCATCGAAATGTATGGAATTGACACAGAAATAACGAGTTTGCAGGTAGGACCGCGTTACAATCGATTTCATGCAAGCGGCAACGAATGTTCGTGTAGAAGTAATTTTCTGTTCTGGAATGATCATTCGCAAGCAAAATCGCTGCATCCTCATCGAAACGTATGGAATTCACACAGAAACATCGAGTTTGCATGCAGGAAAGCGTCACAATCGATATCATGGAAGCGACGACGAATGTTCGTGTACAAGTTATTTTACGTTCCAGAATGAAGATCCGGGTGCAAAAAGGATGCATCCGCATCGAAATGTATGGAATTGACGCAGAAACATCGAAATTGCATGCAGGAACGCCTAACAATCGAGTTCATGCAAGCGACGACGAATGTTCGTGTACAAGTTACTTTCTGTTCCCGAATGAAGATTCGAATGCGAAAACGAGGCATCTGCATCGAAATGTATGGAATTGACGCAAAAACATCGAATTCTCATGCAGGAACGCGTAACAATCGAGTTCATCCAAGCGACGACGAATGTTCGTGTACAAGTTCTTTTCTGTTCGAGAATGATGATTCGCGTGACAAAACGATGCATCCGCATCGAAATGTATGGAATTAACACAGAAACATCGAGTTTGCAGGTAGGACCGCGTTACAATCGATTTCATGTAAGCGACGACGAATGTACGTGTAGAAGTAATTTTCTGTTCTGGAATGATCATTCGCAAGTAAAATCGCTGCATCCTCATCGAAACGTATGGAATTCACACAGAAACATCGAGTTTGCATGCAGGAAAGCGTCACAATCGATTTCATGGAAGCGACGACGATTGTACGTGTACAAGTTATTTTCTGTTCCCCAACGAAGATTCGCGTGCAAAAACGATGCATTTGCATCGAAACGTACAGAATTGACACAGAAACATCTAATTAGCATGCAGGAACGCGTTATAATCGATTTCACGCAAGCGACGACGAATGTTCGTGTACAAGTTACTTTCTGTTCCAGAATGAAGATTCGAATGCGAAAACGAGGCATCTGCATCGAAATGTATGGAATTAACACAGAAACATCGAGTTTGCAGGTAGGACCGCGTTACAATCGATTTCATGTAAGCGACGACGAATGTACGTGTAGAAGTAATTTTCTGTTCTGGAATGATCATTCGCAAGCAAAATCGCTGCATCCTCATCGAAACGTATGGAATTCACACAGAAACATCGAGTTTGCATGCAGGAAAGCGTCACAATCGATATCATGGAAGCGACGACGAATGTTCGTGTACAAGTTATTTTACGTTCCAGAATGAAGATCCGCGTGCAAAAAGGATGCATCCGCATCTAAATGTATGGAATTGACACAGAAACATCGAGTTTGCAGGTAGGACCGCGTTACAATCGATTACATGCAAGCGACGACGAATGTACGTGTAGAAGTAATTTTCTGTTCTGGAATGATCATTCGCAAGCGAAATCGCTGCATCCTCATCGAAACGTATGGAACTCACACAGAAACATCGGGTTTGCAGGTATTACCGCGTTACAATCGATTTCATGGAAGCGACGACGAATGTACGTGTAGAAGTAATTTTCTGTTCTGGAATGATCATTCGCAAGCAAAATCGCTGCATCCTCATCGAAACGTATGGAATTCATACAGAAACATCGAATGTGCATGCAGGAACGCGTTATAATCGAGTTCATGCAAGCGCCGACGAATGTTCGTGTACAAGTTACTTTATGATCCAAAATGAAGATCCGCGTGCAAGAAGGATGCATCCGCATCGAAATGTATGGAATTGACGCAAAAACATCGAATTCTCATGCAGGAACGCATAACAATCGATTTCGTGAAAGCGACGACAATTGCACGTGTACAAGTTATTTCCTGTTCCACAATGAAGATTCGAATGCGAAAACGAGGCATCTGCATCGAAACGTATGGAATTGACGCAGAAACGCGTTACAATCGAGTTCATGCAAGCGTCGACGAATGTTCGTGTACAAGTTACTTTATGATCCAAAATGAAGATCCGCGTGCAAAAAGGATGCATCCGCATCGAAATGTATGGAATTGACGCAGAAACATCGAATTCTCATGCAGGAACGCGTAACAATCGATTTCATGGAAGCGACGACGATTGTACGTGTACAAGTTATTTTCTGTTCCAGAATGATGATTCGAATGCGAAAAGGAGGCATCTGCATCGAAACGTATGGAATTGACGCAGAAACGCGTTACAATCGATTTCACGCAAGCGACGACGAATGTTCGTGTACAAGTTACTTTATGATCCAAATGAAGATCCGCGTGCAAAAAGGATGCATCCGCATCGAAATGTATGGAATTGACGCAGAAACATCGAAATTGCATGCAGGGACGCGTAACAATCCACTTCATGCAATCGACGACTAATGTATGCGAACAAGTTATATTCTGTTCCAGAATGAAGATTCGAATGCGAAAACGAGGCATCTGCATCGAAATGTATGTAATTGACGCAAAAACATCGAATTCTCATGCAGGAACGCGTAACAATCGAGTTCATGCAAGCGACGACGAATGTTCGAGTACAAGTTATTTTCTGTTCCAGAATGATGATCCGCGTGTAAAAAGGATGCATCCGCATCGAAATGTATGGAATTGACACAGAAATAACGAGTTTGCAGGTAGGACCGCGTTACAATCGATTTCATGCAAGCGACAACGAATGTACGTGTAGAAGTAATTTTCTGTTCTGGAATGATCATTCGCAACCAAAATCGCTGCATCCTCATCGAAACGTATGGAATTCACACAGAAACATCGAGTTTGCATGCAGGAAAGCGTCACAATCGATTTCATGGAAGCGACGACGATTGTACGTGTACAAGTTATTTTCTGTTCCTCAATGAAGATTCGCGTGCAAAAACGATGCATTTGCATCGAAACGTACAGAATTGACACAGAAACATCTAATTAGCATGCAGGAACGCGTTATAACCGATTTCACGCAAGCGACGACGAATGTTCGTGTACAAGTTATTTTACGTTCCAGAATGAAGATCCGCGTGCAAAAAGGATGCATCCGCATCTAAATGTATGGAATTGACGCAAAAACATCGAATTCTCATGCAGGAACGCGTAACAATCGAGTTCATGCAAGCGACGACGAGCTCTCGTGTACAAGTTATTTTCTGTTCCAGAATGATGATTCGAATGCGAAAAGGAGGCATCCGCATCGAAATGTATGGAATTGACACAGAAATAACGAGTTTGCAGGTAGGACCGCGTTACAATCGATTTCATGCAAGCGACAACGAATGTACGTGTAGAAGTAATTTTCTGTTCTGGAATGATCATTCGCAACCAAAATCGCTGCATCGTCATCGAAACGTATGGAATTCACACAGAAACATCGAGTTTGCATGCAGGAAAGCGTCACAATCGATTTCATGGAAGCGACGACGATTGTACGTGTACAAGTTATTTTCTGTTCCCCAATGAAGATTCGCGTGCAAAAACGATGCATTTGCATCGAAACGTACAGAATTGACACAGAAACATCTAATTAGCATGCAGGAACGCGTTATAATCGATTTCACGCAAGCGACGACGAATGTTCGTGTACAAGTTACTTTCTGTTCCAGAATGAAGATTCGAATGCGAAAACGAGGCATCTGCATCGAAATGTATGGAATTGACGCAAAAACATCGAATTCTCATGCAGGAACGCGTAACAATCGAGTTCATGCAAGCGACGACGAATGTTCGTGTACAAGTTCTTTTCTGTTCGAGAATGATGACTCGCGTGCAAAAACGATGCATCTGCATCGAAACGTACAGAATTGACACAGAAACATCTAATTCGCATGCAGGAACGCGTTACAATCGATTTCACGCAAGCGACGACGAATGTTCGTGTACAAGTTCTTTTCTGTTCGAGAATGATGATTCGCGTGACAAAACGATGCATCCGCATCGAAATGTATGGAATTAACACAGAAATAACGAGTTTGCAGGTAGGACCGCGTTACAATCGATTTCATGCAAGCGACAACGAATGTACGTGTAGAAGTAATTTTCTGTTCTGGAATGATCATTCGCAACCAAAATCGCTGCATCCTCATCGAAACGTATGGAATTCACACAGAAACATCGAGTTTGCATGCAGGAAAGCGTCACAATCGATTTCATGCAAGCGACAACGAATGTTCGTGTACAAGTTACTTTCTGTTCCAGAATGAAGATTCGAATGCGAAAACGAGGCATCTGCATCGAAACGTATGGAATTGACCCAGAAACACGTTACAATCGAGTTCATGCAAGCGGCGACCAATGTTCGTGTACAAGTTACTTTATGTTCCAAAATGAAGTTCCACGTGCAAAAAGGATGCATCCGCATCGAAATGTATGGAATTGACGCAGAAACATCGAAATTGCATGCAGGGACCCGTAACAATCCACTTCATGCAATCGACGACTAATGTATGCGAACAAGTTATATTCTGTTCCGAAATGGTCTTTTACGTGAAAATAGCTACATCTGCATCGAAACGTATGGAATTGACGCAAAAACATCGAATTCTCATGCAGGAACGCGTAACAATCGAGTTCATGAAAGCGACGACGATTGTACGTGTACAAGTTATTTTCTGTTCCAGAATGATGATTGGAATGCGAAAAGGAGGCATCTGCATCGAAACGTATGGAATTGACGCAGAAACGCGTTACAATCGATTTCATGCAAGCGACGACGAATGTACGTGTAGAAGTAATTTTCTGTTCTGGAATGATCATTCGCAAGCAAAATCGCTGCATCCTCATCGAAACGTATGGAATTCACACAAAAACATCGAGCTTGCATGCAGGAAAGCGTCACAATCGATTTGACGGAAGCGACGACGATTGTACGTGTACAAGTTATTTTCTGTTCCAGAATGATGATCCGCGTGCAAAAAGGATGCATCCGCATCGAAATGTATGGAATTGACGCAAAAACATCGAAATTGCATGCAGGAACGCCTAACAATCGAGTTCATGCAAGCGACGACGAATGTTCGTGTACAAGTTACTTTCTGTTCCCGAATGAAGATTCGAATGCGAAAACGAGGCATCTGCATCGAAATGTATGGAATTGACGCAAAAACATCGAATTCTCATGCAGGAACGCGTAACAATCGAGTTCATCCAAGCGACGACGAATGTTCGTGTACAAGTTCTTTTCTGTTCGAAAATGATGATTCGCGTGACAAAACGATGCATCCGCATCGAAATGTATGGAATTAACACAGAAACATCGAGTTTGCAGGTAGGACCGCGTTACAATCGATTTCATGCAAGCGGCAACGAATGTTCGTGTAGAAGTAATTTTCTGTTCTGGAATGATCATTCGCAAGCAAAATCGCTGCATCCTCATCGAAACGTATGGAATTCACACAGAAACATCGAGTTTGCATGCAGGAAAGCGTCACAATCGATTTCATGGAAGCGACGACGAATGTTCGTGTACAAGTTATTTTACGTTCCAGAATGAAGATCCGGGTGCAAAAAGGATGCATCCGCATCTAAATGTATGGAATTGACGCAAAAACATCGAATTCTCATGCAGGAACGCCTAACAATCGAGTTCATGCAAGCGACGACGAATGTTCGTGTACAAGTTCTTTTCTGTTCGAGAATGATGATTCGCGTGACAAAACGATGCATCCGCATCGAAACGTACAGAATTGACACAGAAACATCTAATTAGCATGCAGGAACGCGTTACAATCGATTTCACGCAAGCGACGATGAATGTTCGTGTACAAGTTTTTTTCTGTTCGAGAATGATGATTCGCGTGACAAAAGGATGCATCCGCATCTAAATGTATGGAATTGACGCAAAAACATCGAATTCTCATGCAGGAACGCGTAACAATCGAGTTCATGCAAGCGACGACGAATGTTCGTGTAAAAGTTACTTTCTGTTCCCGAATGAAGATTCGAATGCGAAAACGAGGCATCTACATCGAAATGTATGGAATTGACGCAAAAACATCGAATTCTCATACAGGAACGCGTAACAATCGAGTTCATGCAAGCGACGACGAATGTTCGTGTACAAGTTCTTTTCTGTTCGAGAATGATGATTCGCGTGACAAAACGATGCATCCGCATCGAAATGTATGGAATTAACACAGAAACATCGAGTTTGCAGGTAGGACCGCGTTACAATCGATTTCATGTAAGCGACGACGAATGTACGTGTAGAAGTAATTTTCTGTTCTGGAATGATCAGTCGCAAGTAAAATCGCTGCATCCTCATCGAAACGTATGGAATTCACACAGAAACATCGAGTTTGCATGCAGGAAAGCGTCACAATCGATTTCATGGAAGCGACGACGATTGTACGTGTACAAGTTATTTTCTGTTCCTCAATGAAGATTCGCGTGCAAAAACGATGCATCTGCATCGAAACGTACAGAATTGACACAGATACATCTAATTAGCATGCAGGAACGCGTTATAATCGATTTCACGCAAGCGACGACGAATGTTCGTGTACAAGTTATTTTACGTTCCAGAATGAAGATCCGCGTGCAAACAGGATGCATCCGCATCTAAATGTATGGAATTGACGGAAAAACATCGAATTCTTATGCAGGAACGCGTAACAATCGAGTTCATGCAAGCGACGACGAATGTTCGTGTACAAGTTCTTTTCTGTTCGAGAATGATGACTCGCGTGCAAAAACGATGCATCTGCATCGAAACGTACAGAATTGACACAGAAACATCTAATTCGCATGCAGGAACGCGTTACAATCGATTTCACGCAAGCGACGACGAATGTTCGTGTACAAGTTCTTTTCTGTTCGAGAATGATGATTCGCGTGACAAAACGATGCATCCGCATCGAAATGTATGGAATTAACACAGAAATAACGAGTTTGCAGGTAGGACCGCGTTACAATCGATTTCATGCAAGCGACAACGAATGTACGTGTAGAAGTAATTTTCTGTTCTGGAATGATCATTCGCAACCAAAATCGCTGCATCCTCATCGAAACGTATGGAATTGACTCAGAAACATCGAGTTTGCAGGCAGGACCACGTTACAGTCGATTTCATGTAAGCGACGACGAATGTACGTGGAGAAGTTACTTTCTGTTCCAGAATGAAGATTCGAATGCGAAAACGAGGCATCTGCATCGAAATGTATGGAATTGACGTAAAAACATCGAATTCTCATGCAGGAACGCGTAACAATCGAGTTCATGCAAGCGACGACGAATGTTCGTGTACAAGTTCTTTTCTGTTCGAGAATGATGATTCGCGTGCAAAAACGATGCATCCGCATCGAAATGTATGGTAATTGACACAGAAACATCGAGTTTGCAGGTAGGACCGCGTTACAATCGATTTCATGTAAGCGACGACGAATGTACGAGTAGAAGTAATTTTCTGTTCTGGAATGATCATTCGCAAGTAAAATCGCTGCATCCTCATCGAAACGTATGGAATTCACACAGAAACATCGAGTTTGCATGCAGGAAAGCGTCACAATCGATTTCATGGAAGCGACGACGATTGTACGTGTACAAGTTATTTTCTGTTCCCCAATGAAGATTCGCGTGCAAAAACGATGCATTTGCATCGAAACGTACAGAATTGACACAGAAACATCTAATTAGCATGCAGGAACGCGTTATAATCGATTTCACGCAAGCGACGACGAATGTTCGTGTACAAGTTACTTTCTGTTCCAGAATGAAGATTCGAATGCGAAAACGAGGCATCTGCATCGAAATGTATGGAATTGACGCAAAAACATCGAATTCTCATGCAGGAACGCGTAACAATCGAGTTCATGCAAGCGACGACGAATGTTCGTGTACAAGTTCTTTTCTGTTCGAGAATGATGACTCGCGTGCAAAAACGATGCATCTGCATCGAAACGTACAGAATTGACACAGAAACATCTAATTAGCATGCAGGAACGCGTTACAATCGATTTCACGCAAGCGACGACGAATGTTCGTGTACAAGTTTTTTTCTGTTCGAGAATGATGATTCGCGTGACAAAACGATGCATCCGCATCGAAATGTATGGAATTGACACAGAAACATCGAGTTTGCAGGCAGGACCACGTTATAATCGATTTCACGCAAGCGACGACGAATGTTCGTGTACAAGTTACTTTCTGTTCCAGAATGAAGATTCGAATGCGAAAACGAGGCATCTGCATCGAAATGTATGGAATTGACGCAAAAACATCGAATTCTCATGCAGGAACGCGTAACAATCGAGTTCATGCAAGCGACGACGAATGTTCGTGTACAAGTTCTTTTCTGTTCGAGAATGATGATTCGCGTGACAACACGATGCATCCGCATCGAAATGTATGGAATTAACACAGAAACATCGAGTTTGCAGGTAGGACCGCGTTACAATCGATTTCATGTAAGCGACGACGAATGTACGAGTAGAAGTAATTTTCTGTTCTGGAATGATCATTCGCAAGTAAAATCGCTGCATCCTCATCGAAACGTATGGAATTCACACAGAAACATCGAGTTTGCATGCAGGAAAGCGTCACAATCGATTTCATGGAAGCGACGACGATTGTACGTGTACAAGTTATTTTCTGTTCCCCAATGAAGATTCGCGTGCAAAAACGATGCATTTGCATCGAAACGTACAGAATTGACACAGAAACATCTAATTAGCATGCAGGAACGCGTTATAATCGATTTCACGCAAGCGACGACGAATGTTCGTGTACAAGTTACTTTCTGTTCCAGAATGAAGATTCGAATGCGAAAACGAGGCATCTGCATCGAAATGTATGGAATTGACGCAAAAACATCGAATTCTCATGCAGGAACGCGTAACAATCGAGTTCATGCAAGCGACGACGAATGTTCGTGTACAAGTTCTTTTCTGTTCGAGAATGATGACTCGCGTGCAAAAACGATGCATCTGCATCGAAACGTACAGAATTGACACAGAAACATCTAATTAGCATGCAGGAACGCGTTACAATCGATTTCACGCAAGCGACGACGAATGTTCGTGTACAAGTTTTTTCTGTTCGAGAATGATGATTCGCGTGACAAAACGATGCATCCGCATCGAAATGTATGGAATTGACACAGAAACATCGAGTTTGCAGGCAGGACCACGTTATAATCGATTTCACGCAAGCGACGACGAATGTTCGTGTACAAGTTACTTTCTGTTCCAGAATGAAGATTCGAATGCGAAAACGAGGCATCTGCATCGAAATGTATGCAATTGACGCAAAAACATCGAATTCTCATGCAGGAACGCGTAACAATCGAGTTCATGCAAGCGACGACGAATGTTCGTGTACAAGTTCTTTTCTGTTCGAGAATGATGATTCGCGTGACAAAACGATGCATCCGCATCGAAATGTATGGAATTGACACAGAAACATCGAGTTTGCAGGCAGGACCACGTTACAATCGATTTCATGTAAGCGACGACGAATGTACGTGGAGAAGTTACTTTCTGTTCCAGAATGAAGATTCGAATGCGAAAACGAGGCATCTGCATCGAAATGTATGGAATTGACGTAAAAACATCGAATTCTCATGCAGGAACGCGTAACAATCGAGTTCATGCAAGCGATGACGAATGTTCGTGTACAAGTTCTTTTCTGTTCGAGAATGATGATTCGCGTGCAAAAACAATGCATCCGCATCGAAATGTATGGTAATTGACACAGAAACATCGAAGTTGCAGGTAGGACCGCGTTACAATCGATTTCATGCAAGCGACGACGAATGTACGCGTAGAAGTAATTTTCATTTCTGGAATGATCATTCGCAAGCAAAATCGCTGCATCCTCATCGAAACGTATGGAATTCACACAGAAACATCGAGTTTGCATGCAGGAAAGCGTCACAATCGATTTCATGGAAGCGACGACGAATGTTCGTGTACAAGTTATTTTACGTTCCAGAATGAAGATCCGGGTGCAAAAAGGATGCATCCACATCAAAATGTATGGAATTGACGCAAAAACATCGAATTCTCATGCAGGAACGCCTAACAATCGAGTTCATGCAAGCGACGACGAATGTTCGTGTACAAGTTACTTTCTGTTCCCGAATGAAGATTCGAATGCGAAAACGAGGCATCTGCATCGAAATGTATGGAATTGACGCAAAAACATCGAATTCTCATGCAGGAACGCGTAACAATCGAGTTCATGCAAGCGACGACGAATGTTCGTGTACAAGTTCTTTTCTGTTCGAGAATGATGATTCGCGTGACAAAACGATGCATCCGCATCGAAATGTATGGAATTAACACAGAAACATCGAGTTTGCAGGTAGGACCGCGTTACAATCGATTTCATGTAAGCGACGACGAATGTACGAGTAGAAGTAATTTTCTGTTCTGGAATGATCATTCGCAAGTAAAATCGCTGCATCCTCATCGAAACGTATGGAATTCACACAGAAACATCGAGTTTGCATGCAGGAAAGCGTCACAATCGATTTCATGGAAGCGACGACGATTGTACGTGTACAAGTTATTTTCTGTTCCCCAATGAAGATTCGCGTGCAAAAACGATGCATTTGCATCGAAACGTACAGAATTGACACAGAAACATCTAATTAGCATGCAGGAACGCGTTATAATCGATTTCACGCAAGCGACGACGAATGTTCGTGTACAAGTTACTTTCTGTTCCAGAATGAAGATTCGAATGCGAAAACGAGGCATCTGCATCGAAATGTATGGAATTGACGCAAAAACATCGAATTCTCATGCAGGAACGCGTAACAATCGAGTTCATGCAAGCGACGACGAATGTTCGTGTACAAGTTCTTTTCTGTTCGAGAATGATGACTCGCGTGCAAAAACGATGCATCTGCATCGAAACGTACAGAATTGACACAGAAACATCTAATTAGCATGCAGGAACGCGTTACAATCGATTTCACGCAAGCGACGACGAATGTTCGTGTACAAGTTTTTTTCTGTTCGAGAATGATGATTCGCGTGACAAAACGATGCATCCGCATCGAAATGTATGGAATTGACACAGAAACATCGAGTTTGCAGGCAGGACCACGTTATAATCGATTTCACGCAAGCGACGACGAATGTTCGTGTACAAGTTACTTTCTGTTCCAGAATGAAGATTCGACTGCGAAAACGAGGCATCTGCATCGAAATGTATGGAATTGACGCAAAAACATCGAATTCTCATGCAGGAACGCGTAACAATCGAGTTCATGCAAGCGACGACGAATGTTCGTGTACAAGTTCTTTTCTGTTCGAGAATGATGATTCGCGTGACAAAACGATGCATCCGCATCGAAATGTATGGAATTAACACAGAAACATCGAGTTTGCAGGTAGGACCGCGTTACAATCGATTTCATGTAAGCGACGACGAATGTACGAGTAGAAGTAATTTTCTGTTCTGGAATGATCATTCGCAAGTAAAATCGCTGCATCCTCATCGAAACGTATGGAATTCACACAGAAACATCGAGTTTGCATGCAGGAAAGCGTCACAATCGATTTCATGGAAGCGACGACGATTGTACGTGTACAAGTTATTTTCTGTTCCCCAATGAAGATTCGCGTGCAAAAACGATGCATTGGCATCGAAACGTACAGAATTGACACAGAAACATCTAATTAGCATGCAGGAACGCGTTATAATCGATTTCACGCAAGCGACGACGAATGTTCGTGTACAAGTTACTTTCTGTTCCAGAATGAAGATTCGAATGCGAAAACGAGGCATCTGCATCGAAATGTATGGAATTGACGCAAAAACATCGAATTCTCATGCAGGAACGCGTAACAATCGAGTTCATGCAAGCGACGACGAATGTTCGTGTACAAGTTCTTTTCTGTTCGAGAATGATGACTCGCGTGCAAAAACGATGCATCTGCATCGAAACGTACAGAATTGACACAGAAACATCTAATTAGCATGCAGGAACGCGTTACAATCGATTTCACGCAAGCGACGACGAATGTTCGTGTACAAGTTTTTTTCTGTTCGAGAATGAAGATTCGACTGCGAAAACGAGGCATCTGCATCGAAATGTATGGAATTGACGCAAAAACATCGAATTCTCATGCAGGAACGCGTAACAATCGAGTTCATGCAAGCGACGACGAATGTTCGTGTACAAGTTCTTTTCTGTTCGAGAATGATGATTCGCGTGACAAAACGATGCATCCGCATCGAAATGTATGGAATTAACACAGAAACATCGAGTTTGCAGGTAGGACCGCGTTACAATCGATTTCATGTAAGCGACGACGAATGTACGAGTAGAAGTAATTTTCTGTTCTGGAATGATCATTCGCAAGTAAAATCGCTGCATCCTCATCGAAACGTATGGAATTCACACAGAAACATCGAGTTTGCATGCAGGAAAGCGTCACAATCGATTTCATGGAAGCGACGACGATTGTACGTGTACAAGTTATTTTCTGTTCCCCAATGAAGATTCGCGTGCAAAAACGATGCATTTGCATCGAAACGTACAGAATTGACACAGAAACATCTAATTAGCATGCAGGAACGCGTTATAATCGATTTCACGCAAGCGACGACGAATGTTCGTGTACAAGTTACTTTCTGTTCCAGAATGAAGATTCGAATGCGAAAACGAGGCATCTGCATCGAAATGTATGGAATTGACGCAAAAACATCGAATTCTCATGCAGGAACGCGTAACAATCGAGTTCATGCAAGCGACGACGAATGTTCGTGTACAAGTTCTTTTCTGTTCGAGAATGATGACTCGCGTGCAAAAACGATGCATCTGCATCGAAACGTACAGAATTGACACAGAAACATCTAATTAGCATGCAGGAACGCGTTACAATCGATTTCACGCAAGCGACGACGAATGTTCGTGTACAAGTTTTTTTCTGTTCGAGAATGATGATTCGCGTGACAAAACGATGCATCCGCATCGAAATGTATGGAATTGACACAGAAACATCGAGTTTGCAGGCAGGACCACGTTATAATCGATTTCACGCAAGCGACGACGAATGTTCGTGTACAAGTTACTTTCTGTTCCAGAATGAAGATTCGACTGCGAAAACGAGGCATCTGCATCGAAATGTATGGAATTGACGCAAAAACATCGAATTCTCATGCAGGAACGCGTAACAATCGAGTTCATGCAAGCGACGACGAATGTTCGTGTACAAGTTCTTTTCTGTTCGAGAATGATGATTCGCGTGACAAAACGATGCATCCGCATCGAAATGTATGGAATTAACACAGAAACATCGAGTTTGCAGGTAGGACCGCGTTACAATCGATTTCATGTAAGCGACGACGAATGTACGAGTAGAAGTAATTTTCTGTTCTGGAATGATCATTCGCAAGTAAAATCGCTGCATCCTCATCGAAACGTATGGAATTCACACAGAAACATCGAGTTTGCATGCAGGAAAGCGTCACAATCGATTTCATGGAAGCGACGACGATTGTACGTGTACAAGTTATTTTCTGTTCCCCAATGAAGATTCGCGTGCAAAAACGATGCATTGGCATCGAAACGTACAGAATTGACACAGAAACATCTAATTAGCATGCAGGAACGCGTTATAATCGATTTCACGCAAGCGACGACGAATGTTCGTGTACAAGTTACTTTCTGTTCCAGAATGAAGATTCGACTGCGAAAACGAGGCATCTGCATCGAAATGTATGGAATTGACGCAAAAACATCGAATTCTCATGCAGGAACGCGTAACAATCGAGTTCATGCAAGCGACGACGAATGTTCGTGTACAAGTTCTTTTCTGTTCGAGAATGATGATTCGCGTGACAAAACGATGCATCCGCATCGAAATGTATGGAATTAACACAGAAACATCGAGTTTGCAGGTAGGACCGCGTTACAATCGATTTCATGTAAGCGACGACGAATGTACGAGTAGAAGTAATTTTCTGTTCTGGAATGATCATTCGCAAGTAAAATCGCTGCATCCTCATCGAAACGTATGGAATTCACACAGAAACATCGAGTTTGCATGCAGGAAAGCGTCACAATCGATTTCATGGAAGCGACGACGATTGTACGTGTACAAGTTATTTTCTGTTCCCCAATGAAGATTCGCGTGCAAAAACGATGCATTGGCATCGAAACGTACAGAATTGACACAGAAACATCTAATTAGCATGCAGGAACGCGTTATAATCGATTTCACGCAAGCGACGACGAATGTTCGTGTACAAGTTACTTTCTGTTCCAGAATGAAGATTCGAATGCGAAAACGAGGCATCTGCATCGAAATGTATGGAATTGACGCAAAAACATCGAATTCTCATGCAGGAACGCGTAACAATCGAGTTCATGCAAGCGACGACGAATGTTCGTGTACAAGTTCTTTTCTGTTCGAGAATGATGACTCGCGTGCAAAAACGATGCATCTGCATCGAAACGTACAGAATTGACACAGAAACATCTAATTAGCATGCAGGAACGCGTTACAATCGATTTCACGCAAGCGACGACGAATGTTCGTGTACAAGTTTTTTTCTGTTCGAGAATGATGATTCGCGTGACAAAACGATGCATCCGCATCGAAATATATGGAATTGACACAGAAACATCGAGTTTGCAGGCAGGACCACGTTATAATCGATTTCACGCAAGCGACGACGAATGTTCGTGTACAAGTTACTTTCTGTTCCAGAATGAAGATTCGAATGCGAAAACGAGGCATCTGCATCGAAATGTATGGAATTGACGCAAAAACATCGAATTCTCATGCAGGAACGCGTAACAATCGAGTTCATGCAAGCGACGACGAATGTTCGTGTACAAGTTCTTTTCTGTTCGAGAATGATGATTCGCGTGACAACACGATGCATCCGCATCGAAATGTATGGAATTAACACAGAAACATCGAGTTTGCAGGTAGGACCGCGTTACAATCGATTTCATGTAAGCGACGACGAATGTACGAGTAGAAGTAATTTTCTGTTCTGGAATGATCATTCGCAAGTAAAATCGCTGCATCCTCATCGAAACGTATGGAATTCACACAGAAACATCGAGTTTGCATGCAGGAAAGCGTCACAATCGATTTCATGGAAGCGACGACGATTGTACGTGTACAAGTTATTTTCTGTTCCCCAATGAAGATTCGCGTGCAAAAACGATGCATTTGCATCGAAACGTACAGAATTGACGCAAAAACATCGAATTCTCATGCAGGAACGCGTAACAATCGAGTTCATGCAAGCGACGACGAATGTTCGTGTACAAGTTCTTTTCTGTTCCAGAATGAAGATTCGAATGCGAAAACGAGGCATCTGCATCGAAATGTATGGAATTGACGCAAAAACATCGAATTCTCATGCAGGAACGCGTAACAATCGAGTTCATGCAAGCGACGACGAATGTTCGTGTACAAGTTCTTTTCTGTTCGAGAATGATGATTCGCGTGACAAAACGATGCATCCGCATCGAAATGTATGGAATTGACACAGAAACATCGAGTTTGCAGGCAGGACCACGTTACAATCGATTTCATGTAAGCGACGACGAATGTACGTGGAGAAGTTACTTTCTGTTCCAGAATGAAGATTCGAATGCGAAAACGAGGCATCTGCATCGAAATGTATGGAATTGACGTAAAAACATCGAATTCTCATGCAGGAACGCGTAACAATCGAGTTCATGCAAGCGATGACGAATGTTCGTGTACAAGTTCTTTTCTGTTCGAGAATGATGATTCGCGTGCAAAAACAATGCATCCGCATCGAAATGTATGGTAATTGACACAGAAACATCGAAGTTGCAGGTAGGACCGCGTTACAATCGATTTCATGCAAGCGACGACGAATGTACGCGTAGAAGTAATTTTCATTTCTGGAATGATCATTCGCAAGCAAAATCGCTGCATCCTCATCGAAACGTATGGAATTCACACAGAAACATCGAGTTTGCATGCAGGAAAGCGTCACAATCGATTTCATGGAAGCGACGACGAATGTTCGTGTACAAGTTATTTTACGTTCCAGAATGAAGATCCGGGTGCAAAAAGGATGCATCCGCATCTAAATGTATGGAATTGACGCAAAAACATCGAATTCTCATGCAGGAACGCCTAACAATCGAGTTCATGCAAGCGACGACGAATGTTCGTGTACAAGTTACTTTCTGTTCCCGAATGAAGATTCGAATGCGAAAACGAGGCATCTGCATCGAAATGTATGGAATTGACGCAAAAACATCGAATTCTCATGCAGGAACGCGTAACAATCGAGTTCATGCAAGCGACGACGAATGTTCGTGTACAAGTTCTTTTCTGTTCGAGAATGATGATTCGCGTGACAAAACGATGCATCCGCATCGAAATGTATGGAATTAACACAGAAACATCGAGTTTGCAGGTAGGACCGCGTTACAATCGATTTCATGTAAGCGACGACGAATGTACGAGTAGAAGTAATTTTCTGTTCTGGAATGATCATTCGCAAGTAAAATCGCTGCATCCTCATCGAAACGTATGGAATTCACACAGAAACATCGAGTTTGCATGCAGGAAAGCGTCACAATCGATTTCATGGAAGCGACGACGATTGTACGTGTACAAGTTATTTTCTGTTCCCCAATGAAGATTCGCGTGCAAAAACGATGCATTTGCATCGAAACGTACAGAATTGACACAGAAACATCTAATTAGCATGCAGGAACGCGTTATAATCGATTTCACGCAAGCGACGACGAATGTTCGTGTACAAGTTACTTTCTGTTCCAGAATGAAGATTCGAATGCGAAAACGAGGCATCTGCATCGAAATGTATGGAATTGACGCAAAAACATCGAATTCTCATGCAGGAACGCGTAACAATCGAGTTCATGCAAGCGACGACGAATGTTCGTGTACAAGTTCTTTTCTGTTCGAGAATGATGACTCGCGTGCAAAAACGATGCATCTGCATCGAAACGTACAGAATTGACACAGAAACATCTAATTAGCATGCAGGAACGCGTTACAATCGATTTCACGCAAGCGACGACGAATGTTCGTGTACAAGTTTTTTTCTGTTCGAGAATGATGATTCGCGTGACAAAACGATGCATCCGCATCGAAATGTATGGAATTGACACAGAGACATCGAGTTTGCAGGCAGGACCACGTTATAATCGATTTCACGCAAGCGACGACGAATGTTCGTGTACAAGTTACTTTCTGTTCCAGAATGAAGATTCGAATGCGAAAACGAGGCATCTGCATCGAAATGTATGGAATTGACGCAAAAACATCGAATTCTCATGCAGGAACGCGTAACAATCGAGTTCATGCAAGCGACGACGAATGTTCGTGTACAAGTTCTTTTCTGTTCGAGAATGATGATTCGAATGCGAAAACGAGGCATCTGCATCGAAATGTATGGAATTGACGCAAAAACATCGAATTCTCATGCAGGAACGCGTAACAATCGAGTTCATGCAAGCGACGACGAATGTTCGTGTACAAGTTCTTTTCTGTTCGAGAATGATGATTCGCGTGACAAAACGATGCATCCGCATCGAAATGTATGGAATTGACACAGAAACATCGAGTTTGCAGGCAGGACCACGTTACAATCGATTTCATGTAAGCGACGACGAATGTACGTGGAGAAGTTACTTTCTGTTCCAGAATGAAGATTCGAATGCGAAAACGAGGCATCTGCATCGAAATGTATGGAATTGACGTAAAAACATCGAATTCTCATGCAGGAACGCGTAACAATCGAGTTCATGCAAGCGATGACGAATGTTCGTGTACAAGTTCTTTTCTGTTCGAGAATGATGATTCGCGTGCAAAAACAATGCATCCGCATCGAAATGTATGGTAATTGACACAGAAACATCGAAGTTGCAGGTAGGACCGCGTTACAATCGATTTCATGCAAGCGACGACGAATGTACGCGTAGAAGTAATTTTCATTTCTGGAATGATCATTCGCAAGCAAAATCGCTGCATCCTCATCGAAACGTATGGAATTCACACAGAAACATCGAGTTTGCATGCAGGAAAGCGTCACAATCGATTTCATGGAAGCGACGACGAATGTTCGTGTACAAGTTATTTTACGTTCCAGAATGAAGATCCGGGTGCAAAAAGGATGCATCCGCATCTAAATGTATGGAATTGACGCAAAAACATCGAATTCTCATGCAGGAACGCCTAACAATCGAGTTCATGCAAGCGACGACGAATGTTCGTGTACAAGTTACTTTCTGTTCCCGAATGAAGATTCGAATGCGAAAACGAGGCATCTGCATCGAAATGTATGGAATTGACGCAAAAACATCGAATTCTCATGCAGGAACGCGTAACAATCGAGTTCATGCAAGCGACGACGAATGTTCGTGTACAAGTTCTTTTCTGTTCGAGAATGATGATTCGCGTGACAAAACGATGCATCCGCATCGAAATGTATGGAATTAACACAGAAACATCGAGTTTGCAGGTAGGACCGCGTTACAATCGATTTCATGTAAGCGACGACGAATATACGAGTAGAAGTAATTTTCTGTTCTGGAATGATCATTCGCAAGTAAAATCGCTGCATCCTCATCGAAACGTATGGAATTCACACAGAAACATCGAGTTTGCATGCAGGAAAGCGTCACAATCGATTTCATGGAAGCGACGACGATTGTACGTGTACAAGTTATTTTCTGTTCCCCAATGAAGATTCGCGTGCAAAAACGATGCATTTGCATCGAAACGTACAGAATTGACACAGAAACATCTAATTAGCATGCAGGAACGCGTTATAATCGATTTCACGCAAGCGACGACGAATGTTCGTGTACAAGTTACTTTCTGTTCCAGAATGAAGATTCGAATGCGAAAACGAGGCATCTGCATCGAAATGTATGGAATTGACGCAAAAACATCGAATTCTCATGCAGGAACGCGTAACAATCGAGTTCATGCAAGCGACGACGAATGTTCGTGTACAAGTTCTTTTCTGTTCGAGAATGATGACTCGCGTGCAAAAACGATGCATCTGCATCGAAACGTACAGAATTGACACAGAAACATCTAATTAGCATGCAGGAACGCGTTACAATCGATTTCACGCAAGCGACGACGAATGTTCGTGTACAAGTTTTTTTCTGTTCGAGAATGATGATTCGCGTGACAAAACGATGCATCCGCATCGAAATGTATGGAATTGACACAGAGACATCGAGTTTGCAGGCAGGACCACGTTATAATCGATTTCACGCAAGCGACGACGAATGTTCGTGTACAAGTTACTTTCTGTTCCAGAATGAAGATTCGACTGCGAAAACGAGGCATCTGCATCGAAATGTATGGAATTGACGCAAAAACATCGAATTCTCATGCAGGAACGCGTAACAATCGAGTTCATGCAAGCGACGACGAATGTTCGTGTACAAGTTCTTTTCTGTTCGAGAATGATGATTCGCGTGACAAAACGATGCATCCGCATCGAAATGTATGGAATTAACACAGAAACATCGAGTTTGCAGGTAGGACCGCGTTACAATCGATTTCATGTAAGCGACGACGAATGTACGTGGAGAAGTTACTTTCTGTTCCAGAATGAAGATTCGAATGCGAAAACGAGGCATCTGCATCGAAATGTATGGAATTGACGTAAAAACATCGAATTCTCATGCAGGAACGCGTAACAATCGAGTTCATGCAAGCGATGACGAATGTTCGTGTACAAGTTCTTTTCTGTTCGAGAATGATGATTCGCGTGCAAAAACAATGCATCCGCATCGAAATGTATGGTAATTGACACAGAAACATCGAAGTTGCAGGTAGGACCGCGTTACAATCGATTTCATGCAAGCGACGACGAATGTACGCGTAGAAGTAATTTTCATTTCTGGAATGATCATTCGCAAGCAAAATCGCTGCATCCTCATCGAAACGTATGGAATTCACACAGAAACATCGAGTTTGCATGCAGGAAAGCGTCACAATCGATTTCATGGAAGCGACGACGAATGTTCGTGTACAAGTTATTTTACGTTCCAGAATGAAGATCCGGGTGCAAAAAGGATGCATCCGCATCTAAATGTATGGAATTGACGCAAAAACATCGAATTCTCATGCAGGAACGCCTAACAATCGAGTTCATGCAAGCGACGACGAATGTTCGTGTACAAGTTACTTTCTGTTCCCGAATGAAGATTCGAATGCGAAAACGAGGCATCTGCATCGAAATGTATGGAATTGACGCAAAAACATCGAATTCTCATGCAGGAACGCGTAACAATCGAGTTCATGCAAGCGACGACGAATGTTCGTGTACAAGTTCTTTTCTGTTCGAGAATGATGATTCGCGTGACAAAACGATGCATCCGCATCGAAATGTATGGAATTAACACAGAAACATCGAGTTTGCAGGTAGGACCGCGTTACAATCGATTTCATGTAAGCGACGACGAATATACGAGTAGAAGTAATTTTCTGTTCTGGAATGATCATTCGCAAGTAAAATCGCTGCATCCTCATCGAAACGTATGGAATTCACACAGAAACATCGAGTTTGCATGCAGGAAAGCGTCACAATCGATTTCATGGAAGCGACGACGATTGTACGTGTACAAGTTATTTTCTGTTCCCCAATGAAGATTCGCGTGCAAAAACGATGCATTTGCATCGAAACGTACAGAATTGACACAGAAACATCTAATTAGCATGCAGGAACGCGTTATAATCGATTTCACGCAAGCGACGACGAATGTTCGTGTACAAGTTACTTTCTGTTCCAGAATGAAGATTCGAATGCGAAAACGAGGCATCTGCATCGAAATGTATGGAATTGACGCAAAAACATCGAATTCTCATGCAGGAACGCGTAACAATCGAGTTCATGCAAGCGACGACGAATGTTCGTGTACAAGTTCTTTTCTGTTCGAGAATGATGACTCGCGTGCAAAAACGATGCATCTGCATCGAAACGTACAGAATTGACACAGAAACATCTAATTAGCATGCAGGAACGCGTTACAATCGATTTCACGCAAGCGACGACGAATGTTCGTGTACAAGTTTTTTTCTGTTCGAGAATGATGATTCGCGTGACAAAACGATGCATCCGCATCGAAATGTATGGAATTGACACAGAGACATCGAGTTTGCAGGCAGGACCACGTTATAATCGATTTCACGCAAGCGACGACGAATGTTCGTGTACAAGTTACTTTCTGTTCCAGAATGAAGATTCGACTGCGAAAACGAGGCATCTGCATCGAAATGTATGGAATTGACGCAAAAACATCGAATTCTCATGCAGGAACGCGTAACAATCGAGTTCATGCAAGCGACGACGAATGTTCGTGTACAAGTTCTTTTCTGTTCGAGAATGATGATTCGCGTGACAAAACGATGCATCCGCATCGAAATGTATGGAATTAACACAGAAACATCGAGTTTGCAGGTAGGACCGCGTTACAATCGATTTCATGTAAGCGACGACGAATGTACGTGGAGAAGTTACTTTCTGTTCCAGAATGAAGATTCGAATGCGAAAACGAGGCATCTGCATCGAAATGTATGGAATTGACGTAAAAACATCGAATTCTCATGCAGGAACGCGTAACAATCGAGTTCATGCAAGCGATGACGAATGTTCGTGTACAAGTTCTTTTCTGTTCGAGAATGATGATTCGCGTGCAAAAACAATGCATCCGCATCGAAATGTATGGTAATTGACACAGAAACATCGAAGTTGCAGGTAGGACCGCGTTACAATCGATTTCATGCAAGCGACGACGAATGTACGCGTAGAAGTAATTTTCATTTCTGGAATGATCATTCGCAAGCAAAATCGCTGCATCCTCATCGAAACGTATGGAATTCACACAGAAACATCGAGTTTGCATGCAGGAAAGCGTCACAATCGATTTCATGGAAGCGACGACGAATGTTCGTGTACAAGTTATTTTACGTTCCAGAATGAAGATCCGGGTGCAAAAAGGATGCATCCGCATCTAAATGTATGGAATTGACGCAAAAACATCGAATTCTCATGCAGGAACGCCTAACAATCGAGTTCATGCAAGCGACGACGAATGTTCGTGTACAAGTTACTTTCTGTTCCCGAATGAAGATTCGAATGCGAAAACGAGGCATCTGCATCGAAATGTATGGAATTGACGCAAAAACATCGAATTCTCATGCAGGAACGCGTAACAATCGAGTTCATGCAAGCGACGACGAATGTTCGTGTACAAGTTCTTTTCTGTTCGAGAATGATGATTCGCGTGACAAAACGATGCATCCGCATCGAAATGTATGGAATTAACACAGAAACATCGAGTTTGCAGGTAGGACCGCGTTACAATCGATTTCATGTAAGCGACGACGAATATACGAGTAGAAGTAATTTTCTGTTCTGGAATGATCATTCGCAAGTAAAATCGCTGCATCCTCATCGAAACGTATGGAATTCACACAGAAACATCGAGTTTGCATGCAGGAAAGCGTCACAATCGATTTCATGGAAGCGACGACGATTGTACGTGTACAAGTTATTTTCTGTTCCCCAATGAAGATTCGCGTGCAAAAACGATGCATTTGCATCGAAACGTACAGAATTGACACAGAAACATCTAATTAGCATGCAGGAACGCGTTATAATCGATTTCACGCAAGCGACGACGAATGTTCGTGTACAAGTTACTTTCTGTTCCAGAATGAAGATTCGAATGCGAAAACGAGGCATCTGCATCGAAATGTATGGAATTGACGCAAAAACATCGAATTCTCATGCAGGAACGCGTAACAATCGAGTTCATGCAAGCGACGACGAATGTTCGTGTACAAGTTCTTTTCTGTTCGAGAATGATGACTCGCGTGCAAAAACGATGCATCTGCATCGAAACGTACAGAATTGACACAGAAACATCTAATTAGCATGCAGGAACGCGTTACAATCGATTTCACGCAAGCGACGACGAATGTTCGTGTACAAGTTTTTTTCTGTTCGAGAATGATGATTCGCGTGACAAAACGATGCATCCGCATCGAAATGTATGGAATTGACACAGAGACATCGAGTTTGCAGGCAGGACCACGTTATAATCGATTTCACGCAAGCGACGACGAATGTTCGTGTACAAGTTACTTTCTGTTCCAGAATGAAGATTCGACTGCGAAAACGAGGCATCTGCATCGAAATGTATGGAATTGACGCAAAAACATCGAATTCTCATGCAGGAACGCGTAACAATCGAGTTCATGCAAGCGACGACGAATGTTCGTGTACAAGTTCTTTTCTGTTCGAGAATGATGATTCGCGTGACAAAACGATGCATCCGCATCGAAATGTATGGAATTAACACAGAAACATCGAGTTTGCAGGTAGGACCGCGTTACAATCGATTTCATGTAAGCGACGACGAATGTACGAGTAGAAGTAATTTTCTGTTCTGGAATGATCATTCGCAAGTAAAATCGCTGCATCCTCATCGAAACGTATGGAATTCACACAGAAACATCGAGTTTGCATGCAGGAAAGCGTCACAATCGATTTCATGGAAGCGACGACGATTGTACGTGTACAAGTTATTTTCTGTTCCCCAATGAAGATTCGCGTGCAAAAACGATGCATTGGCATCGAAACGTACAGAATTGACACAGAAACATCTAATTAGCATGCAGGAACGCGTTATAATCGATTTCACGCAAGCGACGACGAATGTTCGTGTACAAGTTACTTTCTGTTCCAGAATGAAGATTCGAATGCGAAAACGAGGCATCTGCATCGAAATGTATGGAATTGACGCAAAAACATCGAATTCTCATGCAGGAACGCGTAACAATCGAGTTCATGCAAGCGACGACGAATGTTCGTGTACAAGTTCTTTTCTGTTCGAGAATGATGACTCGCGTGCAAAAACGATGCATCTGCATCGAAACGTACAGAATTGACACAGAAACATCTAATTAGCATGCAGGAACGCGTTACAATCGATTTCACGCAAGCGACGACGAATGTTCGTGTACAAGTTTTTTTCTGTTCGAGAATGATGATTCGCGTGACAAAACGATGCATCCGCATCGAAATATATGGAATTGACACAGAAACATCGAGTTTGCAGGCAGGACCACGTTATAATCGATTTCACGCAAGCGACGACGAATGTTCGTGTACAAGTTACTTTCTGTTCCAGAATGAAGATTCGAATGCGAAAACGAGGCATCTGCATCGAAATGTATGGAATTGACGCAAAAACATCGAATTCTCATGCAGGAACGCGTAACAATCGAGTTCATGCAAGCGACGACGAATGTTCGTGTACAAGTTCTTTTCTGTTCGAGAATGATGATTCGCGTGACAAAACGATGCATCCGCATCGAAATGTATGGAATTAACACAGAAACATCGAGTTTGCAGGTAGGACCGCGTTACAATCGATTTCATGTAAGCGACGACGAATGTACGTGTAGAAGTAATTTTCTGTTCTGGAATGATCATTCGCAAGCAAAATCGCTGCATCCTCATCGAAACGTATGGAATTCATACAGAAACATCGAATGTGCATGCAGGAACGCGTTATAATCGAGTTCATGCAAGCGCCGACGAATGTTCGTGTACAAGTTACTTTATGATCCAAAATGAAGATCCGCGTGCAAAAAGGATGCATCCGCATCGAAATGTATGGAATTGACGCAGAAACATCGAATTCTCATGCAGGAACGCCTAACAATCGAGTTCATGCAAGCGACGACGAATGTTCGTGTACAAGTTACTTTCTGTTCCCGAATGAAGATTCGAATGCGAAAACGAGGCATCTGCATCGAAATGTATGGAATTGACGCAAAAACATCGAATTCTCATGCAGGAACGCGTAACAATCGAGTTCATGCAAGCGACGACGAATGTTCGTGTACAAGTTCTTTTCTGTTCGAGAATGATGATTCGCGTGACAAAACGATGCATCCGCATCGAAATGTATGGAATTAACACAGAAACATCGAGTTTGCAGGTAGGACCGCGTTACAATCGATTTCATGTAAGCGACGACGAATGTACGTGTAGAAGTAATTTTCTGTTCTGGAATGATCATTCGCAAGTAAAATCGCTGCATCCTCATCGAAACGTATGGAATTCACACAGAAACATCGAGTTTGCATGCAGGAAAGCGTCACAATCGATTTCATGGAAGCGACGACGATTGTACGTGTACAAGTTATTTTCTGTTCCCCAATGAAGATTCGCGTGCAAAAACGATGCATTTGCATCGAAACGTACAGAATTGACACAGAAACATCTAATTAGCATGCAGGAACGCATTATAATCGATTTCACGCAAGCGACGACGAATGTTCGTGTACAAGTTACTTTCTGTTCCAGAATGAAGATTCGAATGCGAAATCGAGGCACCTGCATCGAAATGTATGGAATTGACGCAAAAACATCGAATTCTCATGCAGGAACGCGTAACAATCGAGTTCATGCAAGCGACGACGAATGTACGTGTAGAAGTAATTTTCTGTTCTGGAATGATCATTCGCAAGCAAAATCGCTGCATCCTCATCGAAACGTATGGAATTCATACAGAAACATCGAATGTGCATGCAGGAACGCGTTATAATCGAGTTCATGCAAGCGCCGACGAATGTTCGTGTACAAGTTACTTTATGATCCAAAATGAAGATCCGCGTGCAAAAAGGATGCATCCGCATCGAAATGTATGGAATTGACGCAGAAACATCGAATTCTCATGCAGGAACGCCTAACAATCGAGTTCATGCAAGCGACGACGAATGTTCGTGTACAAGTTACTTTCTGTTCCCGAATGAAGATTCGAATGCGAAAACGAGGCATCTGCATCGAAATGTATGGAATTGACACAGAAACATCTAATTAGCATGCAGGAACGCGTTACAACCGATTTCACGCAAGCGACGACGAATGTTCGTGTACAAGTTATTTTACGTTCCAGAATGAAGATCCGCGTGCAAAAAGGATGCATCCGCATCTAAATGTATGGAATTGACACAGAAACATCGAGTTTGCAGGTAGGACCGCGTTACAATCGATTACATGCAAGCGACGACGAATGTACGTGTAGAAGTAATTTTCTGTTCTGGAATGATCATTCGCAAGCGAAATCGCTGCATCCTCATCGAAACGTATGGAACTCACACAGAAACATCGGGTTTGCAGGTATTACCGCGTTACAATCGATTTCATGGAAGCGACGACGAATGTACGTGTAGAAGTAATTTTCTGTTCTGGAATGATCATTCGCAAGCAAAATCGCTGCATCCTCATCGAAACGTATGGAATTCATACAGAAACATCGAATGTGCATGCAGGAACGCGTTATAATCGAGTTCATGCAAGCGCCGACGAATGTTCGTGTACAAGTTACTTTATGATCCAAAATGAAGATCCGCGTGCAAAAAGGATGCAACCGCATCGAAATGTATGGAATTGACGCAAATACATCGAATTCTCATGCAGGAACGCATAACAATCGATTTCGTGAAAGCGACAACAATTGCACGTGTACAAGTTATTTCCTGTTCCACAATGAAGATTCGAATGCGAAAACGAGGCATCTGCATCGAAACGTATGGAATTGACGCAGAAACGCGTTACAATCGAGTTCATGCAAGCGTCGACGAATGTTCGTGTACAAGTTACTTTATGATCCAAAATGAAGATCCGCGTGCAAAAAGGATGCATCCGCATCGAAATGTATGGAATTGACGCAGAAACATCGAATTCTCATGCAGGAACGCGTAACAATCGATTTCATGGAAGCGACGACGATTGTACGTGTACAAGTTATTTTCTGTTCCAGAATGATGATTCGAATGCGAAAAGGAGGCATCTGCATCGAAACGTATGGAATTGACGCAGAAACGCGTTACAATCGAGTTCATGCAAGCGTCGACGAATGTTCGTGTACAAGTTACTTTATGATCCAAATGAAGATCCGCGTGCAAAAAGGATGCATCCGCATCGAAATGTATGGAATTGACGCAGAAACATCGAAATTGCATGCAGGGACGCGTAACAATCCACTTCATGCAATCGACGACTAATCTATGCGAACAAGTTATATTCTGTTCCAGAATGAAGATTCGAATGCGAAAACGAGGCGTCTGCATCGAAATGTATGTAATTGACGCAAAAACATCGAATTCTCATGCAGGATCGCGTAACAATCGAGTTCATGCAAGCGACGACGAATGTTCGAGTACAAGTTATTTTCTGTTCCAGAATGATGATCCGCGTGTAAAAAGGATGCATCCGCATCGAAATGTATGGAATTGACACAGAAATAACGAGTTTGCAGGTAGGACCGCGTTACAATCGATTTCATGCAAGCGACAACGAATGTACGTGTAGAAGTAATTTTCTGTTCTGGAATGATCATTCGCAACCAAAATCGCTGCATCCTCATCGAAACGTATGGAATTCACACAGAAACATCGAGTTTGCATGCAGGAAAGCGTCACAATCGATTTCATGCAAGCGACAACGAATGTTCGTGTACAAGTTACTTTCTGTTCCAGAATGAAGATTCGAATGCGAAAACGAGGCATCTGCATCGAAATGTATGGAATTGACCCAGAAACACGTTACAATCGAGTTCATGCAAGCGGCGACCAATGTTCGTGTACAAGTTACTTTATGTTCCAAAATGAAGTTCCACGTGCAAAAAGGATGCATCCGCATCGAAATGTATGGAATTGACGCAGAAACATCGAAATTGCATGCAGGGACCCGTAACAATCCACTTCATGCAATCGACGACTAATGTATGCGAACAAGTTATATTCTGTTCCGAAATGGTCTTTTACGTGAAAATAGCTACATCTGCATCGAAACGTATGGAATTGACGCAAAAACATCGAATTCTCATGCAGGAACGCGTAACAATCGAGTTCATGCAAGCGACGACGAATGTTCGTGTACAAGTTCTTTTCTGTTCGAGAATGATGACTCGCGTGCAAAAACGATGCATCTGCATCGAAACGTACAGAATTGACACAGAAACATCTAATTAGCATGCAGGAACGCGTAACAATCGAGTTCATGCAAGCGACGACGAATGTTCGTGTACTAGTTCTTTTCTGTTCGAGAATGATGATTCGCGTGACAAAACGATGCATCCGCATCGAAATGTATGGAATTAACACAGAAACATCGAGTTTGCAGGTAGGACCGCGTTACAATCGATTTCATGTAAGCGACGACGAATGTACGTGTAGAAGTAATTTTCTGTTCTGGAATGATCATTCGCAAGTAAAATCGCTGCATCCTCATCGAAACGTATGGAATTCACACAGAAACATCGAGTTTGCATGCAGGAAAGCGTCACAATCGATTTCATGGAAGCGACGACGATTGTACGTGTACAAGTTATTTTCTGTTCCCCAATGAAGATTCGCGTGCAAAAACGATGCATTTGCATCGAAACGTACAGAATTGACACAGAAACATCTAATTAGCATGCAGGAACGCATTATAATCGATTTCACGCAAGCGACGACGAATGTTCGTGTACAAGTTACTTTCTGTTCCAGAATGAAGATTCGAATGCGAAAACGAGGCACCTGCATCGAAATGTATGGAATTGACGCAAAAACATCGAATTCTCATGCAGGAACGCGTAACAATCGAGTTCATGCAAGCGACGACGAATGTACGTGTAGAAGTAATTTTCTGTTCTGGAATGATCATTCGCAAGCAAAATCGCTGCATCCTCATCGAAACGTATGGAATTCATACAGAAACATCGAATGTGCATGCAGGAACGCGTTATAATCGAGTTCATGCAAGCGCCGACGAATGTTCGTGTACAAGTTACTTTATGATCCAAAATGAAGATCCGCGTGCAAAAAGGATGCATCCGCATCGAAATGTATGGAATTGACGCAGAAACATCGAATTCTCATGCAGGAACGCCTAACAATCGAGTTCATGCAAGCGACGACGAATGTTCGTGTACAAGTTACTTTCTGTTCCCGAATGAAGATTCGAATGCGAAAACGAGGCATCTGCATCGAAATGTATGGAATTGACACAGAAACATCTAATTAGCATGCAGGAACGCGTTACAACCGATTTCACGCAAGCGACGACGAATGTTCGTGTACAAGTTATTTTACGTTCCAGAATGAAGATCCGCGTGCAAAAAGGATGCATCCGCATCTAAATGTATAGAATTGACACAGAAACATCGAGTTTGCAGGTAGGACCGCGTTACAATCGATTACATGCAAGCGACGACGAATGTACGTGTAGAAGTAATTTTCTGTTCTGGAATGATCATTCGCAAGCGAAATCGCTGCATCCTCATCGAAACGTATGGAACTCACACAGAAACATCGGGTTTGCAGGTATTACCGCGTTACAATCGATTTCATGGAAGCGACGACGAATGTACGTGTAGAAGTAATTTTCTGTTCTGGAATGATCATTCGCAAGCAAAATCGCTGCATCCTCATCGAAACGTATGGAATTCATACAGAAACATCGAATGTGCATGCAGGAACGCGTTATAATCGAGTTCATGCAAGCGCCGACGAATGTTCGTGTACAAGTTACTTTATGATCCAAAATGAAGATCCGCGTGCAAAAAGGATGCATCCGCATCGAAATGTATGGAATTGACGCAAATACATCGAATTCTCATGCAGGAACGCATAACAATCGATTTCGTGAAAGCGACAACAATTGCACGTGTACAAGTTATTTCCTGTTCCACAATGAAGATTCGAATGCGAAAAGGAGGCATCTGCATCGAAACGTATGGAATTGACGCAGAAACGCGTTACAATCGAGTTCATGCAAGCGTCGACGAATGTTCGTGTACAAGTTACTTTATGATCCAAATGAAGATCCGCGTGCAAAAAGGATGCATCCGCATCGAAATGTATGGAATTGACGCAGAAACATCGAAATTGCATGCAGGGACGCGTAACAATCCACTTCATGCAATCGACGACTAATGTATGCGAACAAGTTATATTCTGTTCCAGAATGAAGATTCGAATGCGAAAACGAGGCGACAGCATCGAAATGTATGTAATTGACGCAAAAACATCGAATTCTCATGCAGGATCGCGTAACAATCGAGTTCATGCAAGCGACGACGAATGTTCGAGTACAAGTTATTTTCTGTTCCAGAATGATGATCCGCGTGTAAAAAGGATGCATCCGCATCGAAATGTATGGAATTGACACAGAAATAACGAGTTTGCAGGTAGGACCGCGTTACAATCGATTTCATGCAAGCGACAACGAATGTACGTGTAGAAGTAATTTTCTGTTCTGGAATGATCATTCGCAACCAAAATCGCTGCATCCTCATCGAAACGTATGGAATTCACACAGAAACATCGAGTTTGCATGCAGGAAAGCGTCACAATCGATTTCATGCAAGCGACAACGAATGTTCGTGTACAAGTTACTTTCTGTTCCAGAATGAAGATTCGAATGCGAAAACGAGGCATCTGCATCGAAATGTATGGAATTGACCCAGAAACACGTTACAATCGAGTTCATGCAAGCGGCGACCAATGTTCGTGTACAAGTTACTTTATGTTCCAAAATGAAGTTCCACGTGCAAAAAGGATGCATCCGCATCGAAATGTATGGAATTGACGCAGAAACATCGAAATTGCATGCAGGGACCCGTAACAATCCACTTCATGCAATCGACGACTAATGTATGCGAACAAGTTATATTCTGTTCCGAAATGGTCTTTTACGTGAAAATAGCTACATCTGCATCGAAACGTATGGAATTGACGCAAAAACATCGAATTCTCATGCAGGAACGCGTAACAATCGAGTTCATGCAAGCGACGACGAATGTTCGTGTACAAGTTCTTTTCTGTTCGAGAATGATGACTCGCGTGCAAAAACGATGCATCTGCATCGAAACGTACAGAATTGACACAGAAACATCTAATTAGCATGCAGGAACGCGTTACAATCGATTTCACGCAAGCGACGACGAATGTTCGTGTACAAGTTTTTTTCTGTTCGAGAATGATGATTCGCGTGACAAAACGATGCATCCGCATCGAAATATATGGAATTGACACAGAAACATCGAGTTTGCAGGCAGGACCACGTTATAATCGATTTCACGCAAGCGACGACGAATGTTCGTGTACAAGTTACTTTCTGTTCCAGAATGAAGATTCGAATGCGAAAACGAGGCATCTGCATCGAAATGTATGGAATTGACGCAAAAACATCGAATTCTCATGCAGGAACGCGTAACAATCGAGTTCATGCAAGCGACGACGAATGTTCGTGTACAAGTTCTTTTCTGTTCGAGAATGATGATTCGCGTGACAAAACGATGCATCCGCATCGAAATGTATGGAATTAACACAGAAACATCGAGTTTGCAGGTAGGACCGCGTTACAATCGATTTCATGTAAGCGACGACGAATGTACGTGTAGAAGTAATTTTCTGTTCTGGAATGATCATTCGCAAGCAAAATCGCTGCATCCTCATCGAAACGTATGGAATTCATACAGAAACATCGAATGTGCATGCAGGAACGCGTTATAATCGAGTTCATGCAAGCGCCGACGAATGTTCGTGTACAAGTTATTTTCTGTTCCCCAATGAAGATTCGCGTGCAAAAACGATGCATTTGCATCGAAACGTACAGAATTGACACAGAAACATCTAATTAGCATGCAGGAACGCGTTATAATCGATTTCACGCAAGCGACGACAAATGTTCGTGTACAAGTTACTTTCTGTTCCAGAATGAAGCTTCGAATGCGAAAACGAGGCATCTGCATCGAAATGTATGGAATTGACGCAAAAACATCGAATTCTCATGCAGGAACGCGTAACAATCGAGTTCATGCAAGCGACGACGAATGTTCGTGTACAAGTTCTTTTCTGTTCGAGAATGATGACTCGCGTGACAAAACGATGCATCCGCATCGAAATGTATGGAATTGACACAGAAACATCGAGTTTGCAGGCAGGACCACGTTATAATCGATTTCACGCAAGCGACGACGAATGTTCGTGTACAAGTTACTTTCTGTTCCAGAATGAAGATTCGAATGCGAAAACGAGGTATCTGCATCGAAATGTACGGAATTGACGCAAAAACATCGAATTCTCATGCAGGAACGCGTAACAATCGAGTTCATGCAAGCGACGACGAATGTTCGTGTACAAGTTCTTTTCTGTTCGAGAATGATGATTCGCGTGACAAAACGATGCATCCGCATCGAAATGTATGGAATTAACACAGAAACATCGAGTTTGCAGGTAGGACCGCGCTACAATCGATTTCATGTAAGCGACGACGAATGTACGTGTAGAAGTAATATTCTGTTCTGGAATGATCATTCGCAAGCAAAATCGCTGCATCCTCATCGAAACGTATGGAATTCACACAGAAACATCGAGTTTGCATGCAGGAAAACGTCACAATCGATTTCATGGAAGCGACGACGATTGTACGTGTACAAGTTATTTTCTGTTCCTCAATGAAGATTCGCGTGCAAAAACGATGCATTTGCATCGAAACGTACAGAATTGACACAGAAACATCTAATTAGCATGCAGGAACGCGTTACAACCTATTTCACGCAAGCGACGACGAATGTTCGTGTACAAGTTATTTTACGTTCCAGAATGAAGATCCGCGTGCAAAAAGGATGCATCCGCATCGAAATGTATGGAATTGACGCAAATACATCGAATTCTCATGCAGGAACGCATAACAATCGATTTCGTGAAAGCGACAACAATTGCACGTGTACAAGTTATTTCCTGTTCCACAATGAAGATTCGAATGCGAAAACGATGCATCTGCATCGAAACGTATGGAATTGACGCAGAAACGCGTTACAATCGAGTTCATGCAAGCGTCGACGAATGTTCGTGTACAAGTTACTTTATGATCCAAAATGAAGATCCGCGTGCAAAAAGGATGCATCCGCATCGAAATGTATGGAATTGACGCAGAAACATCGAATTCTCATGCAGGAACGCGTAACAATCGATTTCATGGAAGCGACGACGATTGTACGTGTACAAGTTATTTTCTGTTCCAGAATGATGATTCGAATGCGAAAAGGAGGCATCTGCATCGAAACGTATGGAATTCACACAGAAACATCGAGTTTGCATGCAGGAAAACGTCACAATCGATTTCATGGAAGCGACGACGATTGTACGTGTACAAGTTATTTTCTGTTCCTCAATGAAGATTCGCGTGCAAAAACGATGCATTTGCATCGAAACGTACAGAATTGACACAGAAACATCTAATTAGCATGCAGGAACGCGTTACAACCGATTTCACGCAAGCGACGACGAATGTTCGTGTACAAGTTATTTTACGTTCCAGAATGAAGATCCGCGTGCAAAAAGGATGCATCCGCATCTAAATGTATGGAATTGACACAGAAACATCGAGTTTGCAGGTAGGACCGCGTTACAATCGATTACATGCAAGCGACGACGAATGTACGTGTAGAAGTAATTTTCTGTTCTGGAATGATCATTCGCAAGCGAAATCGCTGCATCCTCATCGAAACGTATGGAACTCACACAGAAACATCGGGTTTGCAGGTATTACCGCGTTACAATCGATTTCATGGAAGCGACGACGAATGTACGTGTAGAAGTAATTTTCTGTTCTGGAATGATCATTCGCAAGCAAAATCGCTGCATCCTCATCGAAACGTATGGAATTCATACAGAAACATCGAATGTGCATGCAGGAACGCGTTATAATCGAGTTCATGCAAGCGCCGACGAATGTTCGTGTACAAGTTACTTTATGATCCAAAATGAAGATCCGCGTGCAAAAAGGATGCATCCGCATCGAAATGTATGGAATTGACGCAAAAACATCGAATTCTCATGCAGGAACGCATAACAATCGATTTCGTGAAAGCGACAACAATTGCACGTGTACAAGTTATTTCCTGTTCCACAATGAAGATTCGAATGCGAAAACGAGGCATCTGCATCGAAATGTATGGAATTGACCCAGAAACACGTTACAATCGAGTTCATGCAAGCGGCGACCAATGTTCGTGTACAAGTTACTTTATGTTCCAAAATGAAGTTCCACGTGCAAAAAGGATGCATCCGCATCGAAATGTATGGAATTGACGCAGAAACATCGAAATTGCATGCAGGGACCCGTAACAATCCACTTCATGCAATCGACGACTAATGTATGCGAACAAGTTATATTCTGTTCCGAAATGGTCTTTTACGTGAAAATAGCTACATCTGCATCGAAACGTATGGAATTGACGCAAAAACATCGAATTCTCATGCAGGAACGCGTAACAATCGAGTTCATGCAAGCGACGACGAATGTTCGTGTACAAGTTCTTTTCTGTTCGAGAATGATGACTCGCGTGCAAAAACGATGCATCTGCATCGAAACGTACAGAATTGACACAGAAACATCTAATTAGCATGCAGGAACGCGTTACAATCGATTTCACGCAAGCGACGACGAATGTTCGTGTACAAGTTTTTTTCTGTTCGAGAATGATGATTCGCGTGACAAAACGATGCATCCGCATCGAAATATATGGAATTGACACAGAAACATCGAGTTTGCAGGCAGGACCACGTTATAATCGATTTCACGCAAGCGACGACGAATGTTCGTGTACAAGTTACTTTCTGTTCCAGAATGAAGATTCGAATGCGAAAACGAGGCATCTGCATCGAAATGTATGGAATTGACGCAAAAACATCGAATTCTCATGCAGGAACGCGTAACAATCGAGTTCATGCAAGCGACGACGAATGTTCGTGTACAAGTTCTTTTCTGTTCGAGAATGATGATTCGCGTGACAAAACGATGCATCCGCATCGAAATGTATGGAATTAACACAGAAACATCGAGTTTGCAGGTAGGACCGCGTTACAATCGATTTCATGTAAGCGACGACGAATGTACGTGTAGAAGTAATTTTCTGTTCTGGAATGATCATTCGCAAGCAAAATCGCTGCATCCTCATCGAAACGTATGGAATTCATACAGAAACATCGAATGTGCATGCAGGAACGCGTTATAATCGAGTTCATGCAAGCGCCGACGAATGTTCGTGTACAAGTTATTTTCTGTTCCCCAATGAAGATTCGCGTGCAAAAACGATGCATTTGCATCGAAACGTACAGAATTGACACAGAAACATCTAATTAGCATGCAGGAACGCGTTATAATCGATTTCACGCAAGCGACGACAAATGTTCGTGTACAAGTTACTTTCTGTTCCAGAATGAAGATTCGAATGCGAAAACGAGGCATCTGCATCGAAATGTATGGAATTGACGCAAAAACATCGAATTCTCATGCAGGAACGCGTAACAATCGAGTTCATGCAAGCGACGACGAATGTTCGTGTACAAGTTCTTTTCTGTTCGAGAATGATGACTCGCGTGACAAAACGATGCATCCGCATCGAAATGTATGGAATTGACACAGAAACATCGAGTTTGCAGGCAGGACCACGTTATAATCGATTTCACGCAAGCGACGACGAATGTTCGTGTACAAGTTACTTTCTGTTCCAGAATGAAGATTCGAATGCGAAAACGAGGTATCTGCATCGAAATGTACGGAATTGACGCAAAAACATCGAATTCTCATGCAGGAACGCGTAACAATCGAGTTCATGCAAGCGACGACGAATTTTCGTGTACAAGTTCTTTTCTGTTCGAGAATGATGATTCGCGTGACAAAACGATGCATCCGCATCGAAATGTATGGAATTAACACAGAAACATCGAGTTTGCAGGTAGGACCGCGCTACAATCGATTTCATGTAAGCGACGACGAATGTACGTGTAGAAGTAATATTCTGTTCTGGAATGATCATTCGCAAGCAAAATCGCTGCATCCTCATCGAAACGTATGGAATTCACACAGAAACATCGAGTTTGCATGCAGGAAAACGTCACAATCGATTTCATGGAAGCGACGACGATTGTACGTGTACAAGTTATTTTCTGTTCCTCAATGAAGATTCGCGTGCAAAAACGATGCATTTGCATCGAAACGTACAGAATTGACACAGAAACATCTAATTAGCATGCAGGAACGCGTTACAACCGATTTCACGCAAGCGACGACGAATGTTCGTGTACAAGTTATTTTACGTTCCAGAATGAAGATCCGCGTGCAAAAAGGATGCATCCGCATCTAAATGTATGGAATTGACACAGAAACATCGAGTTTGCAGGTAGGACCGCGTTACAATCGATTACATGCAAGCGACGACGAATGTACGTGTAGAAGTAATTTTCTGTTCTGGAATGATCATTCGCAAGCGAAATCGCTGCATCCTCATCGAAACGTATGGAACTCACACAGAAACATCGGGTTTGCAGGTATTACCGCGTTACAATCGATTTCATGGAAGCGACGACGAATGTACGTGTAGAAGTAATTTTCTGTTCTGGAATGATCATTCGCAAGCAAAATCCCTGCATCCTCATCGAAACGTATGGAATTCATACAGAAACATCGAATGTGCATGCAGGAACGCGTTATAATCGAGTTCATGCAAGCGCCGACGAATGTTCGTGTACAAGTTACTTTATGATCCAAAATGAAGATCCGCGTGCAAAAAGGATGCATCCGCATCGAAATGTATGGAATTGACGCAAAAACATCGAATTCTCATGCAGGAACGCATAACAATCGATTTCGTGAAAGCGACAACAATTGCACGTGTACAAGTTATTTCCTGTTCCACAATGAAGATTCGAATGCGAAAACGAGGCATCTGCATCGAAATGTATGGAATTGACCCAGAAACACGTTACAATCGAGTTCATGCAAGCGGCGACCAATGTTCGTGTACAAGTTACTTTATGTTCCAAAATGAAGTTCCACGTGCAAAAAGGATGCATCCGCATCGAAATGTATGGAATTGACGCAGAAACATCGAAATTGCATGCAGGGACCCGTAACAATCCACTTCATGCAATCGACGACTAATGTATGCGAACAAGTTATATTCTGTTCCGAAATGGTCTTTTACGTGAAAATAGCTACATCTGCATCGAAACGTATGGAATTGACGCAAAAACATCGAATTCTCATGCAGGAACGCGTAACAATCGAGTTCATGCAAGCGACGACGAATGTTCGTGTACAAGTTCTTTTCTGTTCGAGAATGATGACTCGCGTGCAAAAACGATGCATCTGCATCGAAACGTACAGAATTGACACAGAAACATCTAATTAGCATGCAGGAACGCGTTACAATCGATTTCACGCAAGCGACGACGAATGTTCGTGTACAAGTTTTTTTCTGTTCGAGAATGATGATTCGCGTGACAAAACGATGCATCCGCATCGAAATATATGGAATTGACACAGAAACATCGAGTTTGCAGGCAGGACCACGTTATAATCGATTTCACGCAAGCGACGACGAATGTTCGTGTACAAGTTACTTTCTGTTCCAGAATGAAGATTCGAATGCGAAAACGAGGCATCTGCATCGAAATGTATGGAATTGACGCAAAAACATCGAATTCTCATGCAGGAACGCGTAACAATCGAGTTCATGCAAGCGACGACGAATGTTCGTGTACAAGTTCTTTTCTGTTCGAGAATGATGATTCGCGTGACAAAACGATGCATCCGCATCGAAATGTATGGAATTAACACAGAAACATCGAGTTTGCAGGTAGGACCGCGTTACAATCGATTTCATGTAAGCGACGACGAATGTACGTGTAGAAGTAATTTTCTGTTCTGGAATGATCATTCGCAAGTAAAATCGCTGCATCCTCATCGAAACGTATGGAATTCACACAGAAACATCGAGTTTGCATGCAGGAAAGCGTCACAATCGATTTCATGCAAGCGACAACGAATGTTCGTGTACAAGTTACTTTCTGTTCCAGAATGAAGATTCGAATGCGAAAACGAGGCATCTGCATCGAAACGTATGGAATTGACGCAGAAACACGTTACAATCGAGTTCATGCAAGCGGCGACCAATGTTCGTGTACAAGTTACTTTATGTTCCAAAATGAAGTTCCACGTGCAAAAAGGATGCATCCGCATCGAAATGTATGGAATTGACGCAGATACATCGAAATTGCATGCAGGGACGCGTAACAATCCACTTCATGCAATCGACGACTAATGTATGCGAACAAGTTATATTCTGTTCCGAAATGGTCTTTTACGTGAAAATAGCTACATCTGCATCGAAACGTATGGAATTGACGCAAAAACATCGAATTCTCATGCAGGAACGCGTAACAATCGAGTTCATGCAAGCGACGACGAATGTTCGTGTACAAGTTCTTTTCTGTTCGAGAATGATGACTCGCGTGCAAAAACGATGCATCTGCATCGAAACGTACAGAATTGACACAGAAACATCTAATTAGCATGCAGGAACGCGTTACAATCGATTTCACGCAAGCGACGACGAATGTTCGTGTACAAGTTTTTTTCTGTTCGAGAATGATGATTCGCGTGACAAAACGATGCATCCGCATCGAAATATATGGAATTGACACAGAAACATCGAGTTTGCAGGCAGGACCACGTTATAATCGATTTCACGCAAGCGACGACGAATGTTCGTGTACAAGTTACTTTCTGTTCCAGAATGAAGATTCGAATGCGAAAACGAGGCATCTGCATCGAAATGTATGGAATTGACGCAAAAACATCGAATTCTCATGCAGGAACGCGTAACAATCGAGTTCATGCAAGCGACGACGAATGTTCGTGTACAAGTTCTTTTCTGTTCGAGAATGATGATTCGCGTGACAAAACGATGCATCCGCATCGAAATGTATGGAATTAACACAGAAACATCGAGTTTGCAGGTAGGACCGCGTTACAATCGATTTCATGTAAGCGACGACGAATGTACGTGTAGAAGTAATTTTCTGTTCTGGAATGATCATTCGCAAGTAAAATCGCTGCATCCTCATCGAAACGTATGGAATTCACACAGAAACATCGAGTTTGCATGCAGGAAAGCGTCACAATCGATTTCATGCAAGCGACAACGAATGTTCGTGTACAAGTTACTTTCTGTTCCAGAATGAAGATTCGAATGCGAAAACGAGGCATCTGCATCGAAACGTATGGAATTGACGCAGAAACACGTTACAATCGAGTTCATGCAAGCGGCGACCAATGTTCGTGTACAAGTTACTTTATGTTCCAAAATGAAGTTCCACGTGCAAAAAGGATGCATCCGCATCGAAATGTATGGAATTGACGCAGATACATCGAAATTGCATGCAGGGACGCGTAACAATCCACTTCATGCAATCGACGACTAATGTATGCGAACAAGTTATATTCTGTTCCAGAATGAAGATTCGAATGCGAAAACGAGGCGTCTGCATCGAAATGTATGTAATTGACGCAAAAACATCGAATTCTCATGCAGGATCGCGTAACAATCGAGTTCATGCAAGCGGCGACGAATGTTCGAGTACAAGTTATTTTCTGTTCCAGAATGATGATCCGCGTGTAAAAAGGATGCATCCGCATCGAAATGTATGGAATTGACACAGAAATAACGAGTTTGCAGGTAGGACCGCGTTACAATCGATTTCATGCAAGCGACAACGAATGTACGTGTAGAAGTAATTTTCTGTTCTGGAATGATCATTCGCAACCAAAATCGCTGCATCCTCATCGAAACGTATGGAATTCACACAGAAACATCGAGTTTGCATGCAGGAAAGCGTCACAATCGATTTCATGCAAGCGACAACGAATGTTCGTGTACAAGTTACTTTCTGTTCCAGAATGAAGATTCGAATGCGAAAACGAGGCATCTGCATCGAAATGTATGGAATTGACCCAGAAACACGTTACAATCGAGTTCATGCAAGCGGCGACCAATGTTCGTGTACAAGTTACTTTATGTTCCAAAATGAAGTTCCACGTGCATAAAGGATGCATCCGCATCGAAATGTATGGAATTGACGCAGAAACATCGAAATTGCATGCAGGGACCCGTAACAATCCACTTCATGCAATCGACGACTAATGTATGCGAACAAGTTATATTCTGTTCCGAAATGGTCTTTTACGTGAAAATAGCTACATCTGCATCGAAACGTATGGAATTGACGCAAAAACATCGAATTCTCATGCAGGAACGCGTAACAATCGAGTTCATGCAAGCGACGACGAATGTTCGTGTACAAGTTCTTTTCTGTTCGAGAATGATGACTCGCGTGCAAAAACGATGCATCTGCATCGAAACGTACAGAATTGACACAGAAACATCTAATTAGCATGCAGGAACGCGTTACAATCGATTTCACGCAAGCGACGACGAATGTTCGTGTACAAGTTTTTTTCTGTTCGAGAATGATGATTCGCGTGACAAAACGATGCATCCGCATCGAAATATATGGAATTGACACAGAAACATCGAGTTTGCAGGCAGGACCACGTTATAATCGATTTCACGCAAGCGACGACGAATGTTCGTGTACAAGTTACTTTCTGTTCCAGAATGAAGATTCGAATGCGAAAACGAGGCATCTGCATCGAAATGTATGGAATTGACGCAAAAACATCGAATTCTCATGCAGGAACGCGTAACAATCGAGTTCATGCAAGCGACGACGAATGTTCGTGTACAAGTTCTTTTCTGTTCGAGAATGATGATTCGCGTGACAAAACGATGCATCCGCATCGAAATGTATGGAATTAACACAGAAACATCGAGTTTGCAGGTAGGACCGCGTTACAATCGATTTCATGTAAGCGACGACGAATGTACGTGTAGAACTAATTTTCTGTTCTGGAATGATCATTCGCAAGCAAAATCGCTGCATCCTCATCGAAACGTATGGAATTCATACAGAAACATCGAATGTGCATGCAGGAACGCGTTATAATTGAGTTCATGCAAGCGCCGACGAATGTTCGTGTACAAGTTACTTTATGATCCAAAATGAAGATGCGCGTGCAAAAAGGATGCATCCGCATCGAAATGTATGGAATTGACGCAAAAACATCGAATTCTCATGCAGGAACGCATAACAATCGATTTCGTGAAAGCGACGACAATTGCACGTGTACAAGTTATTTCCTGTTCCACAATGAAGATTCGAATGCGAAAACGAGGCATCTGCATCGAAACGTATGGAATTGACGCAGAAACGCGTTACAATCGAGTTCATGCAAGCGTCGACGAATGTTCGAGTACAAGTTACTTTATGATCCAAAATGAAGATCCGCGTGCAAAAAGGATGCATCCGCATCGAAATGTATGGAATTGACGCAGAAACATCGAATTCTCATGCAGGAACGCCTAACAATCGAGTTCATGCAAGCGACGACGAATGTTCGTGTACAAGTTACTTTCTGTTCCCGAATGAAGATTCGAATGCGAAAACGAGGCATCTGCATCGAAATGTATGGAATTGACGCAAAAACATCGAATTCTCATGCAGGAACGCGTAACAATCGAGTTCATGCAAGCGACGACGAATGTTCGTGTACAAGTTCTTTTCTGTTCGAGAATGATGATTCGCGTGACAAAACGATGCATCCGCATCGAAATGTATGGAATTAACACAGAAACATCGAGTTTGCAGGTAGGACCGCGTTACAATCGATTTCATGTAAGCGACAACGAATGTACGTGTAGAAGTAATTTTCTGTTCTGGAATGATCATTCGCAAGTAAAATCGCTGCATCCTCATCGAAACGTATGGAATTCACACAGAAACATCGAGTTTGCATGCAGGAAAGCGTCACAATCGATTTCATGCAAGCGACAACGAATGTTCGTGTACAAGTTACTTTCTGTTCCAGAATGAAGATTCGAATGCGAAAACGAGGCATCTGCATCGAAACGTATGGAATTGACCCAGAAACACGTTACAATCGAGTTCATGCAAGCGGCGACCAATGTTCGTGTACAAGTTACTTTATGTTCCAAAATGAAGTTCCACGTGCAAAAAGGATGCATCCGCATCGAAATGTATGGAATTGACGCAGAAACATCGAAATTGCATGCAGGGACCCGTAACAATCCACTTCATGCAATCGACGACTAATGTATGCGAACAAGTTATATTCTGTTCCAGAATGAAGATTCGAATGCGAAAAGGAGGCATCTGCATCGAAACGTATGGAATTGACGCAGAAACGCGTTACAATCGATTTCATGCAAGCGACGACGAATGTACGTGTAGAAGTAATTTTCTGTTCTGGAATGATCATTCGCAAGCAAAATCGCTGCATCCTCATCGAAACGTATGGAATTCACACAAAAACATCGAGCTTGCATGCAGGGAAGCGTCACAATCGATTTCACGGAAGCGACGACGATTGTACGTGTACAAGTTATTTTCTGTTCCAGAATGATGATCCGCGTGCAAAAAGGATGCATCCGCATCGAAATGTATGGAATTGACACAGAAATAACGAGTTTGCAGGTAGGACCGCGTTACAATCGATTTCATGCAAGCGGCAACGAATGTTCGTGTAGAAGTAATTTTCTGTTCTGGAATGATCATTCGCAAGCAAAATCGCTGCATCCTCATCGAAACGTATGGAATTCACACAGAAACATCGAGTTTGCATGCAGGAAAGCGTCACAATCGATATCATGGAAGCGACGACGAATGTTCGTGTACAAGTTATTTTACGTTCCAGAATGAAGATCCGGGTGCAAAAAGGATGCATCCGCATCGAAATGTATGGAATTGACGCAGAAACATCGAAATTGCATGCAGGAACGCCTAACAATCGAGTTCATGCAAGCGACGACGAATGTTCGTGTACAAGTTCTTTTCTGTTCGAGAATGATGATTCGCGTGACAAAACGATGCATCCGCATCGAAATGTATGGAATTAACACAGAAACATCGAGTTTGCAGGTAGGACCGCGTTACAATCGATTTCATGTAAGCGACGACGAATGTACGTGTAGAAGTAATTTTCTGTTCTGGAATGATCATTCGCAAGTAAAATCGCTGCATCCTCATCGAAACGTATGGAATTCACACAGAAACATCGAGTTTGCATGCAGGAAAGCGTCACAATCGATTTCATGGAAGCGACGACGATTGTACGTGTTCAAGTTATTTTCTGTTCCCCAATGAAGATTCGCGTGCAAAAACGATGCATTTGCATCGAAACGTACAGAATTGACACAGAAACATCTAATTAGCATGCAGGAACGCGTTATAATCGATTTCACGCAAGCGACGACGAATGTTCGTGTACAAGTTACTTTCTGTTCCAGAATGAAGATTCGAATGCGAAAACGAGGCATCTGCATCGAAATGTATGGAATTGACGCAAAAACATCGAATTCTCATGCAGGAACGCGTAACAATCGAGTTCATGCAAGCGACGACGAATGTTCGTGTACAAGTTCTTTTCTGTTCGAGAATGATGACTCGCGTGCAAAAACGATGCATCTGCATCGAAACGTACAGAATTGACACAGAAACATCTAATTAGCATGCAGGAACGCGTTACAATCGATTTCACGCAAGCGACGACGAATGTTCGTGTACAAGTTTTTTTCTGTTCGAGAATGATGATTCGCGTGACAAAACGATGCATCCGCATCGAAATATATGGAATTGACACAGAAACATCGAGTTTGCAGGCAGGACCACGTTATAATCGATTTCACGCAAGCGACGACGAATGTTCGTGTACAAGTTACTTTCTGTTCCAGAATGAAGATTCGAATGCGAAAACGAGGCATCTGCATCGAAATGTATGGAATTGACGCTAAAACATCGAATTCTCATGCAGGAACGCGTAACAATCGAGTTCATGCAAGCGACGACGAATGTTCGTGTTCAAGTTCTTTTCTGTTCGAGAATGATGATTCGCGTGACAAAACGATGCATCCGCATCGAAATGTATGGAATTAACACAGAAACATCGAGTTTGCAGGTAGGACCGCGTTACAATCGATTTCATGTAAGCGACAACGAATGTACGTGTAGAAGTAATTTTCTGTTCTGGAATGATCATTCGCAAGTAAAATCGCTGCATCCTCATCGAAACGTATGGAATTCACACAGAAACATCGAGTTTGCATGCAGGAAAGCGTCACAATCGATTTCATGCAAGCGACAACGAATGTTCGTGTACAAGTTACTTTCTGTTCCAGAATGAAGATTCGAATGCGAAAACGAGGCATCTGCATCGAAACGTATGGAATTGACCCAGAAACACGTTACAATCGAGTTCATGCAAGCGGCGACCAATGTTCGTGTACAAGTTACTTTATGTTCCAAAATGAAGTTCCACGTGCAAAAAGGATGCATCCGCATCGAAATGTATGGAATTGACGCAGAAACATCGAAATTGCATGCAGGGACCCGTAACAATCCACTTCATGCAATCGACGACTAATGTATGCGAACAAGTTATATTCTGTTCCAGAATGAAGATTCAAATGCGAAAAGTAGGCATCTGCATCGAAACGTATGGAATTGACGCAGAAACGTGTTACAATCGATTTCATGCAAGCGACGACGAATGTACGTGTAGAAGTAATTTTCTGTTCTGGAATGATCATTCGCAAGCAAAATCGCTGCATCCTCATCGAAACGTATGGAATTCACACAAAAACATCGAGCTTGCATGCAGGGAAGCGTCACAATCGATTTCACGGAAGCGACGACGATTGTACGTGTACAAGTTATTTTCTGTTCCAGAATGATGATCCGCGTGCAAAAAGGATGCATCCGCATCGAAATGTATGGAATTGACACAGAAATAACGAGTTTGCAGGTAGGACCGCGTTACAATCGATTTCATGCAAGCGGCAACGAATGTTCGTGTAGAAGTAATTTTCTGTTCTGGAATGATCATTCGCAAGCAAAATCGCTGCATCCTCATCGAAACGTATGGAATTCACACAGAAACATCGAGTTTGCATGCAGGAAAGCGTCACAATCGATATCATGGAAGCGACGACGAATGTTCGTGTACAAGTTACTTTCTGTTCCCGAGTGAAGATTCGAATGCGAAAACGAGGCATCTGCATCGAAATGTATGGAATTGACGCAAAAACATCGAATTCTCATGCAGGAACGCGTAACAATCGAGTTCATCCAAGCGACGACGAATGTTCGTGTACAAGTTCTTTTCTGTTCGAGAATGATGATTCGCGTGACAAAACGATGCATCCGCATCGAAATGTATGGAATTAACACAGAAACATCGAGTTTGCAGGTAGGACCGCGTTACAATCGATTTCATGAAAGCGACGACGAATCTACGTGTAGAAGTAATTTTCTGTTCTGGAATGATCATTCGCAAGTAAAATCGCTGCATCCTCATCGAAACGTATGGAATTCACACAGAAACATCGAGTTTGCATGCAGGAAAGCGTCACAATCGATTTCATGGAAGCGACGACGATTGTACGTGTTCAAGTTATTTTCTGTTCCCCAATGAAGATTCGCGTGCAAAAACGATGCATTTGCATCGAAACGTACAGAATTGACACAGAAACATCTAATTAGCATGCAGGAACGCGTTATAATCGATTTCACGCAAGCGACGACGAATGTTCGTGTACAAGTTACTTTCTGTTCCAGAATGAAGATTCGAATGCGAAAACGAGGCATCTGCATCGAAATGTATGGAATTGACGCAAAAACATCGAATTCTCATGCAGGAACGCCTAACAATCGAGTTCATGCAAGCGACGACGAATGTTCGTGTACAAGTTCTTTTCTGTTCGAGAATGATGACTCGCGTGCAAAAACGATGCATCTGCATCGAAACGTACAGAATTGACACAGAAACATCTAATTAGCATGCAGGAACGCGTTACAATCGATTTCACGCAAGCGACGACGAATGTTCGTGTACAAGTTCTTTTGTGTTCGAGAATGATGATTCGCGTGACAAAACGATGCATCCGCATCGAAATGTATGGAATTAACACAGAAACATCGAGTTTGCAGGTAGGACCGCGTTACAATCGATTTCATGTAAGCGACGACGAATGTACGTGTAGAAGTAATTTTCTGTTCTGGAATGATCATTCGCAAGCAAAATCGCTGCATCCTCATCGAAACGTATGGAATTCACACAGAAACATCGAGTTTGCATGCAGGAAAGCGTCACAATCGATTTCATGCAAGCGACAACGAATGTTCGTGTACAAGTTACTTTCTGTTCCAGAATGAAGATTCGAATGCGAAAACGAGGCATCTGCATCGAAACGTATGGAATTGACCCAGAAACACGTTACAATCGAGTTCATGCAAGCGGCGACCAATGTTCGTGTACAAGTTACTTTATGTTACAAAATGAAGTTCCACGTGCAAAAAGGATGCATCCGCATCGAAATGTATGGAATTGACGCAGAAACATCGAAATTGCATGCAGGGACCCGTAACAATCCACTTCATGCAATCGACGACTAATGTATGCGAACAAGTTATATTCTGTTCCGAAATGGTCTTTTACGTGAAAATAGCTACATCTGCATCGAAACGTATGGAATTGACGCAAAAACATCGAATTCTCATGCAGGAACGCGTAACAATCGAGTTCATGAAAGCGACGACGATTGTACGTGTACAAGTTATTTTCTGTTCCAGAATGATGATTGGAATGCGAAAAGGAGGCATCTGCATCGAAACGTATGGAATTGACGCAGAAACGCGTTACAATCGATTTCATGCAAGCGACGACGAATGTACGTGTAGAAGTAATTTTCTGTTCTGGAATGATCATTCGCAAGCAAAATCGCTGCATCCTCATCGAAACGTATGGAATTCACACAAAAACATCGAGCTTGCATGCAGGAAAGCGTCACAATCGATTTCACGGAAGCGACGACGATTGTACGTGTACAAGTTATTTTCTGTTCCAGAATGATGATCCGCGTGCAAAAAGGATGCATCCGCATCGAAATGTATGGAATTGACACAGAAATAACGAGTTTGCAGGTAGGTCCGCGTTACAATCGATTTCATGCAAGCGGCAACGAATGTTCGTGTAGAAGTAATTTTCTGTTCTGGAATGATCATTCGCAAGCAAAATCGCTGCATCCTCATCGAAACGTATGGAATTCACACAGAAACATCGAGTTTGCATGCAGGAAAGCGTCACAATCGATTTCATGGAAGCGACGACGAATGTTCGTGTACAAGTTATTTTACGTTCCAGAATGAAGATCCGGGTGCAAAAAGGATGCATCCGCATCTAAATGTATGGAATTGACGCAAAAACATCGAATTCTCATGCAGGAACGCCTAACAATCGAGTTCATGCAAGCGACGACGAATGTTCGTGTACAAGTTACTTTCTGTTCCAGAATGAAGATTCGAATGCGAAAACGAGGCATCTGCATCGAAATGTATGGAATTGACGCAAAAACATCGAATTCTCATGCAGGAACGCGTAACAATCGAGTTCATGCAAGCGACGACGAATGTTCGTGTACAAGTTCTTTTCTCTTCGAGAATGATGACTCGCGTGCAAAAACGATGCATCTGCATCGAAACGTACAGAATTGACACAGAAACATCTAATTAGCATGCAGGAACGCGTTACAATCGATTTCACGCAAGCGACGACGAATGTTCGTGTACAAGTTCTTTTCTGTTCGAGAATGATGATTCGCAAGCAAAATCGCTGCATCCTCATCGAAACGTATGGAATTCACACAGAAACATCGAGTTTGCATGCAGGAAAGCGTCACAATCGATTTCATGGAAGCGACGACGATTGTACGTGTACAAGTTATTTTCTGTTCCTCAATGAAGATTCGCGTGCAAAAACGATGCATTTGCATCGAAACGTACAGAATTGACACAGAAACATCTAATTAGCATGCAGGAACGCGTTATAACCGATTTCACGCAAGCAACGACGAATGTTCGTGTACAAGTTATTTTACGTTCCAGAATGAAGATCCGCGTGCAAAAAGGATGCATCCGCATCTAAATGTATGGAATTGACGCAAAAACATCGAATTCTCATGCAGGAACGCGTAACAATCGAGTTCATGCAAGCGACGACGAGCTCTCGTGTACAAGTTATTTTCTGTTCCAGAATGATGATTCGAATGCGAAAAGGAGGCATCCGCATCGAAATGTATGGAATTGACACAGAAACATCGAGTTTGCAGGTAGGACCGCGTTACAATCGATTACATGCAAGCGACGACGAATGTACGTGTAGAAGTAATTTTCTGTTCTGGAATGATCATTCGCAAGCGAAATCGCTGCATCCTCATCGAAACGTATGGAACTCACACAGAAACATCGGGTTTGCAGGTATTACCGCGTTACAATCGATTTCATGGAAGCGACGACGAATGTACGTGTAGAAGTAATTTTCTGTTCTGGAATGATCATTCGCAAGCAAAATCGCTGCATCCTCATCGAAACGTTTGGAATTCATACAGAAACATCGAATGTGCATGCAGAAACGCGTTATAATCGAGTTCATGCAAGCGCCGACGAATGTTCGTGTACAAGTTACTTTATGATCCAAAATGAAGATCCGCGTGCAAAAAGGATGCATCCGCATCGAAATGTATGGAATTGACGCAAAAACATCGAATTCTCATGCAGGAACGCATAACAATCGATTTCGTGAAAGCGACGACAATTGCACGTGTACAAGTTATTTCCTGTTCCACAATGAAGATTCGAATGCGAAAACGAGGCATCTGCATCGAAACGTATGGAATTGACGCAGAAACGCGTTACAATCGAGTTCATGCAAGCGTCGACGAATGTTCGTGTACAAGTTACTTTATGATCCAAAATGAAGATCCGCGTGCAAAAAGGATGCATCCGCATCGAAATGTATGGAATTGACGCAGAAACATCGAATTCTCATGCAGGAACGCGTAACAATCGATTTCATGGAAGCGACGACGATTGTACGTGTACAAGTTATTTTCTGTTCCAGAATGAAGATTCGAATGCGAAAACGAGGCATCTGCATCGAAACGTATGGAATTGACCCAGAAACACGTTACAATCGAGTTCATGCAAGCGACGACGAATGTTCGTGTACAAGTTACTTTCTGTTCCCGAGTGAAGATTCGAATGCGAAAACGAGGCATCTGCATCGAAATGTATGGAATTGACGCAAAAACATCGAATTCTCATGCAGGAACGCGTAACAATCGAGTTCATCCAAGCGACGACGAATGTTCGTGTACAAGTTCTTTTCTGTTCGAGAATGATGATTCGCGTGACAAAACGATGCATCCGCATCGAAATGTATGGAATTAACACAGAAACATCGAGTTTGCAGGTAGGACCGCGTTACAATCGATTTCATGTAAGCGACGACGAATCTACGTGTAGAAGTAATTTTCTGTTCTGGAATGATCATTCGCAAGTAAAATCGCTGCATCCTCATCGAAACGTATGGAATTCACACAGAAACATCGAGTTTGCATGCAGGAAAGCGTCACAATCGATTTCATGGAAGCGACGACGATTGTACGTGTTCAAGTTATTTTCTGTTCCCCAATGAAAATTCGCGTGCAAAAACGATGCATTTGCATCGAAACGTACAGAATTGACACAGAAACATCTAATTAGCATGCAGGAACGCGTTATAATCGATTTCACGCAAGCGACGACGAATGTTCGTGTACAAGTTACTTTCTGTTCCAGAATGAAGATTCGAATGCGAAAACGAGGCATCTGCATCGAAATGTATGGAATTGACGCAAAAACATCGAATTCTCATGCAGGAACGCGTAACAATCGAGTTCATGCAAGCGACGACGAATGTTCGTGTACAAGTTCTTTTCTGTTCGAGAATGATGACTCGCGTGCAAAAACGATGCATCTGCATCGAAACGTACAGAATTGACACAGAAACATCTAATTAGCATGCAGGAACGCGTTACAATCGATTTCACGCAAGCGACGACGAATGTACGTGTAGAAGTAATTTTCTGTTCTGGAATGATCATTCGCAAGCAAAATCGCTGCATCCTCATCGAAACGTATGGAATTCACACAGAAACATCAAGTTTGCATGCAGGAAAGCGTCACAATCGATTTCATGCAAGCGACAACGAATGTTCGTGTACAAGTTACTTTCTGTTCCAGAATGAAGATTCGAATGCGAAAACGAGGCATCTGCATCGAAACGTATGGAATTGACCCAGAAACACGTTACAATCGAGTTCATGCAAGCGGCGACCAATGTTCGTGTACAAGTTACTTTATGTTCCAAAATGAAGTTCCACGTGCAAAAAGGATGCATCCGCATCGAAATGTATGGAATTGACGCAGAAACATCGAAATTGCATGCAGGGACCCGTAACAATCCACTTCATGCAATCGACGACTAATGTATGCGAACAAGTTATATTCTGTTCCGAAATGGTCTTTTACGTGAAAATAGCTACATCTGCATCGAAACGTATGGAATTGACGCAAAAACATCGAATTCTCATGCAGGAACGCGTAACAATCGAGTTCATGAAAGCGACGACGATTGTACGTGTACAAGTTATTTTCTGTTCCAGAATGATGATTGGAATGCGAAAAGGAGGCATCTGCATCGAAACGTATGGAATTGACGCAGAAACGCGTTACAATCGATTTCATGCAAGCGACGACGAATGTACGTGTAGAAGTAATTTTCTGTTCTGGAATGATCATTCGCAAGCAAAATCGCTGCATCCTCATCGAAACGTATGGAATTCACACAAAAACATCGAGCTTGCATGCAGGAAAGCGTCACAATCGATTTCACGGAAGCGACGACGATTGTACGTGTACAAGTTATTTTCTGTTCCAGAATGATGATCCGCGTGCAAAAAGGATGCATCCGCATCGAAATGTATGGAATTGACACAGAAACATCGAAATTGCATGCAGGGACCCGTAACAATCCACTTCATGCAATCGACGACTAATGTATGCGAACAAGTTATATTCTGTTCCGAAATGGTCTTTTACGTGAAAATAGCTACATCTGCATCGAAACGTATGGAATTGACGCAAAAACATCGAATTCTCATGCAGGAACGCGTAACAATCGAGTTCATGAAAGCGACGACGATTGTACGTGTACAAGTTATTTTCTGTTCCAGAATGATGATTGGAATGCGAAAAGGAGGCATCTGCATCGAAACGTATGGAATTGACGCAGAAACGCGTTACAATCGATTTCATGCAAGCGACGACGAATGTACGTGTAGAAGTAATTTTCTGTTCTGGAATGATCATTCGCAAGCAAAATCGCTGCATCCTCATCGAAACGTATGGAATTCACACAAAAACATCGAGCTTGCATGCAGGAAAGCGTCACAATCGATTTCACGGAAGCGACGACGATTGTACGTGTACAAGTTATTTTCTGTTCCAGAATGATGATCCGCGTGCAAAAAGGATGCATCCGCATCGAAATGTATGGAATTGACACAGAAATAACGAGTTTGCAGGTAGGACCGCGTTACAATCGATTTCATGCAAGCGGCAACGAATGTTCGTGTAGAAGTAATTTTCTGTTCTGGAATGATCATTCGCAAGCAAAATCGCTGCATCCTCATCGAAACGTATGGAATTCACACAGAAACATCGAGTTTGCATGCAGGAAAGCGTCACAATCGATTTCATGGAAGCGACGACGAATGTTCGTGTACAAGTTATTTTACGTTCCAGAATGAAGATCCGGGTGCAAAAAGGATGCATCCGCATCTAAATGTATGGAATTGACGCAAAAACATCGAATTCTCATGCAGGAACGCCTAACAATCGAGTTCATGCAAGCGACGACGAATGTTCGTGTACAAGTTACTTTCTGTTCCAGAATGAAGATTCGAATGCGAAAACGAGGCATCTGCATCGAAATGTATGGAATTGACGCAAAAACATCGAATTCTCATGCAGGAACGCGTAACAATCGAGTTCATGCAAGCGACGACGAATGTTCGTGTACAAGTTCTTTTCTGTTCGAGAATGATGACTCGCGTGCAAAAACGATGCATCTGCATCGAAACGTACAGAATTGACACAGAAACATCTAATTAGCATGCAGGAACGCGTTACAATCGATTTCACGCAAGCGACGACGAATGTTCGTGTACAAGTTCTTTTCTGTTCGAGAATGATGATTCGCGTGACAAAACGATGCATCCGCATCGAAATGAATGGAATTAACACAGAAACATCGAGTTTGCAGGTAGGACCGCGTTACAATCGATTTCATGTAAGCGACGACGAATGTACGTGTAGAAGTAATTTTCTGTTCTGGAATGATCATTCGCAAGCAAAATCGCTGCATCCTCATCGAAACGTATGGAATTCACACAGAAACATCGAGTTTGCATGCAGGAAAGCGTCACAATCGATTTCATGGAAGCGACGACGATTGTACGTGTACAAGTTATTTTCTGTTCCTCAATGAAGATTCGCGTGCAAAAACGATGCATTTGCATCGAAACGTACAGAATTGACACAGAAACATCTAATTAGCATGCAGGAACGCGTTATAACCGATTTCACGCAAGCAACGACGAATGTTCGTGTACAAGTTATTTTACGTTCCAGAATGAAGATCCGCGTGCAAAAAGGATGCATCCGCATCTAAATGTATGGAATTGACGCAAAAACATCGAATTCTCATGCAGGAACGCGTAACAATCGAGTTCATGCAAGCGACGACGAGCTCTCGTGTACAAGTTATTTTCTGTTCCAGAATGATGATTCGAATGCGAAAAGGAGGCATCCGCATCGAAATGTATGGAATTGACACAGAAACATCGAGTTTGCAGGTAGGACCGCGTTACAATCGATTACATGCAAGCGACGACGAATGTACGTGTAGAAGTAATTTTCTGTTCTGGAATGATCATTCGCAAGCGAAATCGCTGCATCCTCATCGAAACGTATGGAACTCACACAGAAACATCGGGTTTGCAGGTATTACCGCGTTACAATCGATTTCATGGAAGCGACGACGAATGTACGTGTAGAAGTAATTTTCTGTTCTGGAATGATCATTCGCAAGCAAAATCGCTGCATCCTCATCGAAACGTATGGAATTCATACAGAAACATCGAATGTGCATGCAGAAACGCGTTATAATCGAGTTCATGCAAGCGCCGACGAATGTTCGTGTACAAGTTACTTTATGATCCAAAATGAAGATCCGCGTGCAAAAAGGATGCATCCGCATCGAAATGTATGGAATTGACGCAGAAACATCGAATTCTCATGCAGGAACGCGTAACAATCGATTTCATGGAAGCGACGACGATTGTACGTGTACAAGTTATTTTCTGTTCCAGAATGAAGATTCGAATGCGAAAACGAGGCATCTGCATCGAAACGTATGGAATTGACCCAGAAACACGTTACAATCGAGTTCATGCAAGCGGCGACCAATGTTCGTGTACACGTTACTTTATGATCCAAAATGAAGTTCCACGTGCAAAAAGGATGCATCCGCATCGAAATGTATGGAATTGACGCAGAAACATCGAAATTGCATGCAGGGACCCGTAACAATCCACTTCATGCAATCGACGACTAATGTATGCGAACAAGTTATATTCTGTTCCGAAATGGTCTTTTACGTGAAAATAGCTACATCTGCATCGAAACGTATGGAATTGACGCAAAAACATCGAATTCTCATGCAGGAACGCGTAACAATCGAGTTCATGAAAGCGACGACGATTGTACGTGTACAAGTTATTTTCTGTTCTAGAATGATGATTGGAATGCGAAAAGGAGGCATCTGCATCGAAACGTATGGAATTGACGCAGAAACGCGTTACAATCGATTTCATGCAAGCGACGACGAATGTACGTGTAGAAGTAATTTTCTGTTCTGGAATGATCATTCGCAAGCAAAATCGCTGCATCCTCATCGAAACGTATGGAATTCACACAAAAACATCGAGCTTGCATGCAGGAAAGCGTCACAATCGATTTCACGGAAGCGACGACGATTGTACGTGTACAAGTTATTTTCTGTTCCAGAATGATGATCCGCGTGCAAAAAGGATGCATCCGCATCGAAATGTATGGAATTGACACAGAAATAACGAGTTTGCAGGTAGGACCGCGTTACAATCGATTTCATGCAAGCGGCAACGAATGTTCGTGTAGAAGTAATTTTCTGTTCTGGAATGATCATTCGCAAGCAAAATCGCTGCATCCTCATCGAAACGTATGGAATTCACACAGAAACATCGAGTTTGCATGCAGGAAAGCGTCACAATCGATTTCATGGAAGCGACGACGAATGTTCGTGTACAAGTTATTTTACGTTCCAGAATGAAGATCCGGGTGCAAAAAGGATGCATCCGCATCTAAATGTATGGAATTGACGCAAAAACATCGAATTCTCATGCGGGAACGCCTAACAATCGAGTTCATGCAAGCGACGACGAATGTTCGTGTACAAGTTACTTTCTGTTCCAGAATGAAGATTCGAATGCGAAAACGAGGCATCTGCATCGAAATGTATGGAATTGACGCAAAAACATCGAATTCTCATGCAGGAACGCGTAACAATCGAGTTCATGCAAGCGACGACGAATGTTCGTGTACAAGTTCTTTTCTGTTCGAGAATGATGACTCGCGTGCAAAAACGATGCATCTGCATCGAAACGTACAGAATTGACACAGAAACATCTAATTAGCATGCAGGAACGCGTTACAATCGATTTCACGCAAGCGACGACGAATGTTCGTGTACAAGTTCTTTTCTGTTCGAGAATGATGATTCGCGTGACAAAACGATGCATCCGCATCGAAATGAATGGAATTAACACAGAAACATCGAGTTTGCAGGTAGGACCGCGTTACAATCGATTTCATGTAAGCGACGACGAATGTACGTGTAGAAGTAATTTTCTGTTCTGGAATGATCATTCGCAAGCAAAATCGCTGCATCCTCATCGAAACGTATGGAATTCACACAGAAACATCGAGTTTGCATGCAGGAAAGCGTCACAATCGATTTCATGGAAGCGACGACGATTGTACGTGTACAAGTTATTTTCTGTTCCTCAATGAAGATTCGCGTGCAAAAACGATGCATTTGCATCGAAACGTACAGAATTGACACAGAAACATCTAATTAGCATGCAGGAACGCGTTATAACCGATTTCACGCAAGCAACGACGAATGTTCGTGTACAAGTTATTTTACGTTCCAGAATGAAGATCCGCGTGCAAAAAGGATGCATCCGCATCTAAATGTATGGAATTGACGCAAAAATATCGAATTCTCATGCAGGAACGCGTAACAATCGAGTTCATGCAAGCGACGACGAGCTCTCGTGTACAAGTTATTTTCTGTTCCAGAATGATGATTCGAATGCGAAAAGGAGGCATCCGCATCGAAATGTATGGAATTGACACAGAAACATCGAGTTTGCAGGTAGGACCGCGTTACAATCGATTACATGCAAGCGACGACGAATGTACGTGTAGAAGTAATTTTCTGTTCTGGAATGATCATTCGCAAGCGAAATCGCTGCATCCTCATCGAAACGTATGGAACTCACACAGAAACATCGGGTTTGCAGGTATTACCGCGTTACAATCGATTTCATGGAAGCGACGACGAATGTACGTGTAGAAGTAATTTTCTGTTCTGGAATGATCATTCGCAAGCAAAATCGCTGCATCCTCATCGAAACGTATGGAATTCATACAGAAACATCGAATGTGCATGCAGAAACGCGTTATAATCGAGTTCATGCAAGCGCCGACGAATGTTCGTGTACAAGTTACTTTATGATCCAAAATGAAGATCCGCGTGCAAAAAGGATGCATCCGCATCGAAATGTATGGAATTGACGCAAAAACATCGAATTCTCATGCAGGAACGCATAACAATCGATTTCGTGAAAGCGACGACAATTGCACGTGTACAAGTTATTTCCTGTTCCACAATGAAGATTCGAATGCGAAAACGAGGCATCTGCATCGAAACGTATGGAATTGACGCAGAAACGCGTTACAATCGAGTTCATGCAAGCGTCGACGAATGTTCGTGTACAAGTTACTTTATGATCCAAAATGAAGATCCGCGTGCAAAAAGGATGCATCCGCATCGAAATGTATGGAATTGACGCAGAAACATCGAATTCTCATGCAGGAACGCGTAACAATCGATTTCATGGAAGCGACGACGATTGTACGTGTACAAGTTATTTTCTGTTCCAGAATGAAGATTCGAATGCGAAAACGAGGCATCTGCATCGAAACGTATGGAATTGACCCAGAAACACGTTACAATCGAGTTCATGCAAGCGGCGACCAATGTTCGTGTACACGTTACTTTATGATCCAAAATGAAGTTCCACGTGCAAAAAGGATGCATCCGCATCGAAATGTATGGAATTGACGCAGAAACATCGAAATTGCATGCAGGGACCCGTAACAATCCACTTCATGCAATCGACGACTAATGTATGCGAACAAGTTATATTCTGTTCCGAAATGGTCTTTTACGTGAAAATAGCTACATCTGCATCGAAACGTATGGAATTGACGCAAAAACATCGAATTCTCATGCAGGAACGCGTAACAATCGAGTTCATGAAAGCGACGACGATTGTACGTGTACAAGTTATTTTCTGTTCCAGAATGATGATTGGAATGCGAAAAGGAGGCATCTGCATCGAAACGTATGGAATTGACGCAGAAACATCGAATTCTCATGCAGGAACGCGTAACAATCGATTTCATGGAAGCGACGACGATTGTACGTGTACAAGTTATTTTCTGTTCCAGAATGATGATTCGAATGCGAAAAGGAGGCATCTGCATCGAAACGTATGGAATTGACGCAGAAACGCGTTACAATCGAGTTCATGCAAGCGTCGACGAATGTTCGTGTACAAGTTACTTTATGATCCAAATGAAGATCCGCGTGCAAAAAGGATGCATCCGCATCGAAATGTATGGAATTGACGCAGAAACATCGAATTCTCATGCAGGAACGCGTAACAATCGATTTCATGGAAGCGACGACGATTGTACGTGTACAAGTTATTTTCTGTTCCAGAATGATGATTCGAATGCGAAAAGGAGGCATCTGCATCGAAACGTATGGAATTGACGCAGAAACGCGTTACAATCGAGTTCATGCAAGCGTCGACGAATGTTCGTGTACAAGTTACTTTATGATCCAAATGAAGATCCGCGTGCAAAAAGGATGCATCCGCATCGAAATGTATGGAATTGACGCAGAAACATCGAAATTGCATGCAGGGACGCGTAACAATCCACTTCATGCAATCGACGACTAATGTATGCGAACAAGTTATATTCTGTTCCAGAATGAAGATTCGAATGCGAAAACGAGGCATCTGCATCGAAATGTATGTAATTGACGCAAAAACATCTTATTCTCATGCAGGAACGCGTAACAATCGAGTTCATGCAAGCGACGACGAATGTTCGAGTACAAGTTATTTTCTGTTCCAGAATGATGATCCGCGTGTAAAAAGGATGCATCCGCATCGAAATGTATGGAATTGACACAGAAATAACGAGTTTGCAGGTAGGACCGCGTTACAATCGATTTCATGCAAGCGACAACGAATGTACGTGTAGAAGTAATTTTCTGTTCTGGAATGATCATTCGCAACCAAAATCGCTGCATCCTCATCGAAACGTATGGAATTCACACAGAAACATCGAGTTTGCATGCAGGAAAGCGTCACAATCGATTTCATGGAAGCGACGACGAATGTTCGTGTACAAGTTATTTTACGTTCCAGAATGAAGATCCGGGTGCAAAAAGGATGCATCCGCATCTAAATGTTGTGACGTGGCAAGTTTGCCGACGTCTTCCCGAACCCTTAACGAAGGACCGGGTCACCTCGAGCAGTGCCGAAACGAAAGGGCCGTTGCGATCGCTCTCCCTGGGAAAATCCGAGTACCAGTGGCAGAGTATTAACGCGTTTTAAACGTCGCGCCACTGAGCGCGACGCAAAGTTACAGGATCGTAGCCGGACTCCACGAAGGAACCCGGTACCTAATTCCGACAGCTAATTGGCGAAAATACCTCGCGACGAGGTACTCAAAGGACCTATCGCAGCACCGACGCCGTACCGAACATGTCGCGATTGGAACGAGCCCAGGCCAGCAAGCCTGGAGGAGCGGACGAGGACCTCGTGAATCGGAGACGACGACCCCCTCCGTCCCGTCGGCCCCTCACCCGGAGTGGATCACGAGCAGACTGCCGGACCGGCTCGTACCAACCTCGAGGCGCGCGGCGGAAAATCAGGGAACACCGTCTTCGGAGATCGACAAATTGCCGAAGACAAGGGGGCTCCCCAATTAAGAAGCGCCCCTGCCGCGAGAACCCCTGCGATAGGCCCGAGCGTCGCACCGTCGGAATTAGATGAGGGAGTAGGGGGACGCCCCACTTCCGCGTTCCCGAGCCGACGCGAAGTAGGTCACTGTGCCACAGGACATTGCCGAGTTAAGTCGTCCTTTAACCATTGCTTAACCATAAAGTATTTTGCACTGCCGTACCGAGAGCTATCCTGCGATTGCCGATTTGGTAAGTGCCGGTCAGGTTTTGCGGTATAAATTGTGAACAGTTCGTGTTGGCTCGGGGCGTGTTCGCGGATCACACTTTCGCGTCGTATTCACGCGTCCGTCTGCGTAGCCGGGAAACGTGGAAAAGTGCACGCGGCGCGTCGAGACGGCCGTGAAAAGCCACGTTGCCGAGAACCTTCCATCCGGAGGAAGGCGGAACGTGCCGAATTTAGAAAATTAGCGTTCATCCTCGGTGCCGCCCACGGTGGGACGACGCGACGTGCCCGATCGTTTTTCTCTCACCTCTCGTACTTTGCCGCGTCCTCTGGCCAGTCGCCGATTATTGCCGCGTATAACATCGGAGCTCGGTAGATTCGTGCCGTTAAGGCTTGTAATATCCTCGCGGAATCTTGTGACTACCGAGCTCGACGCGCGAACGAGAAAATTCCACGCGAGGACAACGCGCGCGCGACCGACCACCTGCCGCGAATTTTGTAAGCCGCGCGTGGCAAATTCTGACCGCTGCCGGCTCCTGCCGACGGTACAAGACCGGTCCAATAAAGACCTTATTGCCGAAAACGTTGTATTAATTTTTCCGTGAGAAACGTCCCTGCCGCGGGGGATGCCCCGTCCTTTCCTTTCGTAGAACCCTCGGCCTGTTCGCGAGCTATTTCAGGTGTTCGCGTAGTCTCCGTCGCTTCGGAAACCGCCCTCTCGATTCATCAAGTGTTCGCGTTGTTCTAGTGGCACGTTCCCGTGCCTGGCGCCCGAATTGTATCGTAAAATCGTGCAAAGAAGCGAGCGAATTTCGAAGCGGCGACGGACTATTTGTCGCGGGCGGACCACGTGTCGCGCGGCCGCGCGTGGCCCGGCTGTAAAGCCTATCAAAGACCCGTAGTCGCTCTGTTTTTCGGCCACGAAAAATAGACGGCGTGACAAATTGGCGCCCGAACAGTTTTCTGGACCTCTCGCCGAAAAGCGATTTGAGAATTGTTTTTCAAAGAGGTGCGTAAGGAAGTCGGGGCTCTCACGGTAAATTTCGTTTCTCGTTAGTGGACTACGCAATAGGAGAGAGAGAGAAGGGCGATCGAGGCCGTAGCGTGCTAGAGACGCACGACGCGTTCGCGTTCGAAATTCCTCCGCGTTGTTTACGTTCCGCACGACGACAGAAAAGCCAACACGTACATCATTGCCGAGGTTATTGGGTTGCTATTGTATAGTATTGAATTCTGTTTGAATTTCTTGTGTGTTTGTCGCGCTGCCCGTACCGTTTCAAATGTCGTACTGATATTTATGTGTTAGGAAATACTAATTGAAATAACCAGGACTTTCTTGCAGGAAAATTATCTCAACTGAAATATATTTTAACACTTTAAATATTTTAAAGAATATTGTTTTTTTAATATTGCCGCACTAGAGAGTGCCGGGAAAATTTGAATTCACAATTTATTCTCTTCTATTGTTTCTCATTCAAACAATCTATTGCCGGCAATTTGACACAACTAAAATATTACCAGGTTTTATTTATTTATTGCATTTTATTATTTATTTATTTCGTAGCCGTCCGTTATCTAATTTATTTAACTATTTATTGAATAGTACTAGTCATCGGTGTTCGTTTCCTCGGTAATTTAATCCGATCGGTTTGAAAATTTTTTTTTGTTTTGTTAATTTGATTTGATTTCTGGGAGGGGATAAATTGAGAAGAATATCGAAAGATAATTGAGTGAGTGTGGTCGCTGCCGGTTAGCGGAAATTCCTTTTGAATTTAGCTAACTAGGCGCGATAACATCGACACGGAAAATTTACTTTCGAAATATTCTCCAATATCCCATAAAATTTGAATTACAGACAGTGGCCAGTGGAATACCACCAACAATTCTCATAAATCGCGAACCCCATAAATAAGAGGATCTGCCGTAAATTAACTTTATTATTCAGAATTATTCACAACCACTCAAAATTTTTTTTTTGCCTCTCTTTCCCTACAGTAAAATTTGGTGAAGGCAGTGGTTGAGGGAGATCATTACCGATCAACCGAATCACCTAATTCGGTTGAGTGGTGCCGAGACCCCTCCGAACTCCTTTCACTAAAATAAAAATTAAACATTTTTTTTTCTTGTCTCTCTCTTCCCCCCGCTCTAATTCAAACACACCACCAGTTCTAACATAGACAAATAAATTAAACTTTATTGACTTTGCCGCATAGGATCCAATAATTTATGTGGAGCGAGATTGAATGACACTGAGCCACTGATTGAATAGGTTAAATATATGAAGCGTAAAATTTTGAATTCATACTAAGGAATTTAAAATTTTGCCTCTGTAACGAATTTTTTTTTTGAATATTTATGCCGAGGAATTTTTTCGCGTTTATTGTGTTTCCATTAGTGTGTTTTTTTAATTTGTGATCCGTGGAGCCCGGTTGGGGGAGGATAGCGCCCAGCGTGCCGTCCACCTACAGCTAGTGCACCAACGGATTTAATTTTTTTTATTTATTATTCTTTTATATATTTATTTATTTATCTTATTTATTAATTTCTGTGATACTGTAATTATTTTATTACTGTGCGTCTTGCCGTTGCTGGACAGGACTGTGCCACCAGCGTGGTCCGTCCGTAACTGGTGGACGATTTATGCCAATTTCAATTGATTTTCTTGTAAAGGTAATATTTATTGATATGTATTGATACTGTGCGCATATTGGTGATAATTTCCTTGTGATTTTGCGTTGTTTCCGGAACGGTACGTTGCAGCGCCGACACATTTTTGGCACGCTATCCCAACCCAATAGTTTTGATCACTGTGTATATTATATGTCGAAATTGCTACGGTGAGGGGAAGTATGGCATGATCGTAGTTGTGCCGTCACAAAATATAGACGAGTACCATTAAGATTAAAAATATTTTGCGAAGTGGTACGAACCAAGCCAAAGGGCCAGTGGCGTACCCAACAGTTTCTGTTTTTTGTTTTGGCTATTCATTAGCCACCACTTATTGTTGGCGAAAAGAAAATTATTCATTCTGCCGGTGCACACGGATCGTTGGGGAAATCCACAAGCGAAACGAGAAAAAGAATTTAGAATATCGACGGGGTAGAACCACCTCTTAGCGAGTTGCCGAGCAGGTATTTTCCCCCCTCAGGTCAAAATCCAAGTATCGAGTTTTTTCGTGTTTTGTCACGCAGTTATTTCGCGAATTAAACGATAAAGAAAGGGGCACCAGTAGCGCCCATAAAAATTAAGCGTCGCGTGCAGGTAGCTGGGAGTTTCTCGTGGCGGATACGATACCGGGTGGGTCACGAAAAATGCGTCGGTTCCTCAGCTTGCCGAAACTCGAGCACGACGGGGAGGAGAGGCAATCATGGTATGACGACGCGTTGGAAGACGAGGTTTGGTTCCCCAAAAACGAGAGACTGAGCTACGGCGGGGAGGGACGATCTCCCCCGCACGAAATTAAAGTACCGATTCCAACGCGACGGACTAACGTGCCGTCACCTCCACCCCGTCGTCGCGAACAAGGCACAGAGGGGGGACGCTCCCAGATGGACCATGCATCGGGCAATACCGTACCAAGCGAGCGAACAACTCGCGAATTATATTACCGAGGGAAGCCAGTTGCCGAATTAATGCGGCGATGGCGAATTAAGTTCTCGGGGGAACCCGGAGAGGACACGGAAGCCTTTCTGGATGACCTCAACCAACAGAGAAAATATAGTAATATCGCGGACCAAGACCTACTCCGCTGTTTGCCGGTTTGTTTAGGAGGGATCGCGAAGCTTTGGTACGAGGAGGAGGCCGATGGATGGGAAAACTGGGAACAATTCGTGGCCGATTATAGAGAATATTTCGGGGACCCCGACTATCAAGATACGTTGATTCGGAACATAAAAGATCGGTTCCAAGGCCCGGACGAGCCGACCAGAAACTACCTGACGTACATGACCGCGATGTTTAGGAAATTGCACCCTCCATGGCCGGAATATAAGAAAATACAACGCGTGTATTGGGGGGCGAGGGAAGGCCTACGAAACGCGATCGCAATAGATTGGATTACAACGCTCAAAGAATTAAAATCCAAGTTAATAGAGGCGGATAGGGAAACGGACGAGTCACGTAGACGAAATCCGAAACCCTCGGAGATGGTTCATCCCAGCTACGCGTACATGCCGGGCACATATGGCCGCCAAAAATCATTGGGTCGAGGGAAAGCCGTAGGCTTTGCATACGTAAACGCGATAACCGCCGCGGAGGATACCGATAGCGACCAGGTGAACGACAAACTCCCCCAACCCGCACGGAGAGACGACCGATCCAGATATGGCATTGCCGGGGAAAGGGCAACGCGGAGTAAAACACCTACCGCGGCCCACTCGAGAGAAAGCGGGAGGACCCACGCGGAAGTGCCACCGAAGGGACCGACGCGAACTCTAGCGAGGGAACCCCTACCGCGCCGAAGGGAAGTAACCGCGACGGTAGCAACTCGACAGTGGCCACCACGCGAAAAAGAACGCGCGAGCGGAAGTGGCCTGCTGCAGTGTTGGAACTGCCGTAAGTCGGGCCACATATCGAGAGAGTGCCGAGAAGAGCAGAGGGTACACTGCTACGGTTGCGGGGCGCAGGGAGTCACCATAACGCAATGCCGAAGATGTTCGCCTCCGACGGGAAACGGGGGAGGGGGTCGTTCGACGGGGCCGGAACGATCTCGCCGGAATTAATATCGGCTCGTGTAAGCGCGGAAAGGGAGAACCATCATACCCCTCTATTAACAATAGACGCGTTTATAGGGAAAATGCCGACTCGCGCCCTAGTAGACTCGGGTTCGTCCTTGACTTTTATCAGTCAAGAACTATTAGAGAATGCCGAAAGAGGCATGATAAAAGTAGAAGACGCGGAAAAACCATGCTATTTTCTTCTAGCCACGGGGACGGTAGATCGGGCCGTACAACAAGCACGATTCGCGTTAAGGATAGGCCGGGAGGAGAGGGAAATATTTGCGCGGGTCCTGGATAATCTCGTGAGCCCCCTCTTGTTGGGAACGGACTCTATCGCGACATTCGGCCTAATAGCCGAATACCACAACGCCGTATGGTATTTTGCGTCTCGTCCGAACGAGAAGTTCCCCTTTACTAACACACCCTCGACCACCGTATGCTGTGGGTTACAAACCTTAGCGGATGCCGAGAAGGAACGTCTAGAACAATTCCTCGAGACATCATTGCCGGAATTTAAAGAAGTAACCGGACTGACGAACTTGATCAGTCACAAGATTGATGTTGGCGACCATCCGCCAATAAAACAGCGCTATTATGCCGTCTCTCCGAAAGTACAGGAGGCAATATATAAGGAAGTCGACACCTTATTGGCGGACGGCATAATCGAGCCATCACAAAGTGCCTGGTCAAGTCCGATCGTGATGGTGAAAAAGTCCAACGGCAAATACCGGTTTTGCCTGGACTTCCGGAAAGTCAACGAAGTCTCGAGGAAAGACGCGTACCCATTACCGCTCATGACGCAAATTTTAGACAAGCTGCGAATGGCCAAATATATTTCGACCCTCGACCTCAGTCAGGCTTACTTCCAAATTCCGTTGGAAGAGAAAAGTCGGGAAATTACAGCTTTCACAGTGCCGGGAAAAGGCCTATTCCAATTCCGCCGCATGCCGTATGGGTTAACGGGGGCACCCGCGACTTTTCAGCGATTATTAGACCGACTAATAGGTCCCGAAATGGAACCAAATGCGTTCGCGTATTTGGACGATATAATTATCGTCACCAAAACGTTTACCGAGCACCTAGTGTGGCTCGATAGAATATTAAATAAAATCAAAGAGGCCGGTCTAATAATCAATCCTGAGAAGTGCGAGTTTTGCCGACAGGAAGTACGGTATCTGGGTTTCGTGGTGAGCCGAGAGGGGCTAAAGGTGGACGCGGAGAAAATTCAACCAATCCTATCGTACCCACCACCTAAAACGATTAAGCAGGTGAGGCGATTCTTAGGGATGGCCTCCTGGTACAGGAGATTTATCCCGGGATTCGCCACGCTTGCCGAACCGCTAAATAACCTTTTGAGGAAGGATCGCGAATGGGAATGGAAGGACGGCCAACAAGCCGCCTTCGAGGCCCTCCGCGATGCCATTGCCGAAGCACCTACCCTCTCGTGCCCAAATTTCGAAACACCATTTACCCTACAAACGGATGCGAGCACGGTTGGACTGGGCGCGGTCCTGACACAGGAGGTCGAGGGAATTGAGAGGGTCATCGCGTTCGCGAGTAGGTCTCTCACGTTGCCGGAGAGAAAATATTCCGCTACCGAGTTGGAATGTCTCGCGATCGTCTGGGCGGTACAGAAATTTCGTCCGTATTTAGAGGGGTACAGCTTCACGGTGGTTACCGATCACCACAGCCTACGGTGGCTTAGAAAATTACAGAACCCCTCAGGGAGATTAGCGCGTTGGGCCCTGCAGCTGCTGGAATACGATTTCCAAGTAGTTTACAGACAGGGAACCCTAAATAAGGTGCCGGATGCCCTTTCTCGCGTACATGAGGGGGAGGATGTTGGAAAGGGGGAACAACACATCGTGGCCGCGGTTCGCACTAGGTGGTACGAAGAACGATTCGCGGAAGTAGAGCGAGACCCGGAAAAATTTAAGGACTGGTCCATTCGGAACGGAGAATTGTTTTGCCGACGTACAGACCCGATAATAGCGGAAACGCTAGGGGACGATAGGGATGAATGGAAACTAGTAATTCCCGAGGAGCGTAGAACCGAGATTCTGCAGGAGGCACACGATAACGTACAAGCGGGACATTTAGGAGTCGAGAAGACTTATCACCGCATTGCCGCCCGCTACTACTGGCCAGGCATGTACCGAACAACCGTAGAATATGTAAGACGCTGTAACACCTGTCAGAGCACTAAAGTGGAGCAATCACTCCCTCCAGGGCTGATGGGCCGGCGCAGAGTCGAAATGCCTTGGACAGTGGTAGCTGCCGACATCATGGGCCCGTTCCCTCCCAGCAGATCTCGAAACGTCTATCTCCTAGTGATCCAAGATTTATTTACCAAATGGATCGAGTGCGTGCCGCTCCGAAAGACCACTGGTCCAAAAATTGCCGAGGCTCTCGAAGAGTTAGTCTTCTGCCGATGGGGAACCCCAGACGTGCTGTTAACGGACAACGGCACGGAATTCGCGAATAATTGCCTGAAAGATCTGGCGAAAGAATACGGGATTAAACTTAGCACGATCCCTCCGTATCACCCGCAGGCGAACCCGGTCGAACGAGTAAATCGAGTCCTGAAGACAATGATCGTGTCGTACATTGAGAGGGATCACAGAGATTGGGACCTAAACTTGCCGCAACTAAGGTTTGCCTATAATACCGCGAACCATTCCGTGCTACAGGCTTCTCCAGCGTTCCTTAACTTCGGGCGAGAACCACGCCCAGCGAAATGCGTGCGAGCTGGCGTGGAACTGCCTATTGACCTCGAGGTCACTTCCCATGACTCGTGGAAGAAACGCATAACGCAATTGCCGACGTTACGGCAGTGGGTCTTGGAAAACCTCGAGGATGCGTACAATAGGCAGTCCAAATATTACAATTTACGACATCGCGAGCGGTCATATAAAGTGGGGGATAGGGTAATGAAGCGACAACACGTACTCTCGTCGGCGGCAAAACATTTCGCGGCAAAATTAGCGCCGAAATTTACGGGACCGGTTGTAATCACGAAAGTACTGTCGCCTGTAGTATACGGCCTAGCGACGGAAAGCGGGAATGATATTGGCAAGGCACACATTAGCGATCTCAAACCATACTTCCCCCCACAAACATCCAAATAAGGGGGCTAAAAGTAACAGTTTCCCACACAGCCGAATTGCCGAGTCGCCGCTTTGCCGCCTGCCGCCTGCCGCCTGCCGCCTGCCGCCTGGCCATCAACCGACCTGCCGCTCTAGTGACCTGCCGATCTACCGCCCTGCCGCCCCGCCGATTGCCGGACTGCCGACTCCGTGTCGTATCTGGGCCGAGAAAGATGAACAAGCAGAACAGCCGCACGGTAGCCACCCAGACGGAGGGCCAGGTGATCGCACTGCCGGACCGACACACCGAAGGGCCGGCAGATGCGAAAACCGTGGAGGAAGGAGGAACCGACACGGAAGACGACACGGTGTACGAATCGGCCGATGACCGTCCGGAGGCGGACATGGGAGCGGAGTCGGACGAGAGCTTCAATCGCTCGTTCGAGAAGCTAATACGAAAACTGAGACCGGTATACGAAGAGGAGGACCGGCCCACCGCTGCCGCCCCCGCGAAAGCAAACCGGCAGATACCAGAAGAGCGGGAGGAACAACGGAATCAAACGCCACCGAGACCCTACAAGAAGGGGACGCGGACATTGACGCAACGTTGCCGAGAAGAAGAGAGGGGATGCTGGAGATGCGGAGCCGCCGACCACACACATACGACCTGCCGAGCCCCACAAAAGTGGGAATATTGTTATCGGTGCGGAAGGCCGACGTACACTATTAAAACATGCCCGGACTGCCGAAAGACGTGGAAGACCGGGGGACCCCACCACCCCTGGAAGTAAGACGGGAAAAGGGGCATCTTCCTGTTGCGCAATGCCGCCCCCAAAAAGGGCCGTAAAATTTTTTTTGTTTGTTCCATTGCCGCCCCAAAAAGGGGCCGTAATTTTTTTTTGTGTTCCATAACCGCCCCCAAAAAGGGACGCATTTTCTTTTTGGATTACCGCCCCCAAAAAGGGACGCATTTTCTTTTTGGATCACCGCCCTCAAAAAGAGACGCATTTTCTTTTTGGATTACCGCCCTCAAAAAGGGACGCATTTTCTTTTTGGATTACCGCCCTCAAAAAGGGACGTATTTTCTTTTTTTTTAAGCTGCCGCCCCAAAAAGGGATATATATATTTTTTTCTCTTTTCTTCTTTCTCTGCATTACTTTTCTTTCTAATTGCCGCCCGCAATAAGGGTATATTTTTGTTAAAATAATGCCGCCCAGAAAAAAAAAAATAAACGGGGGTCGCTAAGAAATAAAGAGTACCGCTTCATTTAACCCTCGAAAACCCTATCCGCCGAGTCAAGCGTAACAGGAATTAGCGACAATTAGGTTAGTTAATTAGATGCCGATTGCGCTTAAGAAAACCTCGCCCGAAGATTGCAAGCAAAGGAAAGGTAAGTACTCGTCTATACTTGTGATGTTGTATACGTGGGCGTCTCTAGATAGTTGTGGGTAACCGGGGGACCATCCGAGGAAGAGCGTTCGCCACCGAGCCCACGAATTGCCTGACCGGTAACTGCCACCGGTAAGACCCGGTCTCTTCCGGGGGGGGAGGAGTTGTGACGTGGCAAGTTTGCCGACGTCTTCCCGAACCCTTAACGAAGGACCGGGTCACCTCGAGCAGTGCCGAAACGAAAGGGCCGTTGCGATCGCTCTCCCTGGGAAAATCCGAGTACCAGTGGCAGAGTATTAACGCGTTTTAAACGTCGCGCCACTGAGCGCGACGCAAAGTTACAGGATCGTAGCCGGACTCCACGAAGGAACCCGGTACCTAATTCCGACAGCTAATTGGCGAAAATACCTCGCGACGAGGTACTCAAAGGACCTATCGCAGCACCGACGCCGTACCGAACATGTCGCGATTGGAACGAGCCCAGGCCAGCAAGCCTGGAGGAGCGGACGAGGACCTCGTGAATCGGAGACGACGACCCCCTCCGTCCCGTCGGCCCCTCACCCGGAGTGGATCACGAGCAGACTGCCGGACCGGCTCGTACCAACCTCGAGGCGCGCGGCGGAAAATCAGGGAACACCGTCTTCGGAGATCGACAAATTGCCGAAGACAAGGGGGCTCCCCAATTAAGAAGCGCCCCTGCCGCGAGAACCCCTGCGATAGGCCCGAGCGTCGCACCGTCGGAATTAGATGAGGGAGTAGGGGGACGCCCCACTTCCGCGTTCCCGAGCCGACGCGAAGTAGGTCACTGTGCCACAGGACATTGCCGAGTTAAGTCGTCCTTTAACCATTGCTTAACCATAAAGTATTTTGCACTGCCGTACCGAGAGCTATCCTGCGATTGCCGATTTGGTAAGTGCCGGTCAGGTTTTGCGGTATAAATTGTGAACAGTTCGTGTTGGCTCGGGGCGTGTTCGCGGATCACACTTTCGCGTCGTATTCACGCGTCCGTCTGCGTAGCCGGGAAACGTGGAAAAGTGCACGCGGCGCGTCGAGACGGCCGTGAAAAGCCACGTTGCCGAGAACCTTCCATCCGGAGGAAGGCGGAACGTGCCGAATTTAGAAAATTAGCGTTCATCCTCGGTGCCGCCCACGGTGGGACGACGCGACGTGCCCGATCGTTTTTCTCTCACCTCTCGTACTTTGCCGCGTCCTCTGGCCAGTCGCCGATTATTGCCGCGTATAACATCGGAGCTCGGTAGATTCGTGCCGTTAAGGCTTGTAATATCCTCGCGGAATCTTGTGACTACCGAGCTCGACGCGCGAACGAGAAAATTCCACGCGAGGACAACGCGCGCGCGACCGACCACCTGCCGCGAATTTTGTAAGCAGCGCGTGGCAAATTCTGACCGCTGCCGGCTCCTGCCGACGGTACAAGACCGGTCCAATAAAGACCTTATTGCCGAAAACGTTGTATTAATTTTTCCGTGAGAAACGTCCCTGCCGCGGGGGATGCCCCGTCCTTTCCTTTCGTAGAACCCTCGGCCTGTTCGCGAGCTATTTCAGGTGTTCGCGTAGTCTCCGTCGCTTCGGAAACCGCCCTCTCGATTCATCAAGTGTTCGCGTTGTTCTAGTGGCACGTTCCCGTGCCTGGCGCCCGAATTGTATCGTAAAATCGTGCAAAGAAGCGAGCGAATTTCGAAGCGGCGACGGACTATTTGTCGCGGGCGGACCACGTGTCGCGCGGCCGCGCGTGGCCCGGCTGTAAAGCCTATCAAAGACCCGTAGTCGCTCTGTTTTTCGGCCACGAAAAATAGACGGCGTGACAATGTATGGAATTGACGCAAAAACATCGAATTCTCATGCAGGAACGCCTAACAATCGAGTTCATGCAAGCGACGACGAATGTTCGTGTACAAGTTACTTTCTGTTCCAGAATGAAGATTCGAATGCGAAAACGAGGCATCTGCATCGAAATGTATGGAATTGACGCAAAAACATCGAATTCTCATGCAGGAACGCGTAACAATCGAGTTCATGCAAGCGACGACGAATGTTCGTGTACAAGTTCTTTTCTGTTCGAGAATGATGACTCGCATGCAAAAACGATGCATCTGCATCGAAACGTACAGAATTGACACAGAAACATCTAATTAGCATGCAGGAACGCGTTACAATCGATTTCACGCAAGCGACGACGAATGTTCGTGTACAAGTTCTTTTCTGTTCGAGAATGATGATTCGCGTGACAAAACGATGCATCCGCATCGAAATGTATGGAATTAACACAGAAACATCGAGTTTGCAGGTAGGACCGCGTTACAATCGATTTCATGTAAGCGACGACGAATGTACGTGTAGAAGTAATTTTCTGTTCTGGAATGATCATTCGCAAGCAAAATCGCTGCATCCTCATCGAAACGTATGGAATTCACACAGAAACATCGAGTTTGCATGCAGGAAAGCGTCACAATCGATTTCATGGAAGCGACGACGATTGTACGTGTACAAGTTATTTTCTGTTCCTCAATGAAGATTCGCGTGCAAAAACGATGCATTTGCATCGAAACGTACAGAATTGACACAGAAACATCTAATTAGCATGCAGGAACGCGTTATAACCGATTTCACGCAAGCAACGACGAATGTTCGTGTACAAGTTATTTTACGTTCCAGAATGAAGATCCGCGTGCAAAAAGGATGCATCCGCATCTAAATGTATGGAATTGACGCAAAAACATCGAATTCTCATGCAGGAACGCGTAACAATCGAGTTCATGCAAGCGACGACGAGCTCTCGTGTACAAGTTATTTTCTGTTCCAGAATGATGATTCGAATGCGAAAAGGAGGCATCCGCATCGAAATGTATGGAATTGACACAGAAACATCGAGTTTGCATGTAGGACCGCGTTACAATCGATTACATGCAAGCGACGACGAATGTACGTGTAGAAGTAATTTTCTGTTCTGGAATGATCATTCGCAAGCGAAATCGCTGCATCCTCATCGAAACGTATGGAACTCACACAGAAACATCGGGTTTGCAGGTATTACCGCGTTACAATCGATTTCATGGAAGCGACGACGAATGTACGTGTAGAAGTAATTTTCTGTTCTGGAATGATCATTCGCAAGCAAAATCGCTGCATCCTCATCGAAACGTATGGAATTCATACAGAAACATCGAATGTGCATGCAGAAACGCGTTGTAATCGAGTTCATGCAAGCGCCGGCGAATGTTCGTGTACAAGTTACTTTATGATCCAAAATGAAGATCCGCGTGCAAAAAGGATGCATCCGCATCGAAATGTATGGAATTGACGCAAAAACATCGAATTCTCATGCAGGAACGCCTAACAATCGAGTTCATGCAAGCGACGACGAATGTTCGTGTACAAGTTACTTTCTGTTCCAGAATGAAGATTCGAATGCGAAAACGAGGCATCTGCATCGAAATGTATGGAATTGACGCAAAAACATCGAATTCTCATGCAGGAACGCGTAACAATCGAGTTCATGCAAGCGACGACGAATGTTCGTGTACAAGTTCTTTTCTGTTCGAGAATGATGACTCGCGTGCAAAAACGATGCATCTGCATCGAAACGTACAGAATTGACACAGAAACATCTAATTAGCATGCAGGAACGCGTTACAATCGATTTCACGCAAGCGACGACGAATGTTCGTGTACAAGTTCTTTTCTGTTCGAGAATGATGATTCGCGTGACAAAACGATGCATCCGCATCGAAATGTATGGAATTAACACAGAAACATCGAGTTTGCAGGTAGGACCGCGTTACAATCGATTTCATGTAAGCGACGACGAATGTACGTGTAGAAGTAATTTTCTGTTCTGGAATGATCATTCGCAAGCAAAATCGCTGCATCCTCATCGAAACGTATGGAATTCACACAGAAACATCGAGTTTGCATGCAGGAAAGCGTCACAATCGATTTCATGGAAGCGACGACGATTGTACGTGTACAAGTTATTTTCTGTTCCTCAATGAAGATTCGCGTGCAAAAACGATGCATTTGCATCGAAACGTACAGAATTGACACAGAAACATCTAATTAGCATGCAGGAACGCGTTATAACCGATTTCACGCAAGCAACGACGAATGTTCGTGTACAAGTTATTTTACGTTCCAGAATGAAGATCCGCGTGCAAAAAGGATGCATCCGCATCTAAATGTATGGAATTGACGCAAAAACATCGAATTCTCATGCAGGAACGCGTAACAATCGAGTTCATGCAAGCGACGACGAGCTCTCGTGTACAAGTTATTTTCTGTTCCAGAATGATGATTCGAATGCGAAAAGGAGGCATCCGCATCGAAATGTATGGAATTGACACAGAAACATCGAGTTTGCATGTAGGACCGCGTTACAATCGATTACATGCAAGCGACGACGAATGTACGTGTAGAAGTAATTTTCTGTTCTGGAATGATCATTCGCAAGCGAAATCGCTGCATCCTCATCGAAACGTATGGAACTCACACAGAAACATCGGGTTTGCAGGTATTACCGCGTTACAATCGATTTCATGGAAGCGACGACGAATGTACGTGTAGAAGTAATTTTCTGTTCTGGAATGATCATTCGCAAGCAAAATCGCTGCATCCTCATCGAAACGTATGGAATTCATACAGAAACATCGAATGTGCATGCAGAAACGCGTTGTAATCGAGTTCATGCAAGCGCCGGCGAATGTTCGTGTACAAGTTACTTTATGATCCAAAATGAAGATCCGCGTGCAAAAAGGATGCATCCGCATCGAAATGTATGGAATTGACGCAAAAACATCGAATTCTCATGCAGGAACGCATAACAATCGATTTCGTGAAAGCGACGACAATTGCACGTGTACAAGTTATTTCCTGTTCCACAATGAAGATTCGAATGCGAAAACGAGGCATCTGCATCGAAACGTATGGAATTGACGCAGAAACGCGTTACAATCGAGTTCATGCAAGCGTCGACGAATGTTCGTGTACAAGTTACTTTATGATCCAAAATGAAGATCCGCGTGCAAAAAGGATGCATCCGCATCGAAATGTATGGAATTGACGCAGAAACATCGAATTCTCATGCAGGAACGCGTAACAATCGATTTCGTGAAAGCGACGACAATTGCACGTGTACAAGTTATTTCCTGTTCCACAATGAAGATTCGAATGCGAAAACGAGGCATCTGCATCGAAACGTATGGAATTGACGCAGAAACGCGTTACAATCGAGTTCATGCAAGCGTCGACGAATGTTCGTGTACAAGTTACTTTATGATCCAAAATGAAGATCCGCGTGCAAAAAGGATGCATCCGCATCGAAATGTATGGAATTGACGCAGAAACATCGAATTCTCATGCAGGAACGCGTAACAATCGATTTCATGGAAGCGACGACGATTGTACGTGTACAAGTTATTTTCTGTTCCAGAATGATGATTCGAATGCGAAAAGGAGGCATCTGCATCGAAACGTATGGAATTGACGCAGAAACGCGTTACAATCGAGTTCATGCAAGCGTCGACGAATGTTCGTGTACAAGTTACTTTATGATCCAAATGAAGATCCGCGTGCAAAAAGGATGCTTCCGCATCGAAATGTATGGAATTGACGCAGAAACATCGAAATTGCATGCAGGGACGCGTAACAATCCACTTCATGCAATCGACGACGAATGTTCGAGTACAAGTTATTTTCTGTTCCAGAATGATGATCCGCGTGTAAAAAGGATGCATCCGCATCGAAATGTATGGAATTGACACAGAAATAACGAGTTTGCAGGTAGGACCGCGTTACAATCGATTTCATGCAAGCGACAACGAATGTACGTGTAGAAGTAATTTTCTGTTCTGGAATGATCATTCGCAACCAAAATCGCTGCATCCTCATCGAAACGTATGGAATTCACACAGAAACATCGAGTTTGCATGCAGGAAAGCGTCACAATCGATTTCATGCAAGCGACAACGAATGTTCGTGTACAAGTTACTTTCTGTTCCAGAATGAAGATTCGAATGCGAAAACGAGGCATCTGCATCGAAACGTATGGAATTGACCCAGAAACACGTTACAATCGAGTTCATGCAAGCGGCGACCAATGTTCGTGTACAAGTTACTTTATGTTCCAAAATGAAGTTCCACGTGCAAAAAGGATGCATCCGCATCGAAATGTATGGAATTGACGCGGAAACATCGAAATTGCATGCAGGGACCCGTAACAATCCACTTCATGCAATCGACGACTAATGTATGCGAACAAGTTATATTCTGTTCCGAAATGGTCTTTTACGTGAAAATAGCTACATCTGCATCGAAACGTATGGAATTGACGCAAAAACATCGAATTCTCATGCAGGAACGCGTAACAATCGAGTTCATGAAAGCGACGACGATTGTACGTGTACAAGTTATTTTCTGTTCCAGAATGATGATTGGAATGCGAAAAGGAGGCATCTGCATCGAAACGTATGGAATTGACGCAGAAACGCGTTACAATCGATTTCATGCAAGCGACGACGAATGTACGTGTAGAAGTAATTTTCTGTTCTGGAATGATCATTCGCAAGCAAAATCGCTGCATCCTCATCGAAACGTATGGAATTCACACAGAAACATCGAGTTTGCATGCAGGAAAGCGTCACAATCGATTTCATGGAAGCGACGACGATTGTACGTGTACAAGTTATTTTCTGTTCCTCAATGAAGATTCGCGTGCAAAAACGATGCATTTGCATCGAAACGTACAGAATTGACACAGAAACATCTAATTAGCATGCAGGAACGCGTTATAACCGATTTCACGCAAGCGACGACGAATGTTCGTGTACAAGTTATTTTACGTTCCAGAATGAAGATGCGCGTGCAAAAAGGATGCATCCGCATCTAAATGTATGGAATTGACGCAAAAACATCGAATTCTCATGCAGGAACGCGTAACAATCGAGTTCATGCAAGCGACGACGAGCTCTCGTGTACAAGTTATTTTCTGTTCCAGAATGATGATTCGAATGCGAAAAGGAGGCATCCGCATCGAAATGTATGGAATTGACACAGAAACATCGAGTTTGCAGGTAGGACCGCGTTACAATCGATTACATGCAAGCGACGACGAATGTACGTGTAGAAGTAATTTTCTGTTCTGGAATGATCATTCGCAAGCAAAATCGCTGCATCCTCATCGAAACGTATGGAATTCATACAGAAACATCGAATGTGCATGCAGAAACGCGTTATAATCGAGTTCATGCAAGCGCCGACGAATGTTCGTGTACAAGTTACTTTATGATCCAAAATGAAGATCCGCGTGCAAAAAGGATGCATCCGCATCGAAATGTATGGAATTGACGCAAAAACATCGAATTCTCATGCAGGAACGCATAACAATCGATTTCGTGAAAGCGACGACAATTGCACGTGTACAAGTTATTTCCTGTTCCACAATGAAGATTCGAATGCGAAAACGAGGCATCTGCATCTAAACGTATGGAATTGACGCAGAAACGCGTTACAATCGAGTTCATGCAAGCGTCGACGAATGTTCGTGTACAAGTTACTTTATGATCCAAAATGAAGATCCGCGTGCAAAAAGGATGCATCCGCATCGAAACGTATGGAATTCACACAGAAACATCGAATTCTCATGCAGGAACGCGTAACAATCGATTTCATGGAAGCGACGACGATTGTACGTGTACAAGTTATTTTCTGTTCCAGAATGATGATTCGAATGCGAAAAGGAGGCATCTGCATCGAAACGTATGGAATTGACGCAGAAACGCGTTACAATCGAGTTCATGCAAGCGTCGACGAATGTTCGTGTACAAGTTACTTTATGATCCAAATGAAGATCCGCGTGCAAAAAGGATGCATCCGCATCGAAATGTATGGAATTGACGCAGAAACATCGAAATTGCATGCGGGGACGCGTAACAATCGATTTCATGCAAGCGACAACGAATGTACGTGTAGAAGTAATTTTCTGTTCTGGAATGATCATTCGAATGCGAAAAGGAGGCATCTGCATCGAAACGTATGGAATTGACGCAGAAACGCGTTACAATCGAGTTCATGCAAGCGTCGACGAATGTTCGTGTACAAGTTACTTTATGATCCAAATGAAGATCCGCGTGCAAAAAGGATGCATCCGCATCGAAATGTATGGAATTGACGCAGAAACATCGAAATTGCATGCAAGGACTCGTAACAATCGATTTCATGCAAGCGACAACGAATGTACGTGTAGAAGTAATTTTCTGTTCTGGAATGATCATTCGCAACCAAAATCGCTGCATCCTCATCGAAACGTATGGAATTCACACAGAAACATCGAGTTTGCATGCAGGAAAGCGTCACAATCGATTTCATGCAAGCGACAACGAATGTTCGTGTACAAGTTACTTTCTGTTCCAGAATGAAGATTCGAATGCGAAAACGAGGCATCTGCATCGAAACGTATGGAATTGACCCAGAAACACGTTACAATCGAGTTCATGCAAGCGGCGACCAATGTTCGTGTACAAGTTACTTTATGTTCCAAAATGAAGTTCCACGTGCAAAAAGGATGCATCCGCATCGAAATGTATGGAATTGACGCGGAAACATCGAAATTGCATGCAGGGACCCGTAACAATCCACTTCATGCAATCGACGACTAATGTATGCGAACAAGTTATATTCTGTTCCGAAATGGTCTTTTACGTGAAAATAGCTACATCTGCATCGAAACGTATGGAATTGACGCAAAAACATCGAATTCTCATGCAGGAACGCGTAAAAATCGAGTTCATGAAAGCGACGACGATTGTACCTGTACAAGTTATTTTCTGTTCCAGAATGATGATTGGAATGCGAAAAGGAGGCATCTGCATCGAAACGTATGGAATTGACGCAGAAACGCGTAACAATCGAGTTCATGCAAGCGACGACGAATGTTCGTGTACAAGTTCTTTTCTGTTCGAGAATGATGACTCGCGTGCAAAAACGATGCATCTGCATCGAAACGTACAGAATTGACACAGAAACATCTAATTAGCATGCAGGAACGCGTTACAATCGATTTCACGCAAGCGACGACGAATGTTCGTGTACAAGTTCTTTTCTGTTCGAGAATGATGATTCGCGTGACAAAACGATGCATCCGCATCGAAATGTATGGAATTAACACAGAAACATCGAGTTTGCAGGTAGGACCGCGTTACAATCGATTTCATGTAAGCGACGACGAATGTACGTGTAGAAGTAATTTTCTGTTCTGGAATGATCATTCGCAAGCAAAATCGCTGCATCCTCATCGAAACGTATGGAATTCACACAGAAACATCGAGTTTGCATGCAGGAAAGCGTCACAATCGATTTCATGGAAGCGACGACGATTGTACGTGTACAAGTTATTTTCTGTTCCTCAATGAAGATTCGCGTGCAAAAACGATGCATTTGCATCGAAACGTACAGAATTGACACAGAAACATCTAATTAGCATGCAGGAACGCGTTATAACCGATTTCACGCAAGCAACGACGAATGTTCGTGTACAAGTTATTTTACGTTCCAGAATGAAGATCCGCGTGCAAAAAGGATGCATCCGCATCTAAATGTATGGAATTGACGCAAAAACATCGAATTCTCATGCAGGAACGCGTAACAATCGAGTTCATGCAAGCGACGACGAGCTCTCGTGTACAAGTTATTTTCTGTTCCAGAATGATGATTCGAATGCGAAAAGGAGGCATCCGCATCGAAATGTATGGAATTGACACAGAAACATCGAGTTTGCATGTAGGACCGCGTTACAATCGATTACATGCAAGCGACGACGAATGTACGTGTAGAAGTAATTTTCTGTTCTGGAATGATCATTCGCAAGCGAAATCGCTGCATCCTCATCGAAACGTATGGAACTCACACAGAAACATCGGGTTTGCAGGTATTACCGCGTTACAATCGATTTCATGGAAGCGACGACGAATGTACGTGTAGAAGTAATTTTCTGTTCTGGAATGATCATTCGCAAGCAAAATCGCTGCATCCTCATCGAAACGTATGGAATTCATACAGAAACATCGAATGTGCATGCAGAAACGCGTTGTAATCGAGTTCATGCAAGCGCCGGCGAATGTTCGTGTACAAGTTACTTTATGATCCAAAATGAAGATCCGCGTGCAAAAAGGATGCATCCGCATCGAAATGTATGGAATTGACGCAAAAACATCGAATTCTCATGCAGGAACGCATAACAATCGATTTCGTGAAAGCGACGACAATTGCACGTGTACAAGTTATTTCCTGTTCCACAATGAAGATTCGAATGCGAAAACGAGGCATCTGCATCGAAACGTATGGAATTGACGCAGAAACGCGTTACAATCGAGTTCATGCAAGCGTCGACGAATGTTCGTGTACAAGTTACTTTATGATCCAAAATGAAGATCCGCGTGCAAAAAGGATGCATCCGCATCGAAATGTATGGAATTGACGCAGAAACATCGAATTCTCATGCAGGAACGCGTAACAATCGATTTCATGGAAGCGACGACGATTGTACGTGTACAAGTTATTTTCTGTTCCAGAATGATGATTCGAATGCGAAAAGGAGGCATCTGCATCGAAACGTATGGAATTGACGCAGAAACGCGTTACAATCGAGTTCATGCAAGCGTCGACGAATGTTCGTGTACAAGTTACTTTAAGATCCAAATGAAGATCCGCGTGCAAAAAGGATGCTTCCGCATCGAAATGTATGGAATTGACGCAGAAACATCGAAATTGCATGCAGGGACGCGTAACAATCCACTTCATGCAATCGACGACGAATGTTCGAGTACAAGTTATTTTCTGTTCCAGAATGATGATCCGCGTGTAAAAAGGATGCATCCGCATCGAAATGTATGGAATTGACACAGAAATAACGAGTTTGCAGGTAGGACCGCGTTACAATCGATTTCATGCAAGCGACAACGAATGTACGTGTAGAAGTAATTTTCTGTTCTGGAATGATCATTCGCAACCAAAATCGCTGCATCCTCATCGAAACGTATGGAATTCACACAGAAACATCGAGTTTGCATGCAGGAAAGCGTCACAATCGATTTCATGCAAGCGACAACGAATGTTCGTGTACAAGTTACTTTCTGTTCCAGAATGAAGATTCGAATGCGAAAACGAGGCATCTGCATCGAAACGTATGGAATTGACCCAGAAACACGTTACAATCGAGTTCATGCAAGCGGCGACCAATGTTCGTGTACAAGTTACTTTATGTTCCAAAATGAAGTTCCACGTGCAAAAAGGATGCATCCGCATCGAAATGTATGGAATTGACGCGGAAACATCGAAATTGCATGCAGGGACCCGTAACAATCCACTTCATGCAATCGACGACTAATGTATGCGAACAAGTTATATTCTGTTCCGAAATGGTCTTTTACGTGAAAATAGCTACATCTGCATCGAAACGTATGGAATTCACACAGAAACATCGAGTTTGCATGCAGGAAAGCGTCACAATCGATTTCATGGAAGCGACGACGATTGTACGTGTACAAGTTATTTTCTGTTCCTCAATGAAGATTCGCGTGCAAAAACGATGCATTTGCATCGAAACGTACAGAATTGACACAGAAACATCTAATTAGCATGCAGGAACGCGTTATAACCGATTTCACGCAAGCGACGACGAATGTTCGTGTACAAGTTATTTTACGTTCCAGAATGAAGATGCGCGTGCAAAAAGGATGCATCCGCATCTAAATGTATGGAATTGACGCAAAAACATCGAATTCTCATGCAGGAACGCGTAACAATCGAGTTCATGCAAGCGACGACGAGCTCTCGTGTACAAGTTATTTTCTGTTCCAGAATGATGATTCGAATGCGAAAAGGAGGCATCCGCATCGAAATGTATGGAATTGACACAGAAACATCGAGTTTGCAGGTAGGACCGCGTTACAATCGATTACATGCAAGCGACGACGAATGTACGTGTAGAAGTAATTTTCTGTTCTGGAATGATCATTCGCAAGCGAAATCGCTGCATCCTCATCGAAACGTATGGAACTCACACAGAAACATCGGGTTTGCAGGTATTACCGCGTTACAATCGATTTCATGGAAGCGACGACGAATGTACGTGTAGAAGTAATTTTCTGTTCTGGAATGATCATTCGCAAGCAAAATCGCTGCATCCTCATCGAAACGTATGGAATTCATACAGAAACATCGAATGTGCATGCAGAAACGCGTTATAATCGAGTTCATGCAAGCGCCGACGAATGTTCGTGTACAAGTTACTTTATGATCCAAAATGAAGATCCGCGTGCAAAAAGGATGCATCCGCATCGAAATGTATGGAATTGACGCAAAAACATCGAATTCTCATGCAGGAACGCATAACAATCGATTTCGTGAAAGCGACGACAATTGCACGTGTACAAGTTATTTCCTGTTCCACAATGAAGATTCGAATGCGAAAACGAGGCATCTGCATCTAAACGTATGGAATTGACGCAGAAACGCGTTACAATCGAGTTCATGCAAGCGTCGACGAATGTTCGTGTACAAGTTACTTTATGATCCAAAATGAAGATCCGCGTGCAAAAAGGATGCATCCGCATCGAAACGTATGGAATTCACACAGAAACATCGAATTCTCATGCAGGAACGCGTAACAATCGATTTCATGGAAGCGACGACGATTGTACGTGTACAAGTTATTTTCTGTTCCAGAATGATGATTCGAATGCGAAAAGGAGGCATCTGCATCGAAACGTATGGAATTGACGCAGAAACGCGTTACAATCGAGTTCATGCAAGCGTCGACGAATGTTCGTGTACAAGTTACTTTATGATCCAAATGAAGATCCGCGTGCAAAAAGGATGCATCCGCATCGAAATGTATGGAATTGACGCAGAAACATCGAAATTGCATGCGGGGACGCGTAACAATCGATTTCATGCAAGCGACAACGAATGTACGTGTAGAAGTAATTTTCTGTTCTGGAATGATCATTCGAATGCGAAAAGGAGGCATCTGCATCGAAACGTATGGAATTGACGCAGAAACGCGTTACAATCGAGTTCATGCAAGCGTCGACGAATGTTCGTGTACAAGTTACTTTATGATCCAAATGAAGATCCGCGTGCAAAAAGGATGCATCCGCATCGAAATGTATGGAATTGACGCAGAAACATCGAAATTGCATGCAAGGACTCGTAACAATCGATTTCATGCAAGCGACAACGAATGTACGTGTAGAAGTAATTTTCTGTTCTGGAATGATCATTCGCAACCAAAATCGCTGCATCCTCATCGAAACGTATGGAATTCACACAGAAACATCGAGTTTGCATGCAGGAAAGCGTCACAATCGATTTCATGCAAGCGACAACGAATGTTCGTGTACAAGTTACTTTCTGTTCCAGAATGAAGATTCGAATGCGAAAACGAGGCATCTGCATCGAAACGTATGGAATTGACCCAGAAACACGTTACAATCGAGTTCATGCAAGCGGCGACCAATGTTCGTGTACAAGTTACTTTATGTTCCAAAATGAAGTTCCACGTGCAAAAAGGATGCATCCGCATCGAAATGTATGGAATTGACGCGGAAACATCGAAATTGCATGCAGGGACCCGTAACAATCCACTTCATGCAATCGACGACTAATGTATGCGAACAAGTTATATTCTGTTCCGAAATGGTCTTTTACGTGAAAATAGCTACATCTGCATCGAAACGTATGGAATTGACGCAAAAACATCGAATTCTCATGCAGGAACGCGTAACAATCGAGTTCATGAAAGCGACGACGATTGTACCTGTACAAGTTATTTTCTGTTCCAGAATGATGATTGGAATGCGAAAAGGAGGCATCTGCATCGAAACGTATGGAATTGACGCAGAAACGCGTTACAATCGATTTCATGCAAGCGACGACGAATGTACGTGTACAAGTTCTTTTCTGTTCGAGAATGATGATTCGCGTGCAAAAGCGATGCATCCGCATCGAAATGTATGGAATTGACACAGAAACATCGAGTTTGCAGGTAGGACCGCGTTACAATCGATTTCATGCAAGCGGCGACGAATGTACGCGTAGAAGTAATTTTCATTTCTGGAATGATCATTCGCAAGCAAAATCGCTGCATCCTCATCGAAACGTATGGAATTCACACAGAAAAATCGAGTTTGCATGCAGGAAAGCGTCACAATCGATTTCATGGAAGCGACGACGATTGTACGTGTACAAGTTATTTTCTGTTCCTCAATGAAGATTCGCGTGCAAAAACGATGCATCTGCATCGAAACGTACAGAATTGACACAGAAACATCTAATTAGCATGCAGGAACGCGTTATAATCGATTTCACGCAAGCGACGACGAATGTTCGTGTACAAGTTATTTTACGTTCCAGAATGAAGATCCGCGTGCAAAAAGGATGCATTCGCATCTAAATGTATGGAATTGACGGAAAAACATCGAATTCTCATGCAGGAACGCGTAACATTCGAGTTCATGCAAGCGACGACGAATGTTCGTGTACAAGTTATTTTCTGTTCCTCAATGAAGATTCGCGTGCCAAAACGATGCATCTGCATCGAAACGTACAGAATTGACACAGAAACATCTAATTAGCATGCAGGAACGCGTTATAATCGATTTCACGCAAACGACGACGAATGTTCGTGTACAAGTTATTTTACGTTCCAGAATGAAGATCCGCGTGCAAAAAGGATGCATCCGCATCTAAATGTATGGAATTGACGCAAAAACATCGAATTCTCATGCAGGAACGCGTAACAATCGAGTTCATGCAAGCGACGACGAATGTTCGTGTACAAGTTCTTTTCTGTTCCTCAATGAAGATTCGCGTGCAAAAACGATGCATCTGCATCGAAACGTACAGAATTGACACAGAAACATCTAATTAGCATGCAGGAACGCGTTATAATCGATTTCACGCAAGCGACGACGAATGTTCGTGTACAAGTTATTTTACGTTCCAGAATGAAGATCCGCGTGCAAAAAGGATGCATCCGCATCTAAATGTATGGAATTGACGCAAAAACATCGAATTCTCATGCAGGAACGCGTAACAATCGAGTTCATGCAAGCGACGACGAATGTTCGTGTACAAGTTATTTCCTGTTCCACAAAGAAGATTCGAATGCGAAAACGAGGCATCTGCATCGAAACGTATGGAATTGACCCAGAAACGCGTTACAATCGAGTTCATGCAAGCGTCGACGAATGTTCGTGTACAAGTTACTTTATGTTCCAAAATGAAAATCCGCGTGCAAAAAGGATGCATCCGCATCGAAATGTATGGAATTGACGCAGAAACATCGAAATTGCATGCAGGGACGCGTAACAATCCACTTCATGCAATCGACGACTAATGTATGCGGACAAGTTATATTCTGTTCCGAAATGTTCTTTTACGTGAAAATAGCTACATCCTCATCGAAACGTATGGAATTCACACAGAAACATCGAGTTTGCATGCAGGAAAGCGTCACAATCGATTTCATGGAAGCGACGACGATTGTACGTGTACAAGTTATTTTCTGTTCCTCAATGAAGATTCGCGTGCAAAAACGATGCATCTGCATCGAAACGTACAGAATTGACACAGAAACATCTAATTAGCATGCAGGAACGCGTTATAATCGATTTCACGCAAGCGACGACGAATGTTCGTGTACAAGTTATTTTACGTTCCAGAATGAAGATCCGCGTACAAAAAGGATGCATCCGCATCTAAATGTATGGAATTGACGGAAAAACATCGAATTCTCATGCAGGAACGCATAACAATCGATTTCGTGAAAGCGACGACAATTGCACGTGTACAAGTTATTTCCTGTTCCACAATGAAGATTCGAATGCGAAAACGAGGCATCTGCATCGAAACGTATGGAATTGACGCAGGAACGCGTTACAATCGAGTTCATGCAAGCGTCGACGAATGTTCGTGTACAAGTTATTTTATTTTCCAGAATGAAGATTCGCGTGCAGAAACGATACATCCGCATCGAAATGTATGGAATTGACGCAAAAACATCGAATTCTCATGCAGGAACGCGTAACAATCGATTTCATGGAAGCGACGACGATTGTACGTGTACAAGTTATTTTCTGTTCCAGAATGATGATTCGAATGCGAAAAGGAGGCATCTGCATCGAAACGTATGGAATTGACGCAGAAACGCGTTACAATCGAGTTCATGCAAGCGTCGACGAATGTTCGTGTACAAGTTACTTTATGATCCAAATGAAGATCCGCGTGCAAAAAGGATGCATCCGCATCGAAATGTATGGAATTGACGCAGAAACATCGAAATTGCATGCAGGGACGCGTAACAATCGATTTCATGCAAGCGACAACGAATGTACGTGTAGAAGTAATTTTCTGTTCTGGAATGATCATTCGAATGCGAAAAGGAGGCATCTGCATCGAAACGTATGGAATTGACGCAGAAACGCGTTACAATCGAGTTCATGCAAGCGTCGACGAATGTTCGTGTACAAGTTACTTTATGATCCAAATGAAGATCCGCGTGCAAAAAGGATGCATCCGCATCGAAATGTATGGAATTGACGCAGAAACATCGAAATTGCATGCAGGGACGCGTAACAATCGATTTCATGCAAGCGACAACGAATGTACGTGTAGAAGTAATTTTCTGTTCTGGAATGATCATTCGAATGCGAAAAGGAGGCATCTGCATCGAAACGTATGGAATTGACGCAGAAACGCGTTACAATCGAGTTCATGCAAGCGTCGACGAATGTTCGTGTACAAGTTACTTTATGATCCAAATGAAGATCCGCGTGCAAAAAGGATGCATCCGCATCGAAATGTATGGAATTGACGCAGAAACATCGAAATTGCATGCAGGGACTCGTAACAATCGATTTCATGCAAGCGACAACGAATGTACGTGTAGAAGTAATTTTCTGTTCTGGAATGATCATTCGCAACCAAAATCGCTGCATCCTCATCGAAACGTATGGAATTCACACAGAAACATCGAGTTTGCATGCAGGAAAGCGTCACAATCGATTTCATGCAAGCGACAACGAATGTTCGTGTACAAGTTACTTTCTGTTCCAGAATGAAGATTCGAATGCGAAAACGAGGCATCTGCATCGAAACGTATGGAATTGACCCAGAAACACGTTACAATCGAGTTCATGCAAGCGGCGACCAATGTTCGTGTACAAGTTACTTTATGTTCCAAAATGAAGTTCCACGTGTAAAAAGGATGCATCCGCATCGAAATGTATGGAATTGACGCGGAAACATCGAAATTGCATGCAGGGACCCGTAACAATCCACTTCATGCAATCGACGACTAATGTATGCGAACAAGTTATATTCTGTTCCGAAATGGTCTTTTACGTGAAAATAGCTACATCTGCATCGAAACGTATGGAATTGACGCAAAAACATCGAATTCTCATGCAGGAACGCGTAACAATCGAGTTCATGAAAGCGACGACGATTGTACCTGTACAAGTTATTTTCTGTTCCAGAATGATGATTGGAATGCGAAAAGGAGGCATCTGCATCGAAACGTATGGAATTGACGCAGAAACGCGTTACAATCGATTTCATGCAAGCGACGACGAATGTACGTGTACAAGTTCTTTTCTGTTCGAGAATGATGATTCGCGTGCAAAAACGATGCATCCGCATCGAAATGTATGGAATTGACACAGAAACATCGAGTTTGCAGGTAGGACCGCGTTACAATCGATTTCATGCAAGCGGCGACGAATGTACGCGTAGAAGTAATTTTCATTTCTGGAATGATCATTCGCAAGCAAAATCGCTGCATCCTCATCGAAACGTATGGAATTCACACAGAAAAATCGAGTTTGCATGCAGGAAAGCGTCACAATCGATTTCATGGAAGCGACGACGATTGTACGTGTACAAGTTATTTTCTGTTCCTCAATGAAGATTCGCGTGCAAAAACGATGCATCTGCATCGAAACGTACAGAATTGACACAGAAACATCTAATTAGCATGCAGGAACGCGTTATAATCGATTTCACGCAAGCGACGACGAATGTTCGTGTACAAGTTATTTTACGTTCCAGAATGAAGATCCGCGTGCAAAAAGGATGCATTCGCATCTAAATGTATGGAATTGACGGAAAAACATCGAATTCTCATGCAGGGACGCGTAACAATCCACTTCATGCAATCGACGACGAATGTTCGAGTACAAGTTATTTTCTGTTCCAGAATGATGATCCGCGTGTAAAAAGGATGCATCCGCATCGAAATGTATGGAATTGACACAGAAATAACGAGTTTGCAGGTAGGACCGCGTTACAATCGATTTCATGCAAGCGACAACGAATGTACGTGTAGAAGTAATTTTCTGTTCTGGAATGATCATTCGCAACCAAAATCGCTGCATCCTCATCGAAACGTATGGAATTCACACAGAAACATCGAGTTTGCATGCAGGAAAGCGTCACAATCGATTTCATGCAAGCGACAACGAATGTTCGTGTACAAGTTACTTTCTGTTCCAGAATGAAGATTCGAATGCGAAAACGAGGCATCTGCATCGAAACGTATGGAATTGACCCAGAAACACGTTACAATCGAGTTCATGCAAGCGGCGACCAATGTTCGTGTACAAGTTACTTTATGTTCCAAAATGAAGTTCCACGTGCAAAAAGGATGCATCCGCATCGAAATGTATGGAATTGACGCAAAAACATCGAATTCTCATGCAGGAACGCATAACAATCGATTTCGTGAAAGCGACGACAATTGCACGTGTACAAGTTATTTCCTGTTCCACAATGAAGATTCGAATGCGAAAACGAGGCATCTGCATCGAAACGTATGGAATTGACGCAGAAACGCGTTACAATCGAGTTCATGCAAGCGACGACGAATGTACGTGTAGAAGTAATTTTCTGTTCTGGAATGATCATTCGCAAGCAAAATCGCTGGATCCTCATCGAAACGTATGGAATTCACACAAAAACATCGAGCTTGCATGCAGGAAAGCGTCACAATCGATTTCACGGAAGCGACGACGATTGTACGTGTACAAGTTATTTTCTGTTCCAGAATGATGATCCGCGTGCAAAAAGGATGCATCCGCATCGAAATGTATGGAATTGACACAGAAATAACGAGTTTGCAGGTAGGACCGCGTTACAATCGATTTCATGCAAGCGGCAACGAATGTTCGTGTACAAGTTATTTTCTGTTCCAGAATGAAGATTCGCGTGCAGAAACGATACATCCGCATCGAAATGTATGGAATTGACGCAAAAACATCGAATTCTCATGCAGGAACGCATAACAATGGAGTTCATGCAAGCGACGACGAATGTTCGTGTACAAGTTCTTTTCTGTTCGAGAATGATGATTCGCGTGACAAAACGATGCATCCGCATCGAAATGTATGGAATTGACACAGAAACATCGAGTTTGCAGGTAGGACCGCGTTACAATCGATTTCATGCAAGCGACGACGAATGTACGCGTAGAAGTAATTTTTATTTCTGGAATGATCATTCGCAAGCAAAATCGCTGCATCCTCATCGAAACGTATGGAATTCATACAGAAACATCGAATGTGCATGCAGGAACGCGTTATAATCGAGTTCATGCAAGCGCCGACGACCTCTCGTGTACAAGTTATTTTCTGTTCCAGCATGATGATTCGAATGCGAAAAGGAAGCATCTGCATCGAAACGTATGGAATTGACGCAGAAACGCGTTACAATCGAGTTCATGCAAGCGTCGACGAATGGTCGTGTACAAGTTACTTTATGATCCAAAATGAAGATCCGCGTGCAAAAAGGATGCATCCGCATCGAAATGTATGGAATTGACGCAAAAACATCGAATTCTCATGCAGGAACAATCGATTTCGTGAAAGCGACGACAATTGCACGTGTACAAGTTATTTCCTGTTCCACAATGAAGATTCGAATGCGAAAACGAGGCATCTGCATCGAAACGTATGGAATTGACGCAGAAACGCGTTACAATCGAGTTCATGCAAGCGTCGACGAATGTTCGTGTACAAGTTACTTTATGATCCAAATGAAGATCCGCGTGCAAAAAGGATGCATCCGCATCGAAATGTATGGAATTGAGTAGTATGTCTAGGCCGGTTCTAGCACACCACTTATCATTGTAGGCAGATTCCTACCTTACCGGCATTTTACCTTATAGCGCGACTTTGTGTGGGAGGGGGAGGGGGGAATTAGCTTATAACAGAACCAAATTTTGCGGGTGGAGGATGGGGGGGGAATTACCTTATAGAACGAGCATATTTTTGAGGGGGAGGGGGGTATCAAACTGCAGCGTCAGCTTTTTGGGGTAACCTTGAACGTCAGCTTTATTTTTGGGGGGGGAGGGGGAGGGGGGAGGGGGGTATCAAACTGCAGCGTCAGCTTTTTGAGTTTCTCGCACGTGCAAAACTGCAGCGTCAGCTTTTTGGGTAACCTTGAACGTCAGCTTTATTTTTGTGGGGGAGGGGGGTATCAAACTGCAGCGTCAGGTTTTTGGGTAACCGCGGGGGAGGGGGGGGGGTATCTCGCACGTGCAAAACTGCAGCGTCAGCTTTTTGGGGGTAACCTTGAACGTCAGCTTTATTTTTGCGGGGGAGGGGGGTATAAAACTGCAGCGTTAGCTTTTGGGTAACCTTGAACGTGTTCGAACGTGTGATGAGTCATGCGTGATGAGTCATGAGTCATGACTCATCATCGCGGTATTCAGAGGTATGTAATTTGATATCCCTTCGCACGTGCAAAACTGGAACGTCAGGTTTTTGGGTAACCTTCAACGTCAGCTTTTTGAGTATCTCGCACATGCAAAACTGCAGCGTCAGGCTTTCGAGTAAACTTGAACGTGTGATGAGTCATGACTCGTCACCGAGGTATGTAATATGATACCTCTAATCAAGGGCAGTTTCCTTGGATAAATAGGACGCGATGGGCCGCGAATGTCAACATACGCGAACGTTCCATCGTTGTCGTGTTAAAGTTATTCTATACCGTGTGTTAACAACCGTTCGATAGCAAGATGATCGAAACGTGTAAAAAAATGTTGAAGTGTTTGACACGCATGTCAATGTTGGTGAAAACCATGGACGAGTATCGCGAATGGCATCGCTCGTACATCGAGTCTCTGCAGTGTTGCGTCAATTATCTATCCCATGCAAAGGATGAATTGTCAGTAGGCCAGAAATTTAGTTTAACATCGACTATGTGTCGTATGAAAACTTTGAACGTTTCGTTGAATCAACGTGTTTCCTCGTCGCGCGTCGGTAGTGGTTTATACGATCGCCGGGGTGCGAGAGCCTCGACGCTTCGTTGGGAAAATGTCGAGTCGGCTTTTAAAAATCGCATATCGACCGGCATCGTTATCAACGTTGAGCATATCGACCCGAAACAATTTCTACAGCACGCGAAACGAATGGTCACAGGACGCGTTACGGAATTTTTAAACGCACATTCATCGTTGAAAGCTAGCGTAACGTTGGAGGCAGAATTCATGCAGCGCGCCAACGAGGTTTCCGTGAAAAGTTTCGGCACGCGGAACGTTGCATTGTTTCGGACGAGCAATCTGCGACAGTGGTACCAGAAAGACGTTATGCCTACCATTTTGACATCGTTGGAGGAGTTTCAAGAGCGAGACAGCGGGTGGGCGCTGTCGAAGATACTGCATTTAATCGTGAACTGTAGCAAATACCAGCCATTGCAAGCCGGCTGCCCCGTTGCAATCGACGTGCCTCGAGCGATACAGCTGAAAAGAGCGATCGTGAACATAAACAGCAACGATGACGCATGCTTTTATTGGGCGGTCGTGGCAAGTCTCTACCCGGTTGATAGAAATCCGTCGCGTTTGTCGGCGTATCCACACTACAAAGACGTGCTTCCAAAAACCGAAGGTTTCCAACTGCCTATGTCGTTCAAAGATATCCGAAAATTTGAACGAGAAAACGACGTTTCCGTGAACGTGTTCGAATGGGTGCGCAAGAAATGCGTAACGCTTCATTTGACAGAGAAGAAACGGGAGGGAAGACACGCCAACTTGCTGTTTCTACAGAATGCCGCAAAGACGCATGGCCATTTCGCGTGTATACGAAATTTGTCACGATTGGTTTCGTCACAGCTTAGCAAGCGGAATCATCAACAGTATATCTGTGATCGGTAAGTTGCACGTTTTATTATTTTTTAAATTGTTTGAAGCAAAAAGACATAATTTTTCCCTTCCCACAGGTGCTTGCAATATTTTCGCACGCAGGAGAGATTAAACGTTCATACAGCCGACTGTGAACGGATGAACGATTGCGCTTTGATGCTTCCCATATCAGAAGAAGACAAGTGGCTGAGGTTTAAGAACTACGCGAACAAAGAACAGGCGCCGTTTGTTATCTATGCTGACTTGGAATGCCTGCTGCTGCCGGGGGAACAGGACGGACAAGGCCGTGCGGCACGCGTACAGTATCAGCATCACCACGCGTTTAGCATAGGATACTACTTGCATTGCCGCTATGACGAATCGTTGTGCGAGTATCAGGTTTACCGCGATAAAGAGGGATGCGCCGCGTGGTTCGCGAACAGGTTGTACGAACTCAGTCGTAAATTACAGCCGATATTCGATAAAACGGTACCGATGAATCCGCTAACCGAATCGGAAAAGTTAAATTTTCGTACGGCAACACATTGTCACATCTGCGAGGAACCGTTCGACACTTCCGATGTGACGAGGGTGCACGATCATTGTCATTTCACGGGCACGTATCGCGGTCCGGCGCACAACGGTTGTAATTTAGGCTATCAATCTTCATACGTGATACCGGTAGTTTTTCATAATTTATCACGCTACGATGCACATTTCATCATCAAAGAATTAGCAAACTCGTTCGAGGGACGAATAGATGTGTTGCCATTGACGAAAGAGAAGTATATCTCTTTCACAAAAACCGTTCATATCGAGGGTGAAGAGCGTAAACATGCAAAATTGTTGAAATTTCGCTTCATCGATTCGTTCAAGTTCTTGAACTCGAGTCTGGACAAGCTGTCGTCGTACTTGGACGAAAGTAAATTACGCATCGTACGAGGTGAATTTGCACATCTTTCCCACGATGATTTCAAATTATTGACCAGAAAAGGTGTTTTCCCATACGATTATCTGACGTCGTACGACAAATTAAACGATACAAGTTTACCACCGCGCGAAGCATTTTACAATCGGTTGAATGGCAGCGAGATATCCGACGTCGATTACCTTCACGCGAATACGGTTTGGTCGCGTTTCGCCATACAAACGCTTGGACAGTACAGCGATTTGTACTTAAAATTGGATGTTCTGTTGTTGGCGGATGTTTTTGAAAATTTTCGCGATGACTGTCTCGAGAATTACAAGCTCGATCCGGCGCATTATTACACGCTCCCCGGTTTCGCGTGGGACGTGATGTTGAAAATGACAAAGATCGAATTGGAATTGTTGACAGACGTTGATATGCTTTTGTTCGTGGAGCGGGGAATACGCGGCGGATTGAGCCAGTGTTCTCACAGATATGCGCACGCCAACAACAAATATATGTCTATGCACGACTCGACCAAACCGTCCACCTACTTAATGTATTTCGATGTGAATAATCTGTACGGTTGGGCAATGTCGCAACCTCTGCCGTACAGAGACTTTCGATGGGTGGACGTGGACAATTTCGACGTCGAATCCATTCCGATCGATAGCCCCGTAGGATACATTTTGGAGGTGGATTTAGAGTATCCGCGCAAAATTCACGATGTTCATGCGGATCTTCCGTTTTGTCCAAGTCACGACTCAGCGACTGACTCGAATACGCAGAAAAAGTTGATGGCAACACTTCGCGATAAGGAACGATACGTTGTGCATTACCGGTACCTCCAACAAAGTTTAAAACATAATTTGAAATTGCGGAAAATACATAGAATTTTAGAATTTAGGCAGTCGCGATGGTTGCACGGCTATATCGACTTGAACACGAAATTACGTGCCAACGCCACCAATGATTTTTCCAAGAATTTATTCAAATTAATGAACAATGCCGTGTTTGGAAAGACTATGGAGAACGTTCGAAATCATACGATCGTGAAATTACTTTCTCGATGGAGCGGTAGACACGGTGTTGAACGATTGATAGCTAGACCAAATTTTCACAGCTGTACCGTGTTTTCCGAGAACTTTGTCGCGATTCAGCTGAAAAAGCTGCTCGTTAAATTTTTCAAACCAATCTACGTGGGCATGTCTATATTAGATATTTCGAAATTTCATTTGTACAGTTTTCATTACGAGTACATGCAGCCAAAATTCCAGCAAAATTGTAAGATTTTGTACACGGACACGGACAGCCTGATATACGAGATCGCTTGCGATGACGCGTACGATGCACTGCTGAAACGCGATATCCATAGATACGACACCAGTAATTATGCCGCGAACAACGTTTACGGTGTTCCCATCGCGAACAATAAACAGATCGGTTTGATGAAGGATGAGAACGGTGGTAAAATTATGATTGAGTTCGTAGGGCTTCGTTCGAAAATGTATGCGATTCGCGTGCACGGTGACCAGGATACTAAAAAGATCAAAGGTATCAGGACAAACGTTACCGCTCGAGATATAAGTTTCGAAGACTACGTCGAGTGTCTTCGTAATCATACGGAAAAGAGCGTTACCGGTAATCGCATAGTGTCCGTACGGCATCAGGTGTATTCGATGTCGGAAAAGAAATTGGCGTTGAGTCCGCACGACGATAAGCGATATATTTGTAGTAATTTGATCAATACTCTTCCTTGGGGGCATTACAACATCGATTAAGAAAAAACCGAGTCATCAAATTTATCCCCGTAAATGAAAAGGAAGTGGTAGGGAGATTATTGCAAGTCTGTAACTGTCGGGGGATTGCTGATCTTATCTGTAAAAGAAGTGGTAGGGAGAGATCCTATAAAACGACGTATTCCAACCGTCAAGCTTCAGATTGACCGCTAAAAACGTTGCAAGATGCAGTACAACCGTCATCCGTCCGCTGAATGTGAGCGTTCAAACGTCGAGGAGCCACACAAAAAGAGGAGGCTAAATAATATGTAAGTATAAAAACATGAAAACAATTGTGAAAAAAAAATTTTATTGAAAAACGTCTAATTTGGAAATCTGTTGCAGGGTTTCTCAACAGCAGTCCAGATCATCAATGATGCAACCGCCGAGGAGTTTGCGCAGCGCACGGGTCTTGAGCCGAAGATATTCCATAGCTGGCAATTATTTTAAATATTTTGAGATTGGTGTGCGCGTTGGCGATGACATTTGCGTGGAACTGGCTATAGGAGATAACCGCGGTAACGAGATCACATTTTTCCTGGATGCATGGACAGAGTTGTTGCGCTCGAAGGAGTATATTTCCGATTTACTGTCATCATCTATTCAAAAACAGTGTCGAAAAATGAGCGATGATTTAACATTTCAAACAGTTAATCGTAATGGTATGAATTTAGTGAAATTATCGAATCAGTTCGTAGCTTTGTACATTACAGAAAAAACTATGTATAACTTGTATAACCTCGAATTCTGCGTGTACAACATGTATTCGTGGCTGAGTGATAATGTTCCCGCGGTGACTGCTAAATTCATGAATTTCGTCGGTGCTGTGAAGGATAGCGACGCGAATAATATCACGAAAACGATTGTCGAGAGCGAATCTTTCGATCAAAGTTCGCTGATCGATTGTGAACTGGCGGCTTCGTGCGTCGATATCATCGCGGCGTTCGCGCAAAACAGATAGGTTAAGAAATATATAATGTGTGTAAAAATTATTGGAGAAGGTCTTTTGTAACAATACATTATTTTAAAAATAAAAAAATTATTTAAGAATTCTCGTTGTATTTTATTTGATTGTAAAATTATTCTTTTAGAATTCCTATAGAAAAATTAATTTCTACATATAAAGTATAGTCGTTTTAGAGAAAAAATGAATTATCATATTACCATCCCTCAACCACATACTAATATGTCAACGTCTAAGGAGAGGGGTTCTCGTTTAGGCTGTTCATCGCGTACAAAATCATTCAGCAGAACTAAGGTTTCCACCCTGACTTATTGATGCGAATGTATTTCGATAGGCATTGATTCACCTTAAGCAGAAAAGATAACTCCTCTACAGTTGATGATTTTGCAATGCACATAAGAACCCCGACCAACCAATTTAGAATTTCTACCAGTAAACGGTACAATTTCTACCAGTAAACGGTACAATGTGGACGGTCTGGGTTCTTATGTGCATGGCAAAATCATCAACTGTAGAGGAGTTATCTTCTACTAGACGGTTGAGGACGGTATATATGCAAATCGTCGACGGATCATGTTCTAGCGAGAAAGGATAGGAACAACGTCGCTATCTTGTGACGAGGGTAGAAAGTTAGCCGACACACATTACTCGACTGCAAGAAGTTTATTTAAATGTTGTATTTTATCGCAAATTACATTTTCACAATTCCTATAGAATAAAAGAATACAATTAAAAGAAGAGAAAAATTAATTATCTTACATATAAAATACGAGTAGAAATACAATTAAAGTATATTCGTTTTAGATATCCATGAATTATGTGACGCATCCATTCCCAACCATTTTACGTATACCTTATTTCCTTTTCTGCGCAATATTTTTTCAACTAAGTATACGTCAGGATATTTTGCCGCGCGTATCTCGTGCTCGTAAAATCCTCCAGCGATAGGTTTGCTCCTCGAGTCGGTCAAGAGATACGTGACAGGATTCGTTAGTTTCACCGCGGTAATCTTGAATATTTCGGTTGACCAGTTCGGCGTGTATCCTTTGTCAAATAGAGTTTTGAACTTGCTGACGCGCACGTGATCATTGACCTTGAATTTAGCAGGACCAGCAATCTTCACGTTGTTGTACACGGTGGACAGAAGGTGTCCGGCATTTTTACGGTTCACGTCGGCGGGTCGCATACGAATGGTACGATGTTTTCGATTATTGTAGTTCTCGGTCAACGTGGGAAGCGCATCGATCCAGCGATATTTTCCACTCAACGAGAAAAATTTCCACATGCTGTTCTTCAACGTACGATTGAAACGTTCCACGACCGATGCTTTCATAGGGCTAAACGTTGAATAATGGTTGATGTTACGTTTCTTCAGATATTCTTGGAACGTTGCATTGTAGAATTCTTTCCCCATGTCGGTCTGCAAGTTGTTCGGAGCTCTGCCGTCCTTCTCCAACGCTGACGCGAAAGCTTTACACACGTCGCTCGCATTTTTACTCTTCAAAGGAACCGTCCACGCGTATTTGCTAAATACATCGATTATTGTGAGAATATATCGATGCCCGCGATTGTTTCGCGCGTAGTTTTGAACTTCAACGATATCGGCTTGCCAAAGATCATCGAATCCTCGCACGATCACACGTCTACGCGGGTAAAAACGTCTCGCCGGAGCATGCAGCTCTTCCACCACGTTTTCTTTACTCATCCTCGCTGTTGTCTCCAGTAATTGAAGCGTCGCGCTCTCGCTCCTCGATACGTCGTATCTGCACGTATACTTATGTGAAACTCGTGAAATAGAACGAACTCGTGGTGATATATCCCTCCCTCATTTTTCCATACAGGTACAGGTACAGGTACAGGTACAGGTACAGGTACAGGTACAGGTACAGGTACAGGTACAGGTACAGGTACAGGTACAGGTACAGGTACAGGTATAGCGGTTGCACAGTACGCAGTATGGCTGTTGTACAGTATGGCTGTTGTACAGTATGCAGTATGGTTGTTGTACATCTATCCATAGATTTCTCAAGATCGGGACGGTCATGAAAGCTTATTCCAAAGTTCTCCAGCCGATCGTCATCGACGATGTTGTTCATATCGCTTTTTTACCTTCTCCTTCTCGAGCATTTGCAACTCATCCGAATGATCGATTTTCGCGTCGATCTCATGGACACGTGAATCCATTGATCTCATATTTTTGCCTGCATCGTATCGAACGCCTTGTATCGTAGCCAGTATTTCAGACTTTATCATTTCTTTGACAGTTTTCAGTTTTTCATCCTGTTTAGCTAATATTTCAGACTTTATCGTCTCTTTAGCGGTTTTCAGTTCTTTGACCAGCGTTTTCATGATCTCGAACTCGAGCTTCGCGTTAAGCGTGTCCACGTATACTTTGGTTGCTGCGTGATCGTTTGCCTCAGGATTCGCCACGTGCCCGATCCTCGTACCTTTCGCATCGTACAATTTAGCGTCATCGTTCAAACATATAGCGTTATCGCACACATAACTTTTCAAAACGTCAGGATAGAAAATTGAAGAAACATTTGGCTCGCTTTTGTTCGCTTCGCGAAGCACTCTACCAAATTTGTCGATAGACATTTTTTCGCTCGAGTTAGTCTTCTTCTTCTTCTTCTTCTTCTTCTTCTTCTTCTTCTTCTTCGATTATCGCCAACTCGTATCGTTTGCACAACCGTTTTACCTGCTTTTCTATCCACAGCATTCGTTGAAATATCTCATCCAGTTTTATCCTTAGACTTTGAAATCTCAACTTCCAGCTTTCACCGTCGTCGTCTTCTCCCGAGGATATCGTTTGATTCGTTTCGCAACAATTGAGACGAACACGCATTTTTATCGATCGACATTTCATTCATCACTGACTCGACGAACGCACGCGCTTTAATTTATAATTATACCGGCTTCGCGAAGTTCTTCGATTATCGACATTATTTCGTTGTCATGGTTGGAATGGCCGGCGTTCTTCGAAGCGGTTAACAATTTCAGACGATCGACAAGTTCGTTTGGATCGTCCCAATGCACGTAATCGATCGGATGGTCGGTCACACGCATAAAAGTTGGAAGTTCAACCCCTCTCCCACCTCGCGATGAAAACATCGGTCCTATAATTCTCCTATACTTGAATCCTTTGTTTCCCATTATCTGATTCCCGCGTCGATGTGCATGCGTAAGAGTGAGAATTCTTTTGTATGCGTTCTTATCATCCTCGGTGTACAGCTTCTCATCAGGTATTCTGTTGAATATCAATTCGTAAAGACCGCGAGTCCCATTGTACCGTGCCCCCTTAACGATGATATCATCGTTGCTGTCCACCTCGAACGTTGAATTTCCCAGCATCAGCTTATCATCTTTCAAACATACTCCGTACACGTTGTCAGAATTTTTCGTCGGTCCGGTAAAAAATTTTTCTAAATATTCACGCGCCAAAGGTCCAAGATTCTCGGTTAGACGTTGATTTTCTTCTTGATGAGATTCAGGATTTTCAAAAATATTACGCATTGAAGATTCCAAAGATGGCGTGCGCGGTGATTCGAAGGTATCTTGTCGTGGTACCATACTCGTCGATTCGAAGGTATCTTGTCGTGGTACCATGGTCGTCGATTCGATCTCATCGTCATCATA